>QXTE01000472.1:215568-237483 GCA_003942145.1 Platysternon megacephalum
CCCCCCCCCCCACACACACACACACACAGGAGAACAGCTCCCCTGCAGGACCCTCTACTCCCAATCATCAAAGGCCACTAGGGACACCCAGATAAGCAGCCCTGACCCACCCCACCCCCAAGGGACTGCAGGCCCCAGAAAGCTGCCAGATGCTCCAGGCAGCATTGCATGCTGGGACTCGTAGGCTCCATGAGTTGCACCAGAGGGTTCCCGGGGCTGACCCATGGGATGGGCCCCAGCCCCAGGGGGCTCACACCCAGGGCGCAGACCCCTTGTGGGTGGCTGGGGAGCAGCGTGCCAAGCGGGTGGGCAGGGTCATGGGGGGGGAGGGAACATCCCTGTATCAGGCTGTGGCTGCTGGGGGAGCAACGTGTGAGGGGGAGACCCCCCAGCCCACCTGGCCCCCCTGCAAGGAGAGGGGTTCCACAGGGCAAGCCCCGCAGGCCAGCGATGGCTCTGGGGGGCAGCTGGCATGGGGGGGGCAGGGCCGCGTGGGAGGCAGGAGCAGCGGAAGGAAGGAGTTGCTGAAACGCAGTCGATGGGGGAACAGGAAGGAAATATTAAACAGCAAAAAACCCCAAACCAGAGGGAAATGAACTCAGGGCGAGAGTCCCAGAGGCAGGGCACAGACCTCTCCCCACCCCCCACAGGAGGGGGACCAGCTCAGCCTGCCCTGCCTGGGACAATCCAGGAGCCTCAGCACCAGGCCCATTCCCCCCCCCGCCGCCCCGCCTCCGAGGCCTTCAGAGGGAGCCCCGCTCAGCCACCAGCTGCCTCCCACCCACCCAACCAGGCGCTGGGGCCAGCGTGCCAGGGAACCCCCACACCTCTACAATCTACAGATCCCTCCCCCCCAGCCCAGCTCAAAGCACGGACAGGGCTCCCCCCTCGCGGGAACCTCTGCTACAGAGCACAAGAGCTGCAAAGCACGAGCCGCAGAAGAGGCTGGCTCGGTGCGGCCCCCTCGGGCTCTGCCCTTGCGGGAGGGCGGAACGGCTGCTGCTGCCCCAGGAGGGCCCTGCTGCTGCATTTAGCCACTGCCTCCACCTGACCCGGCTCCCCGGGGCTCTCCCCTTGGATCAGCCCCCGGTCTCTGGCCCCCCCAGCTCTGCAGCCTTGGGGTGAGGGACAGGACCCCCCTGTTGCATTCAGCTCCCGCTTCCCTCCACACTCCCTTCAGCAGCCTCCCCACCCAGACGAGTGCAAACAGTCATGGGAGCTGGCTGGAGGCCGGCCAGCCCCTTGCTGTGGGAAGAGGCAGGGCAGGGCCAGCTCTCAACCTGGCACCAGGTGGGAGCAGAGTGCCAGCTGGGGCCCAGGAGCAATGCAATGAGCTGGGTCAGATCTCAGCCCAGGAGGCCCCACTGGCCCAGCACCCACCATTGCCCCTGACACCGGGGCACGCTGGGCCCCTCTGGTCTCTGACACCAGCAGCACCGAGACCCAGAGAGCAGCCCAGCCCAGCCTGCAGAGGGAGGGAGGCAGCTCTGCTGAATGGCCAGAACACAGGAGTGGGGACCACAACCCCCCCCGCCCCCCATCTAGGAGCTGCAAGCAAGGACCCCCTCCTCCCCCCAAGTGCCAACACCATGGAACGAGCGCAGCATCAGGTGCAAGACGATTCCCCAGCCAGCTCCACGCTGCAGCTCACGGGGGAGGCCGGCCCACCCACCAGCCCCCCGGCGTCGCCCCCGTACCAGTCCCCAGAATCCCCCCCTCCCAGCCTCGCTCCAACAGGGCCAGAGCTACAGATATCAGGGCGCTGGGCTCCGCACCACGACCAGGCCAAGCCGATGAGCCGCCCCGTAAGGACAGCGGCTGCTTGGAGCCCAGGCTGGCCCCCAGCGTGCCCCCCCCAAACAGAAATAGCCCGGCTTCCGCCCCCAAGGCAGCTGCTGAGGCCACCGAGCTGCACCTGAGCCCAGCGGCCAGGCCAGCGCTGATCCCCGCCAGCCGGGGTGGGCCATGCTAATCCCCACAGCCCCACAGCCTGGAATAGAGCTCAGAACTAGGCCACTGCCAAGCTCCCAGCCCCACCCCGCCCGGCTCAACCCTCCCACGGCCCACGCAGCACCGTGCTGGCCCCCCAACCATGGGGCTTGGAAACCGCTCCCCACAGCCCCGGAGCGGGATGCAGCAGCCGTTCTGCACTGGGGCGAGGGAATGTCACAAGGGGCAACTGCACCCTACACCGCTCCCTGCAGCACAGCGCCCCCTAGCCCTGCACTGGGGCAGCACTGCCAGGGAGCACGCCCCCTGCTGAGCCCCCACCCGCTCCCTGCAGCACAGCGCCCCCTAGCCCTGCACTGGGGCAGCACTGCCAGGGAGAGCACCCCCTGCTGAGCCCCCACCTGCAGCACAGCGCCCCCTAGCCCTGCACTGGGGCAGCACTGCCAGGGAGAGCGCCCCCTGCTGAGCCCCCACCCGCTCCCTGCAGCACAGCGCCCCCTAGCCCTGCACTGGGGCAGCACTGACTGGCAGGGGAGAGCGCCCCCTGCTGAGCCCTGCCGCCCAGGGTGGGGGACTCATTTCCTCTGCAGTCCCACACGCTTCTCCTGCTAAACTTCCTTCCCATCAACCCCTCTCAGTCAGGCCCCACCCGACAGCACAGCATGTGCAGGGTTAATTATTACTAATTAGGAGAGGACTCTAATGTCCTTGCAGCACCCTGAGCACCGGGGAGGGGGGGGGCTTATAGACCCCTGCCCCCCCCCCCCCAGCGGGCACCAGGGCCACAGGACAGCTTGGACAGGTGCTGAGCAGCAGGATGTCCCCGGGCTCTGCACCCCCTTGCCCCAAAGCTCTGTCTCCCAGCACCGGGGGCCTTCGCCAGCTCCCTCCCACCCAGCTCTGACAGGGCAGGTCTCCCCAACACCGGGTAACCCCCAACCCTGGAGATGGGGAAGCCCAGCAAGGCACCTTCCTTCAGGCTACTCCCTGCCCTGGGCAAAGCCTCTGCTCGCACCCAGCAGAACCAAGCAGCTGTGCACGGCGCGGAGGGGCCCTGGGCAGCTCCAGTCTGGGGCGGGGGACGACGACACCCAGGGGTGGAGCACAGAGTGACTGCACACTAGGCCAGCAGTGCCTGGATTCAGGAGCTCCCTTGGGGTCAGGCCCTGCTCCCCCACGGCGATCAGCCAGGACACACGGAGGGGGGCTCAGGGTCAGACCCCCCCACGCCTGACCCTCCAGGGGAACATGGAGTGGGAGAGAATTGGGGCAAGAGCCAGGGGCAGCCAGCTGGGGAGCAGAGCTAGCACCCCCCCACCGGGACAGCCAGGGCCCCCCCACACCGATGAGCTCAGCCTGACCTCAGTGCCTGGGCTGCAGGCTGGGAGGAGACAGTGCCCAGAAGGAGGGGGATGGCCCTGGGCAGAGGGGGCAGTGCACAGAGAACTACTCACCACGCTTGTCAGGCGCTGCCCATCGGGGCCCGGGCTGGAGCCGCAGCGCATACACACCCTGAGCCCGCCTGCTGGGAGAGGCCAGAGCTCGCCTGACCTACTTCTCCTTCCGCATCACCTGCTTTCGTTTTCCCTCCCGCAGCTTGGTCCCCCCCCGCCCGCCCACCCACCCTCCCACCCGCCCGCCAGGGGAACCCGGCCAAGTCACGCCGGCTGCTCCCTGGGGACGTGGGGCTCCAAGGCCCAGCAGCTCCAGAAGGTGCCAAGAATGCACATGGGCAGGGCAGGGACACCATGAACGGCTCAGCGCCTCCCCACAGGAGCTGAAGGTCACCAGCCTTGGGGGAGCTGGCACGGTGGGGGTGGACGCAGCGGTTGCCTGGGGCTCCCCGAATGGGCACCAGGCACCTCCTGCTGGCTGGGTCTCAGCCTGGGCCCCCGCAGCAGGGACCAATCCCCCAGTCTCCCGGGGCCAGGCTGAGACCCATCGTCTGCAGGACTTCAGACCCCAGAGTCCCGTGTGGGCGCCCCGCCCCCAGGATGCCCCATCTCGCTGCAGCCAGGGACACGGCATGCTGTCCCCTCGGCCCAATGGGGCTCACCCTGCCCCCCACGGGGGAGCACGAAGGAGTCGCCCATCACATCCAGACTCAGATCTGCCACCACCCCCACACGCGACTCCTGCAACTCCATCCCCCCAAAGCTGGAGCCCCCCCTCCCCCAGACCCCTCCCCCAGCACGCCAAGGTTACTACGGCAGGCCCCAAGGCACGGCATGGGCTCCCGGGGCTCCAGCGTGCTACCAGCAGCGATTTCTCTGTGGTTTCATCATCCACCCCCTCCTGCTGGGGGAGAGGTTCCTGGGCTGGGCTCTGAGCCCCAGCGCCGCCAGGCTGGACCACTGACCCCCTCCTGCTGCACCCCGCTCAGCTGGGGAGGGCGCCCAGGGCTCTCCATGCACCCCGTGACCCTGGAACCCAGAGGGTGCCCCCAGCCAGGGGACGTGGATTCAGGGGGTGTTGGGAGGAGCTGGGGCCCAGCTGCACTCCCTGGGTCTCACATCACATGGCTGGGCAGGGAGCAGCTCCAAGTCCCATTGCTCAGCACCCTGTGTGATGCAGCTGGGACTCCCCGGGCTGCTGGGGGCATCCTCGGCAGACCCCTCCCCCCAAATACCCTCCGGATCTCAGAGCCTCCCCAGGGTGCTGCCAGCACAGCACGGCCAGTGCAACCGAACTCCCAGGAACACACCAGCCAGGGGGCCAAGCGGCATTGCCTCCCGGCCTGACCCCCATCACTCACGCCCCACCCACCCCACACCTGCCCCTCCACACAGCCAGACACCCGCCCCGCACAGCCAGGGGCGCCTCCTGCCTCGGCCGATGCACCCCTCCAGGGACGCTTGTGGTCCAGTCAAGCTCCGGTTGCAGACACAGCCCACCTACCTCCCAGCCCTCCTACCCAGCCCTACCCACCCCCGGGGCCCTCTAGCGCTGCCTTCTCCCCCACACCAAGCTCAAGCTCCTTGTCCTGCCTTTCAAGGCCCTGCAGAGCACAGCCCCTCCCTTCCAACCCACTGACACTTCCCCAGCCGTGCCCCCGCCCTCTTCACGCACTGCCATCCATGCCTCCAGAGAGACCCGCAAGGCCCCCTCCCCTTTCCACAGCTCCGTGCCCACAGGATGCCAGCCAAGTGAGGGGCCCAGCAGGGGGGCCCCACGCGGGGACAGCCAATAGGTACGCCCCTGGACGGCGAGCAGGCAGAACCCGGAGGCACCAGACTGCAGCAGCCTGCCCCACTCTCAGCAGGAGTTGATTCCCTATTAGGGAGAGGGGGAAACTGAGGCACAAAGCCAGGAAGGGACTCGCCACCCAAAGCCCCAGTGTCAGAAGCTAGAAGTAGAACCCAAGAGTCCCCCCTGCCCCCTGCACTCTAACCACTAGACCCCATTCCCCTCCCAGAGCCAGGAGAGAACCCAGGAGTCCCAGGCACTAGCCATGAGAACACCCCCTGGACTCCGGCCCAGCACAGGAGCCACGTGCCCAGCAGGAGCTGTCCTGGGAAGGTAGATCCCAGCAGGTCAAGGGGAGCCTCAGCCCTGAGACAGCAGCTGCTCGTCATCCCGCTGTGGCCCAGACAGTGTTGGGAGGGTAAATACGCGCCCCACCCCCTGGGTAAACACCGTGACCAGGGGCGGCCGGCTCGGGTGGGAACAGCTGCCATGGGCTGGGCACACTCAGGGCAGAGTCCAGCAGCCTCAGAGCAAGGTGAGAGTGATGGGGCACCAGATTCTCGGCAGGCGGCCCCCAGAGCAGAGTCTGACCCAGATGCCCCAAGAACCCCCGTGCCAGACACACTGTCATCCATCCGATGAAGTGAGCTGTAGCCCACGAAAGCTTATGCTACAATAAATTTGTTAGTCTCTAAGGTGCCACAAGTACTCCTGTTCTTTTTGCGGATACAGACTAACACGGCTATTACTCTGAAAACTGTCATCCTGGGATACATCAGCGTTAATGAGGGCGGGGAGGGGTGGATTATCCCTTCCCACCGAGACCCCCTTCCACTCAGGGACAGGTGACACTTCCACAGACCGTTCCCTCGCCGAGGGACAGCCAGAACACAACACCCCCCCATTTACTGTAGGCCCTACACAAACAAAGTAGATCACATGTGCTAAGTGATGGCCGGGGGGGGAGGGGGGTCTTTGGTTAAGTGCAGGGCCTAGTTCAAGTGCCAAAGGTGTTAGTCGGCGACTACTGCAGGATAGATTATGGTGACAGCATCACCCAGTTCCTCCCCACTCTGCCGGCCCACGGGGGGGCTGCTCCCTTGGGCCACCCACTGGCCACCAGAGCGGCCAAGGCGCCGGAGGGCAAGGGGCCCTGTGCCCAGAGGGACGCAGAGAGGGGGTGAGCGCACACCAGGTTTGTTACTGTTGAGTCGCAAGCCAGGCAGAGGTAAACAGGACCCAGAAAGGGCCGGATCAGACTGTTCTCCTGCCGGGGCCTGCCCAGGCATGGGGTGGGGGGAGCTCGGCCGGGAAGAGCCCCAACGCCTGAGCAGGCCACCCCCCAGATAGCATGTGTGTGTGTGTGGGGGGGGGGTCTGCTTATCTATTGCCACCCCCGGCTTCTAGCCCAGCGACAGCCCCCTCCACCGCTGCCCCGTCTGGACACCGCAAACCACGGCAGGAACCGCGGTCCCTCTCCCTACCCCCTCCAGTTTAGCCCAGTAGGAGTCAGACTCCCCCACCCAGACGCGGCCAGTGCAGGGGATGCGACGAGTAATCCACCCCACCCCTCCCGCCTGGCACCCTGCCCGCCCGCAGCTTCCAGGAGAGCCAGAGCCAGCGGCCTGGCGACGTGTCCACATTCGCCGTAACTTGCTGCTCCCAACGGGCGCACTCAGGGTTTCCATTCCCGCCCCCCAGCGCGCCAGGGGAGCTACGCCCGGTAGGGCCCGGGCAGCCCTTTACCCAGCCGGCGGCCGAGCTGGCTCTCAGCCCCGAGGGGCACCAGCCGGGCTAGCCGGGGCCCAGGCAGCCCAGCGCAGATCTACCGAGCCGGTGTCTCCGATCCCCCAGGCCGGGCCGGGCCGAGCCGAGCCAGGCCACACACATCATCCCTGCCACTCACCTACCAGCTTAAGGAGGGTTATTTATAACCCCAGACCTGCTCCCGTCCCATGGCAGCCCCCCCAGGGGGTGATGGGGGCTGCGGGGGGAGGGGGGCTCCGCTGAAGGGACCACGACGCACCTGGCGGGGTCCAGGGAGGGACCCGAGCTGGGGCAGGGGGGGTGACAGGAGCCAGGCCACCACGGGGGACGCTAATGGGGCTCGGGGCAGCCGGACCCCCCCAGCTATTCCCACCCGGGGGCTCCGGGCAGCTCCAGGCGCAGGACTCACCGGTCTCCGCTCGGCTCAGGTGCAGCAGGCGGGGTCGGTGCGCTCCGCTGGGGGCCGGACGCCAGGGGCCCCTCGCTCTGCCCGCCCCTGCGCTCTCCCCACCTCACTCACCTGTCCCGCCCCGCCCCCCGCGGTCCCCACCTCACCTGGCCCGCCCCGCCCCCCACCTGTCCTACCCCCAGCGGCCCCCCAGCCCCGCCTAGCCGCAGCCCGGCCCCTCCCCTCCTGCCTTCCCCCGCCGCTGCGCGCCCCTCCGCCGGCCGGGCCCCCCCACTCCCCTCCCGACCCCTCCCCTCCACCTGGCCCCAGCCGCTCAGCATCTCCCCCTCGCCCTCCTTAACCAGCTACCAGGAAGCGCCCGCCCCCGCCCCAGCTCATTGGGCAGGGGGTGGGTTCCCAGCCTCTCATTGGTGGGGGGTGCTGCCCTTCAGGCCCCCCCAGGACACACCCCTCAGGGGCGGGGGGAGAAGGGAGGAGCTGGGGGGGGTTAATGACAGTGTCTGCAGCGGCTAGGGTCCCCCCCAGGCTAATGGGTCCCTTAAAGCTGCACCGCCCCCTTGGGGGGGCTCGCAGCGCTGGCGGGGGGGCCCTGCCCGGGATGGGGGGGGCTCGCAGCACAGACGGGGGGGCCCTGCCCGGGCTCGCAGCGCGGGCGGGGGGCCGTGTCCGGGATGGGGGGGCTCGCAGCGCGGGCGGGGGGGCACTGCCCGGGAGGGGGGGCTCGCAGCGCGGGCGGGGGGGCAGTGCGCGGGGGGGCCGTGGCCGGAATGGGGGGGCTCGCAGCGCGGGCGGGGGGGCCGTGGCCGGGATGGGGGGGGCTCGCAGCGCGGGCGGGGGGGCACTGCCCGGGAGGGGCGGCGGCCGCGGGGCGGGACTCGGGCCAGGCGAGCGGCGGGCGGGGAGGAAGGTGAGTCACGGCGCTGGGGAAGGAGGCTGCAGCTGGAAAGTCTGACCCGTCCCTGGCCTGGCTCTCGCCGCGGGAGGGGGCCCGGGGAGCCCCGGGACTGGACACCCCCAAAGGCCCGGCCCAGCCGCGGCTGCTGCTGGGGCTGGAGCTGGCCCGGCTCCGCCTGGTGCCGCACCCCGGGGCTTGCCAACCCTCCCGGACTGGCCGGGAGTCTCCAGGAATTAAAGATTATGTCACGTGCTGGAACCTCCAGGAACACGTCGAACTACAATTGGTAACCCTAGAGCGGGGGGGGCTGTTCTGGGGCGCCCTGCCCTGGCTGGCCCATCCCTCCCTCCCCACACAGATCCCTCCCGCCCTCAGTCCATCCCTCCATCCGCCCCTCCCTCCATCCCCACACAGATCCCTCCCGCCCTCAGTCCATCCCTCCATCCGCCCCTCCCTCCATCCTTCCGTCCCTCCCTCCCCACACAGATCCCTCCCGCCCTCAGTCCATCCCTCCATCCGCCCCTCCGTCCTTCCATCCATCCGTCCCTTCCTCCCCCCCCCCGTCCATCCATCCCCACACAGATCCATCCGCCCATCTGTCCCTCCCTCCATCCCCCCCCCCCCCCGGCCCTCCCCCCCTCCCCCCCCCCCCCCCCCCTCCCCCCCCCCGTCCCCCCCCCCCCCCCCCCCCCCACCCTCCCCCCCCTCCTCCCCCCCCCCCCCCCTCCCTCCCCCCACAAATCCCTCCCCCCCCCCCCCCCCCCCTCCCCCTTCCCCCTCCCTCCCCCCCTCCCCCCCCCCCCCCCTCCCTCCCTCCATCCGTCCATCCATCCATCCATCTGTCCATCCCCACACCTATCCCTCTGCCCCTCCCTCCATCTGTCCATCCATTCCTCCCTCTGTCCATCCCCACACACATCCCTCCCTCCATCCCTCCCGCCCTCCATCCATCCCTCCATCCCCCCACCCCCACCCCGGTCCCCCCCTCCGTCTGTCCATCCATTCATCCATCTGCCCATGCCCACACAGCCCCCTCCCTCCCTCCCTCCCGCCCTCAGTCCATCCCTCCCTCCGCCCCTCCGTCCACCCCTCCCCCCCCAGCTCCCTCCCCCCCTCCGTCCCTCCCCCCCCCCCCCCCCCCCCCCCACCCTCCCCCCCCTCCTCCCCCCCCCCCCCCCTCCCTCCCCCCCCCCCCCCCTCCCTCCCCCCACAAATCCCTCCCCCCCCCCCCCCCCCCCTCCCCCTTCCCCCTCCCTCCCCCCCTCCCCCCCCCCCCCCCCCAAACCCCCCCCCCCCCCCGCCCCCCCCCCCCCCCCCCCTTCCCCCCACCCAACCCCCCCCCCCCCACCCCCCCCCCCTCCCCCCCCCCCTCCCTCCACCCCTCCCCCCCCCCACCCCTCCCCCCCTCCCTCCCTCCCTCCCTCCCGCCCTCAGTCCATCCCTCCCTCCGCCCCTCCGTCCACCCCTCCCCCCCCAGCTCCCTCCCCCCCTCCGTCCCTCCCTCCCCACACAGATCCCTCCCTCCATCTGTCCATCCATTCATCCATCTGTCCATCCCCACACAGATCCCTCCCTCCATCCCTCCCGCCCTCAGTCCATCCCTCCATCCGCCCCTCCCTCCTTCCATCCATCCGTCCCTTCCTCCCTCCCTCCGTCCATCCATCCCCACACAGATCCCTCCGCCCATCTGTCCCTCCCTCCATCCGCCCCTCCGTCCATCCATCCCCACCCAGATCCCTCCCTCCATCTGTCCATCCATTCATCCATCCGTCCATCCCCACACAGATCCCTCTGTCCATCCCTCCGTCTGTCCATCCATTCATCCATCTGTCCATCCCCACACAGATCCCTCTGTCCATCCCTCCGTCTGTCCATCCATCCCTCCATCTGTCCATCCCTCCATCTGCCCCTCCATCCATCTGCCTGTCCCTCCACCCAAACATCCCCACATAGACCCATCTAATCTATCGCACTCTCCCCATCGCTCCTTGTGCTCTGTCAACACACCAGCCGAAGCACTGAGGCACTGACACAGCCAGAATAGGGGACGTTTTCCCTCCCCACCGTCCCCACCTGACTGGCTGTTCTCTCGGCAGCATCGGTGTCAGCCAGCAGGAAAACCGGTTCGCTCACTCCCAGCCCCACGCCCTGGGCCCTGCTTGTCAGAACATAAGAACAGCCCTACTGGGTCAGACCAAGGGTCCATCTAGGCCAGTATCCTGTCTTCCGACAGTGGCCAATGCCAGGTGCCCCAGAGGGAATGAACAGAACAGGGAATCATCAAGTGACCCATCCCCTGTCGCCCATTCCCAGCTGCTGGCAAAAACTGTCCAAATGTCTCACCTGCACCTGGGCATAACTACCCAGCCAACAGGGAACCCAGCATGCGGGCTGAGACACTGAGAGAAGGAGATGGATTTGGGTCAGAACACAAGACTGGGAGCCAGGACTCTGGGGTTCTGTCCCTGGCTCTTTGAGGGGAGTGGGGCCTAGGGGGTTAGAACAGAGGGGCTGGGACCCAGGACTCCGGGGTTCTGTCCCTGTCTGCCAGAGGGTGATGTCCCCCAGGCCCAGCTCGCTGCATAGAGGTGGTGATGTGAACTCGGAGACATAGCCCCTAAAGATAGCCCAGGCCCTGCTTTCTCCGGGGGCAGGGAGGACTCTGAGGTGATGGGAGAGGGGTATCCACCCGAGTACACTCCCCTCACCAGCCTCCCTTCCCAGTGCCCACCTGGGAGAGTGGCAGGAAGGCCCCGGGGCAATGGGGGCTCATGTAAAGCGAGACACTCAGAGCAGGCAGGAGGGCAGGGCAGGCCAGGGTGGGGCAGACTCCCCGAGCAGCAGCTCCCCCCCGCCTGCGCAGGTGACTCGGGTGGGGTCACAGGCACAACCTGTTTGGCCACAACCGGAGCCCAGGAGGGAAAGAATCAAAATGTTCCTTGCTCACCTCAGCTCACCCCACCCGCCCGCCCCTGCCCTCCACCCCCTGCCCCCGCCTGCTGCTCCAAGCAGGGGCTCCCTGGCGGCCTGATTCAGACATGGCCCTGGGCCAGGCCCCCACTGCCCAGCTGCCAAGCCAAACGGGCTCTGTACAGACATTAGCTCACTGGCAGGAGGCAAGTCCATTCCGGGGGCAGGGATCCAGCTCCAGCTCTCCCCTGCTGCCAGATCACTGCCCCAGAGTCCATTCCAGTGGGCACAGATCCAGGGCCGGGTCATCCCTCCTGCTGGGGCAATTACCCTGCACATACCTGGCTGCTGACCCAACAAGGGGGTTCAGCCCTCGGGGTCCCCATGTGTCCCCAGTGGGGTGGGGGAGGGTTGCAAACCTGTCCTCTGGGGCGATGGCCCTGAGGTGCCTGGCCCTGGCTGCCCCCCCCCCCCCCCCCCCCCCCCCCCCCCCCCCCCCCCCCCCCCCCCCCCNGCCTCGGCCAGAGAGAAAGAGAGAGAGGAGCTTTGGTCCATCTGCTCCTCCCTCCATCCCTCTCCCTCTTGCTCAGCAAAGCGCTCGCACACTGCTTACAATAACCCACATGCGGTGGGGGGGGACAGAGGGAGCTGGCTCAGGAGCCACCCAGGGGCCTGGCGAGAGCTGTGGTACCTCCAGGGAGAGGCCTGCCTGGCCCAGCCTGGCTGCTGTGTCTCCCTTGGCCTGAGCAGGCAAGGGGGGGTGGGGGCTGCTGAGGAGCTGGGGACGCGTGGGGACGGATGAGGCGAGTGAGGGGGAAATCCAAAGAAAATCCCCTCTTTGGTGCTGACTTGCAGCCGGCCCAGCCGCCCACCTGCCCGAAACCAGCCTCCCACGGTCCCTCCCACTTTCACTTTCAGGGGCCGTGCAGCTGCACCCCGGGGAGGTGGGGGGGGGACGGGACTGGGGGGACGGGATGTGGCTGGCAGCCCCGGTCCCTGGGAAGATCCTGGAATCAGGGCCACCACAGGCCTAAGGTGCCAGGCGCTGGGCAATGCCAGGAAGGCCTGGCCCGGGCCCGCTGAGGGCTGGCACCGTTGTTGGCCCCCGTGTGCCGGTGGGGGGCACCGCACCCTGTGAAATGGGATGCAGAGGTGCAGACCCTGCCGTGCAGAGACATCCACATCCCAGCCCAGCTCCTGGGGGCGTCAGACGGGTGGGGGGAGCTTCCGAGCCTTCCTGCACCCCGACCACTTCAGAGGCAGCTCGGGGGATGAAAGGCGCCCAGTGCTTCGTGTCACAAACCCCCTGAGGCCGCCAAGAGCCGAAATCAAACCCACCGCAGGCCCCGGCGTCGCCAGCTATTTATAGACGCCACAGGGGAAATGGTTCTAAGGAGGAACCGGCAGGAGGGGCAGGAGCCCCCAGCTCCCTGCACCCGCCCAGGCCTGGCCCACGGCCTCCCACTTCCGCATAGGGCAGCACCCAGGGCTACCGGGCAGCCCAGTTCAGCTGCCAGAGCCCATGGGGGTGGGAGCCCGGCACTGGACGGAGAGATTCCTCTGCAGAGCAAGGGGCCAAGGACAGCGTCCGGCCCCCCTTTTGCCCTGGCCTCCCCGCTGCAGATGGTGCCAGCCAAGCCCATTGCTGGCTGCTGGGAGTCAGGCCTGGGTGCTGTGCGGACACACCCCCTGGCTCCGGCGGGTAGCAGGGGGAAGTGCTCGCAGCTGGCAAGGCCGCACTCCTCCTCCCTCGCTTCCCCATTCCCTCGCTCTCCCCCTCCCCCAGTTTTCTCTAAGTCGGGCGGCTTCTCTGCAAGCCCCGTGGGCTGGATTGGCGCGTGTTTATAGGAAAGAGTCTCTCCCCCCTGGCCCCCCCAGGTCTTGCTGAGCCCGCAGCCCCTAGTGTTCTAGGAACCAGACACCAAACCACACAGCCCCCCGGCGCCCCGCCCTCGCCCCAGTGCAGGCTGGCAGAGACCAACCCTCTTCCCCCGTTGGGGGTGTGCGGTGCTATGTTTAGGCACGGGTCTATTTTGGGGTGCGGGAGCTGTGGCTATGTCGCACGGGGGCTGGGCCCATCCCCGTCTCTGCTGCCACGGGCGAGCCCCCGAACCGCCCATGGGCAGCCGGCACCCCCAGCTCAGCCCTGGTCTGGGCCGTGCCCCCCATCGCAGACCCTGGGGCGGTGGCATGGCTCCGCCCCAGCGCCCCCAGCATGAGGGAGCTGAGAAGTCGCTTTGCAGGTGCCCCGTCCCCACTCAGCCCAGGACATTCCCAGGGGCCCCGAGCAGGGCAGGCGGGGGCATCGCCGGGCACTCACCTTCCGCCCCCCCAGGACACAGCCCTCCCGGGGCGCTGGGCAGCACAGCAGAGATGAGGACGCCTGACGCCAGTGGGGCCAGCCTGAGGCCAGGGAGCCTCTGATCCCATCTCTGCCCAGCCGGGCAGCGTGGCAGGAAGGACCGGGCGGTCATTGCCGACAGCTGCGGGCGGCACTGGCTTGTTCTGGCCTGCAGAGGGCACTGCTGGGCACCGACCGGGGAGAGGCGCTTCGGGGCCGGCGTGCAAAGGGGAGCCGGCATGGGCTGCCCGTGCCCGTGTGTGTGTGTGCGCAGGGGTGCCCGTGCCCGTGTGTGCGCAGGGGTGTATGCACATGTGTGTGCACGGGTGCCCGTGCCCGTGTGTGTGTGCGCAGGGGTGTATGTACATGTGTGTGCAGGGGTGCCCGTGCCCGTGTGTATGTGCGCAGGGGTGTATGTACATGTGTGTTCAGGGGTGCCCGTGCCCGTGTGCGCAGGGGTGTATGTACATGTGTGTGTCTGTGTGTGTGCGCGCAGGGGTGTATGTACATGTGTGTGTGTGTGTGTGTGTGTGCACAGGGGTGTATGTACATGTGTGTGCAGGGGTGCCCGTGCCCGTGTGTGTGTGTGCGCAGGGGTGCCCGTGCCCGTGTGTGTGTGCGCAGGGGTGTATGTACATGTGTGTTCAGGGGTGCCCGTGCCCGTGTGTGTGTGCGCAGGGGTGTATGTACATGTGTGTGTCTGTGTGTGTGTGCGCAGGAGTGTATGTACATAAGGGTGCCCGTGCCCGTGTGTGTGCACAGGGCTGCACGTGCGTGTGTGTGTGCGTGTGTGCGCAGGGGTGCCTGTGCCCGTGTGTGTGTGCGCGCAGGGGTGCACGTGTGTGTGTGCACACACAGGGGTGCATGTGCCCGTGTGTGTGCAGGGGTGTGTGTGTGCAGGGATGCATGTACATGTGTGTGTGTGCGTCTGCAGGGGTATATGCCCATGTGTGTGCAGGGGTGCTGTACATGCGTGTGTGTATGCCCATGTGTGTGCATGCTAGCCTGTGAGGGGTGCCGTACATGCGTGTGGCACCCCTGGCTGGGCTGCCCAGCGAACCCGCTGTGGGGCCATGGTGTGTGATGTGGGGGTGCCCGGTGTTTGGGGTGGGGAGGTGCATATCAGAGCCATGGCAGGAAGGCCCCCAGCCCCAGCCCTGATTCTAAGGGAGGCCAGGTGCCCACAGGTTGGGGTCCCTCCCTGCCCCACGCCCAGACCCAGCTGTGATGGGACGATACCTGTAGCACCCAGCACTGGGGGGCTGGTCCCTTGCCAGCTGCCACGGTGGTTATCGAGCTCCCCCCCGCCCCGGGCGGCGCTGCAGCTCCCCATGCGCCGGGCACAGGAGGTGGGGCCGGCGCAGGGACAACGCCTGAGAGCAGCGATTCGGTGGCACCGTTTATTGGAGTTATAAATAACCGCGACGGGCCGGGCATGTGGCTGGAAGAAGTTAGAGCTCCTCATGCAGCACCGGTGCTGGCCCGGCCCGGCTCCAGCAGGGGCCCTGTGCCCGGCAGGGCTGGCTGCGGAGATGGCTGGGTCTGGGTCCGCACTGCGGGGGAACCTGCAGCACTGCCCCTCTGCCC
Source organism: Platysternon megacephalum (assembly GCA_003942145.1). NCBI lineage: Eukaryota > Metazoa > Chordata > Testudines > Platysternidae > Platysternon > Platysternon megacephalum. The sequence goes on from QXTE01000472.1 coordinate 230,614, forward strand.
TGCCAGGCTGGGCCTGGAGCTGTCTGCTGCATGCAGGACACCCTGCCAGTCATGAGAACTCCCCCCCAGCCCCGGAGCCCTCCTAACACGGGGGCCTTTGGCTGCTGCTGGCCACCCAGCCCCTGCTCCACCCCCAGCCCTGCTGGCTCCTTCTGCCAGCTCTGAGCTGCCCCCCAGCCTCTCCCCACCACTCTCTGTGCCTCCCCCTATGCACGGACCAGCCTCTGTGCCCCCACCCCAGAGCCCAAGCTCTGAGGCTACCAGGATCCTCCTGAGCCCTGGGGATCGGGGCCTGGGCAGAGCCCCCATGGCCAAGAATTCGCCCTGTGGCGAGTCCTGCCCCCACTGCTACCTCCCTCCTGATTCACCTCCTCCCCCCTTTGCAGACGTGCTCAGCCCCTCTCGACCTCAAAACCCACTCCCAGCCCAGCCCAGCCCAGCCAAGCAGGCTCCCAGAGGGGGCTGAGACCCGGCCACCCCCTGGGCCAGTGCCCAGAATGGATCAGCTGGCCCAGCATGTGGCAAGTGGGCAGGGGGTCAGGCTGGCACATGGAGCCGCTCCCCCGCACTTGGCAGGTTTTTAATCTACTTTTCTTTACAAAAATAAGATAATTTGAAATAAATGTGAGAACCGCCCAGTCCCCCGCCACTGCCTCCCTGCCAGGCGTGTCCGACACCACAGGGCAGGGCAGGGCAGGGGCTGGGGGGAGGACAGAGGGACGGGGTGGGGCTAAGGGTAAGGGGAGATGGGCTGGGGAAGGGGCTGGGGGAGGGCAGAGGGACGGGGGGGCTGGGGGTAAGGGGAGATGGGCTGGGGAAGGGGCTGGGGGAGGGCTGAGAGGTGGGGGGGAGGGAGGGGCTGGGGGAGGGCAGAGGGGTGGGGGTGCGGGGCTGGAGATAAGGGGAAGGGGGCAGGGGAGGAGGCTGGGGGGGCAGGCCAGCGGGAGTGGGGCAGACAGGGGCTGACCAGGGCCGTAGCGCCCGGGCTGGGGATGGCTGGAGAGGCCCCTAGGCCCAAGTCGCAGGCTCACGATGGGGTCGGGACGGAGGGAGGCTGCAATGGGGTTTCTAGGCAGAGGGGCCAGAGGCTGCTGGGCCAGGCCCCAGAGGCGGGGGCCCGAGGGCCGCTCCCCCACTCCACTCGGCTGGCAGGGCCCGTGGCCGCAGCGGGAGCAGCTGGGCTGGGCTGTGCCCCGGCTCAGCGGGGCTTGGTGAGCAGGATCTCCAGCCAGCAGGGGCAGGCGGTGATGAACTGCCGGGAGTAGCAGGGGCCCCAGCCCTTGGCGAAGCTGATGCGGATGCTGTTGGGGTCGTAGGGCCCATCGCCTGGCCTCCGCCAGCCGGCCTGGCCACCCGCGCGCTCATAGTCAAAGACCTGCAGGGAGTAGCCGGGCAGCACCTTGCGCACGGGCGGGCCGCGGGCGCCGGGGGGCCCCAGCGTGGGAGAGCTGACGAAGATGGGGTGCTCGCTGCGGTTGTAGGCCCACACCCCGTCCCGCTCCCGGCTCAGCAGCAGCCCGCGGCCGATCTTGCTCCGGGCCCGGCGCACGGCCGCGCTGCGCCTCTCGGCCTGCAGCTGGCCCAGGGAGAAGCCGCTCCCCTGCGGCAGCTCGCAGAAGATGTTGACGGAGGTTTCGTGCACGGCGTAGAGACGGCCCACCCGCGTCCGGTGCTCCCAATAAGCCAGCTTGCACCAGCAGCCGTCCCTGGTGCTGCTCCATGCCAGGCCGGGGTCTGCAGGAGCGAGAAGGGAACCTCTGAGCCCAGGCACAGAGCAGCCCCCAGACCCCCCCACCGAGCCTCCAGAGAATGAACAGACCACCCAGGGACCCTCCCCGGCACTGGGATGCAGCCCCTCTGGGGTGGGGCACGGGGGTGTTTATACAGGGACCCCTCCCCCAGCACTAACGGGGGGGACAGGACATGAGGGCTAGTTAAACAGGGACCCCTCGCCTGGTGCTGAGAGGCAGCTGGCTCTGGGGTGGGGCACGGGGGGTGTTTATACAGGGACTCCTCCCCCAGCACTGGCTATGTGGGGGGAACATGAGGGCTAGTTAAACAGGGACCCCTCGCCTGGTGCTGAGGCAGCTGGCTCTGGGGTGGGGCACGGGGGCTGGTTATGCAGGTACCCCTCGCCTGGTGCTGAGAGGCAGCTGGCTCTGGGGTGGGGCGCGGGGGCTGGTTATGCAGGTACCCCTCGCCTGGCACTGGCTGGGTGAGCTGCAGGGCTCTGGATACAGCCACACAGAACCAGTTTAGCCCCGGCAGCGGAGGAGGCTCCTGCATCTCTTTGAAGTGGCGGGGGCTGGGGGCAGGCCGGCCTGAATGCCCCAGCTTGAAATTCAGCCTGGTCAGCGAGCGGTGGGGGGGGGACAGGCCCTCGGCTCTGCAAGGGCCAGTTTCAGGCCCCATCTCCACTGGCCCTCCTGGTGTTCTGGCTGCCTGACCCCGCTGGCCCCAAGCAGACGGACCCCCCAGTGCCCCAGGCTCGGCCCCCCAGGGTATCGTGGGGCAGCTGGGCTGGAGCAGGGCGCCCGACTCCATCGCGGAGCCGGACAATCCCCGGGGGCGTGAGTCACGGTGGGGTGCTGTGAGCCGGCACGTAGGCCTAGAACGGCCCCAGCCACCGTCCCGGGGGACCGCCCGCCGTGGCCCGGCAGTGGGCGCCGGTCCCAAGGCCCTGGAGCCGTGGGAGGGAGGGTGGAGCCTGGGGAAGGAGCTGGTGGCCGGCAGCCAGGCCGGAGCGCGGCTTGTGCGTCAAGGCACATTGTGAGTGTCCCTGTGGGCAGCACTTCCTGCGGGGGGAACGCCGACGGGCCAAAAATAACAGGCGCAGCCAGGGCTGGGGGACGGGCCGGAGCCACCCGCTCCCCGCAGACAGGAACCCCCCGGCCCTGGCTGCTCCGGGCAGCTTTTCCTCCCGGGCTCGGTGGGGGGGCCTGACTCGGGGGAGGGGGGCTGGTTGTCACCCCCCCCCCAACCCCTTCCCCTGAAGCCCCAGAGGAGATGGGGGGCAGCAGCAAGGTCAGATCTGCTCGGGGGGGGGCAGACCTCCCCCTCCCTGCCCCTCCCCCGCCAACTCTTTCTGACCTACGGAAGGGGAAGCCCCGGGCCCCGCAGCCGGGCCCCTGCTCTGCAAAGGGCTGAGCCGGCAGGGGAGGGCCCAGCGTGCCCCAGGGGCCCCATGTCGGCAGCTCTCCAGGCTCCAAGGGCCGGGATGGTTCAGCGGGTGCCCTGCGCCCCCGACTCACAGGGGAGGGGGGACACCTGACCCACACCTGGTGCTGCTGGCTCCTGAGCGGGGGGCTTCTCCATGGCTCCAACCAGGGGCCCTTCTTCCCCAGTGAGGCCCCCAAAACCTCGTGCGGGAGGAAGGTGGCAGCAGGATCCCCCCGATACCCAGGACTGCAGCCTGGCAGCACTGGTCCCCACCCAGCCCAGGGCTGGTCATCTGGAGCCCCCTGACGCTCCCCGCCTGGGCCTGGGGGTCACATCCCCTGGGTGCCCCCCAGTCCCTATGGGCATCCCTCGCGCCCCGGTCCCCACCGTACCTCGCCAGTCTCCGTGGGCGTCGCAACCAGACTCCAGGTGGCTGGAGATGGGGCGCTCCGACACCTCTGCCCAGGGGCAGCCGAAGGGGGAGATTTTGGAATAAGGGGGTGGCGGCGTCTCTGAAAGGGAACCAGACAAGAGCGGAAACCAGTGAGCAGCTGCCTCTGGGGCAGCCCCCTCCCCACCCCACTCCGATGCCAGCCCTCCCCTTCCGGCCCAAAGCAGCCCCAAAACCAGCAGGGCAAGGGGGACCAAGTTCTGGGGATAGACAGACAGACTGTCAGGGGATAGATAGATAGATCGATCGATCAATAGATAGATAGATAGATAGATAGATAGAGGGGGTGTATGGGGATAGATAGATAGATAGATAGATAGATAGATAGATGGGGTCTCTGGGGATAGACTGAGCAATCAAGTGGAGGGGGTGGGGGTGGGTGGGCCAACCACCCTTCCCATGCTGACCCCCAGCTCCGAGCGGTGCTGCTTGGCAGTGGGGGAGGTGCGCTGTGGGTGGGCCCCCAGCCCGGCCCCCCCGCCCCACTCACCGGGCATGGCGAGGCGGCTGAGGTGGTGGGGGTTGCAGCAGAGCGTGGCCCCCTCGCCGCAGCCCCCCCAGCCCCCGAAGCTCTGGCAGCAGCTCAGGCGCTTGAGCTCGTGGGGGTGCCGGAGGTCGGGCCAGCGATAGAGCCGGCAGAGGAGCACCTGAGGGGGCAGGGCCTGCTTGGTGCCACGCTGCTCCGCCCGGGCCACCCAGACGCAGCCCGACGGCCCGGCTCCCCGGCTCTCCACCGCCTGCACCAGCAGCTCCAGCTCCTCGTCCTTCAGCTTCTTGAAGAGGGCGTGAGCCGCGGGTTTGAGGGCGCCGGGCCCATCCTCGGGGCCGGGCCCGGCACAGCGATGCCTCCAGAGCCGCCGCACCAGGCCGGCCCGCCGCGAGCGGAACATGGGGTGCTGGGCCCACCTGCGGGGGGAGAGAGGGGTCACGTGCCGCTCCAGAGCTCCCCCATGGCCCTGCCCGTCCAGGCCCAGGGCACCCAGCCGCACCTGGGGTAAGCAGGTATTGCCCTGCACCCCCCGGCATCAGGTATAGCAGGGATCCAGCCGGACACCGGGGTCCCTCAGCGCAGCTCCCTCAAGGGGGAGCCAGCCTGCTCCAGACCTGCCTCCTCTAGGCCAGGCTGGCTGGGGCTCCGCTGAGCTGGTCTCCCCCAGAGCTGCCCCCAGGCCCGCTGGGCTGGGAGTCTGTATCCAAACACCTGGGGCCTGAGCGAAGGGAGCAGGATCAGTGCTGGGAGCCGGGCAGGGATTCTCCACCTCTGGCACCCGCTGCTGGAGCAGGAATGAAACCCCTGACGGTGCAGCGGGGCACCCCGTCCTAGCAGGGAGCGGAGGGGCTGCACCCATCACCCCTCAGCAGCACCCACCGGGCAGCCACGTCCCCAGAGACCCTGGGAGTCAAAACGAGAATTCGATGGAGAGGCCGGTGTTCACTCCTGACACACTCTCTGCTGCTCCCTGTCACACACACAAACACACAATGCAGCACACACACAGTCACACACACGCTGCCACTCACTGTCACACACACAGTCACACACACGCTGCCACTCACTGTCACACACACAGTCACTGACACCTGTGCAGACACACAATGCAGCACACACACAGTCACACACACGCTGCCACTCACTGTCACACACACATACCCTGACACCTGTGCAGACACACTCTGCAGCACACACACAGTCACACACATGCTGCCGCTCACTGTCACACACACATACCCTGACACCTGTGCAGACACACTCTGCAGCACACACACAGTCACACACACGCTGCCACTCACTGTCACACACACATACCCTGACACCTGTGCAGACACACTCTGCAGCACACACACACTGACACCCATGCAGCGGCTGCCCTAGGCCGTGCCGAGCAGAGCCAGCACTGCCCAGGGCAGCAGCCCCCGTCTAGTGACTGGTGCACCCCCAGGGACGGGCCAGTCCCCCTGGTGTGACGGGGCCTCCTGCCCAGCCAGCTCACCCTTCCCTGACGGGATACCTCCAGCGCTGGCAGCGCCTCCACCCGCTAGCGCTGCGTCCGCACTCAGGGGGGGTGTAGCTAGGCCCTGCGAGCGTGAGGGGCAGAGCGCCCCGGCTGGGACTGGGGCCTGGTCCCCGTGCTGACCCCCCCGGAGAGAGCGAACCCCCCCATGCCCACAGCACACGCACCCCTCCCCCAGGCAGGGACACACAGGTACCCACTCACCAGCCCCCAGACCTGCCCCCCTTCCCCACATACCTCCTGGCTCCCCAGGNGAGGGGGTGGAGGAGAGAAATGGAGCCAGAGACGGGGCAGGGAGGAGGGACAAGGGCCTGGCCTGGGCTGCCTCCCACCCAGACACCCCAAGAGACACAGCCACTGACACACACACACGTCCTGACACACGTACCGTGCCTGGGACACACACCCTGACACACACATGCCCTGACACACATAGTGCCTGGTGCACACACACACATATCCTGACACACGTAGTGCCTGGCACACACACACACACACACATGTCCTGACACACGTACCGCACCTGGCACAGACACACACACCCTGACACACACAGTGCCTGGCACACACATGCATCCTGACACACATGCCACCCGGTGTGCACACACACACGCACACCCTGACACATGTACCGCCTGGTGCACGCACACGCCCTGACATATGTGAACATGCAGTCGCACACAGCACAGTGCTCAAACACTCCTGCAGCCCCTGTGCCATACACAGTCACACTGACACGCACACAGAGCACATGCTCACAAACACGCGTGCACACAGTGACACGCAGACGCCAGGTGCCAGGCAAGGTAGCTGGGGGCCGTGGGGTGGCACAGCAAGAGGCCAAGCAGGGAGGGGATGGTGCCCGTGGGGCGGGCGGCTCACTCACTGTGGGGCAGCAGGCGGGCGCGGTGCCTGGCGCTGGGGCTCAGCGGAGGGGCCCTGCTCTCTGGGCGGCTGGCACACTTCTGCCTGGCGCACTCAGCGGCCAGGGCTTTTTCCTGCAGGCGGCTCCCCTCCCACGGCCCTCCCAGCCGGGGGAATCAATTGATTAGAGGCTGCCCAGACGGCTTGGCTGGGCTGCAGGGAGGGAAGCTGAGCTCAGTGAAAACAATGCAACGGGGAACCCCAGGCTGGGGGGGAGGGGGAGCCCGGGGGGCAGAGCCCCAGGCAGGGGGGAGCGTGGGGTGAGGGGGATCCTGGGGGGGGGCAGAGCCCCAGTCAGGGGGGAGCGTGGGGTGAGGGGGATCC
>QXTE01000472.1:238076-458935 GCA_003942145.1 Platysternon megacephalum
CCCGGGGGGAGGCAGCCCCCCAGGCAGGGGGGCCTGAGGGGGACCCGGGGGACCAGAACCTGGACAGGGGGGATGGGGGCTGAGGGAGACCTGGGGGGCAGACCCCCAGGCAGGGGGGAGCGTGAGGTGAGGGGGAGCCCCAGGTGGGCAGAGCCCCGGGCAGGGGAGAGCACGGGCTGAGGGGAACCCCAGGGGGGGCAGATCCCTGGACAGGGGGGATGGGGGCTGAGGGGGAGCCCCGGAGGGGGCTAGCCCTGGGCAGGGGTGAGCTCTGAGAGGGGAACAAGGCCCGAAACACGGTGCCCGGAGCAGCCCCTGCCCCCAGAGACAGCCAGACGGATGGCAGCAAAGTGCGTCAAGGGGCTGGGAGCTGGGCAGGCACCAGGACCCTCACCACGACCTGAGCAGCGTGTGAACAGGCACCAGCTCACCCCGGGGCCCCTAGCACCCCTCCCCCGTTCACACCGAGACCCCCATCTTCGGTTTGATTCACGGCGTTAATTGGCCAGAGGGGCCAGCAGGATGGGGGGTCACCCCCCAATGGGGGTCACATGCTGCCTTGGGGTCGGCTCCCCCCGTTTCCCCTCGAGCCGGAGTCTGCCCTGCCCAGTGGGGGAGGCTCTGTGTTGTGGGGCAGGCAGACTCTGCAGTGCTGGGCGGGGGGCTCCGTGGTGCACCGAGGGGCTCTGTAGCGTGGGGCCATCTTGGTGTCTCCTCTGGGTCGGCCGGTTTTGCTGTCACACCCCTGTCAGTTCTGGTTCTCGGGTCGCCCCTCGGCCCACTCCGCCAGCCCCACTGCTACCCCCCTACCACCTCTGCCGGCCCCACGCCCCTCGGCCCGCTCCGCCAGCCCCACTGCTACTCCCCTACCACCTCTGCCGGCCCCACGCCCCTCGGCCCGCTCCACCAGCCCCACCGCTACCCCAGTCCCACCTCTGCCGGCCCCACGCCCCTCGGCCCGCTCCGCCAGCCCCACTGCTACTCCCATACCACCTCTGCCAGCCCCCTCTCTGCTCCCTCCTGCCTAGCCAGCCCCCACCCCACCAGCTCTGCACCCAGGGCCCTGGCTGAGCAGGCCCTGGGGACCGGCTGGCTCAGGCTGTGGGGAGGGTGCTCCCCGAGGCTGGTGCTGGGGGGCTGCCCCTTTAAGAGGGTGGGAGCAGATTCCATGGAAAGGCGGTTAATGTAAACGGGCCCTTATCCCACTCTCAGACGGGCTTCCTGCTCCCAACTTCCCACTGAGATAAGGCAGGCTGCGCTGGCGCCAGCCACTCAACTCTGCTCTGGGCCCAGGCCCCGCGGAGCCTCCGCACAGCGGGTCCCCGCCGGTGCTGGGACAGTGCCAGGGGCAGCCCTTCTCCCGGGGCGGGCGGCATGGCGCAGCCAGGGGCTCTGGGAACACACATGCCCCACCCCCAGCCCTCCCCCTGGGCTCCCCCCGTCGCCTGCACTGCCAGGCCCAGGCTGGCAGGGGGAGGCCGTGGCTGGGATGCCCCAGGCCGGGGAGGCCCTGCAGGGCCTGGTGCACGCCAAGCTGCCGGTCAGTGGCCGGTCGGTCTGTGACCTTTGCCGGAGCTCCAGCCAGTCTGGCCCGCTGGGTGCATTCCCGCCTCTGCAGCTTCCCCCTGGCTCTTGGCAGAGCTGCGGGTGGGATCTTTGGGGGGCAGGCGACAGGAAACGGCCTGGAGTGGAGACAGGCCCAGAAAGCAGCTCTCTAAACAAGGAACTGAGTCACAGCCAGATAAACTGAGGGGAGGGGAGGACTGGCAGTAGGGGCTAGTGGTGAGAGCAGGGGTAGACTGGGAACCAGGACTCCTGGGACCCTCAGACAAAGGTGCTACAGCATGGCCGTGCCCGAGTCCTCCCAGGGCCCCCCCCGCTGCGGGAGGCAGTGGGGGGTTCCGATGCCAGTTGTGGTACCCCTGGGCTGGCACAAGAACCCCGGCATCCTGGTGCTCAGCGCCGGGGCTCCATGGCAGAGGGGGGACAGACGCTCCCTCTGGGGGTCGAGCCAGGTCCTGGCCCAGGGCATTTGGCCCCCCGTGAGCTGTGCAGAGCCCCCGTCTCGGGTAATTCCTCGTCTCCTTGCCCATGCCAGCTTCACTCTGAGCGGTGTCCCAGTATGCTGGGCGAGGGACCCCTGCCCGCCCAAGCGGGGGCTGGCTGGGGGAGGGGGCTGGGCCCATGCTGATAATGTCCCAAACACAGGAAGGAAAAGTTGGATAAACAGCAGGAGCTTTGCAGGAAACTCGGCCCAGAGACTTGGCCGCCGTGGGCCCTGCCCCCCCACCCCCCACCAGCTCCCAGGCCCGGCCGGGGTAGATGTCTGGAAGGCGCATTGGGCCTGGTGTCAGGGCAGCTGAAGCAGGTGGATGGAGCCAGCCCCCGCCCACACACAGTCAGCACTCGGAGCGGTCACGCATTGCTCAGGTTTATTGGGGAGCACCGGGCCGGGGCCAGGCACCCACCGTCGAGTCCCATTCCCATCCCGTCGGGGCTGGCGAGCCGGGATTCCAGCTAGAGGGGAGAAAACAAAGCCAGTAGCCGAGGCTCGGACGCAGCCTGGACCCCACAGACCTGGGGGGAAAGAGCCCGGTGAGACAGCACCTCCCACTGCCCTGGGGACCCTCTGAGCAGAGGACACAGCCCATCCCCCAGCCTGGAGTCCAGGTGCCACCTCCCTCACTGGACCCCACAGCCCAGGGGGCTGAGCTGAGCCCGCTCCTCCTGGCTGCACCCGGGAGCCCACTCAGCCCCCTGTGGCATCGTGGGAAAGAGGCGCTCAGGCCAGGTCAGGTGCCAGGCCCTGCTGGCGGTGGGGGAGCCAGGCTGGCGCACGCTGGTATTTGGGAAGGAAGGAAGGTGCCCTTGGAGCCCCACGCTGGGGACTCTGAACTGCGTGGCCCTGGGGTGGCCGTGCCAGCCCGACCCGTTCACCTGTTGGCCGTCACTAGCCGCAGACAAGGACACTGGGGGAGACACTTGTGGATTTGCCTGCTGGGGGTAGACACACCCCAGCCTGGCTGGTGGCACCCACACCCCGGCCTGGCTGGTGGCACCCACTGGATCCTGGCCCCACTCTCTGACCAGCGCTGGGCTGGCTAGGCAGGGGGCAGTGCCAAGGCCGGGGGACGTTCGTACCCACCTCCTACAGGCGCAGGGTGTCCCAAAGGGTCCCTCTGGTGGGAGCTCTGTCCGTTCCAGGCCCCCCAGCAGCAGGGGGTGAGGCGACCACAGAGCGCAGCCAGTGGGTCCAGCCCTGCAGGGGGGCTGGGAGGACAAGCACACGGCAGCACGGCACACGAGGGGGCGGGGGGCTAGTCCAGCAGTTCCTTGATGCACCAGCAGCATAGCAGGACGTAGGCGCACTCCCGCAGGACGTCCAGCAGCCAGTAGCTGAGATTCAGCCCCACAGGGCCCTTGGGGAGGGGCCCCGGCAGCACCATGCCCTGAACCGCCCGTCGCAGGGGGTAAGGGGCCAGCTGCGCCAGGGGGTAGCGGGTCAGGGACCGGGGCTGCCAGGCCAGGCGTCTGCCCAGGAGATGCATCGTGCGGGGATGAGCCGGGTCTGGGCCCTGCCGCGGGCAGGGGAGAGCCGCGTGACCCAGCCCAGCCCCTTGTGCAAAGGCTGGAAGCTGCTGGATTCTTTGCAGCTCAAAGGGCTGCATGAATACGGCCCCGGGCAGGGTGGGGGAGGGGCTGCTGCCTGCGCCAGGCCTGGGCATTTTGCTGCCTGAGCAGGTCTGCTCGCTCCCGCCCCCGGGGGGCCTGGCCTCCAACCGGACTGAACCTGCTGGAAAAGGGGGGCAGCCTCCCTAGGGGACCCCCCCTTGGACAGCGCATGGGGCCCCAGCCAGGTGGCACCTGGGCCTGGCGCTCACCCAGGGAGAGTGCGGATGGGGAGACGTGGTGCCAGGGGCGGAGGCTGCCGGAGACCAAGCAGCACTAGCAGGGCTCTAGCTGGGGTCAGCCTTGGCCGGGGGGCTCCCTGCCAATGGTCCCAGGGAGGGGTCACATTCCCTGCACATCCCATCTCCCAGAGTCCTCTGCCCTCCTCAGGCCGGACTGCCATGTACCCACTGACCCACACCGTGGGGGCGACGCTCTGAGCCCACAGGAGACGCAGGCAGGAGGCTGAGCACAACGGGTTTATTCATAGGGCCCCCGGGCCCTCCCTCCCCATGCCCCAGTCAGCAGTGCCCAGTGGGCGGGGGGCACACGGCTGGCATGGGGTGCACCCCACGCCCTGCTCCAGGTGTCTGGGAGGCAGGGCCCAAGGCCGAGGAGGCGGCAGAGCCGCGGGTGGGTGTCCCGGGGAAGCAGCCCGCGCTCAGCCCAGTTCGCCGCCGAGCAGGGGGTTCTTGTGGCCGGGGCCCGCCTGGCAGGGCCTCACTGGCGCGAGGTGCGCTCCTCCTCCTCGTTCTCCAGCAGGTAGGCCGGCCGGTAGCTCTCCTGGCCCAGCGCGTTGGTGGAGCGCAGCGCCGGGTTCTTCTGCGTGTTGCTCATGCTCCCCAGGGAGGTGTAGCTGCAACAGGGGGAGGGGGGCTGTGAGCAGGGCGGGGGCACAAGGGGTCGTAGACACCAGGCATTGCCCAGCACCACCTCCTGTGCTAGAAAGCCCCTGCACAATCCCGGATGGGGGCGAGTCTGGCCAGGCATCTGACCTCATGCACCACGCCGCCCCATCCTGCCACCTCCTCAGCTCCCCTCCCACACTGCCCAGCCCTCACTCCGCCCCTCCAGATCCTGGGCAACACCCCACTGATGCCCACCTCCCGGGCCATGGAGCCCAGCCCAGCTGGTCCTTCTGGACGAGGGCTCGGGGAGCAGTGACAGGGTTGGGGGAAGGGAGGCACAGTGCCCCCCGAGCCAGGCTCTTACCCCTTGTCATACAGGATGCAGTACGGGACGAAGAGCGTGCGCAGGAACTGCCAGATGTCCCGGTACGTCCAGTCCTGGAGGCAGAACAGAGGTCACTGCAGCAGCCGCTCCCCTCGTTTGAGGCCAGCTGCCTGTGAGCCCAGTGGACACGGGGGAGGGGGGCGAGGGGGGGGGGCTGTGTGGGGCTCAGCCAGTCCCTGCTCCAAGCCACTGGCATCCCTTCCCCAAAGGCACCGGGACTGCCACTGTCCCCCCAACGCCTCCCCTCTCGGACACACCGACCATCCCCTCAGCATGGCCAGCTGGCGTGGGGGGTGCAAAGTTGGGTGGGGAACCACGGGGCGCGGACCCGGGCACACGGCGGGGCGGGGAACCACGGGGCGCGGACCCGGGCACACGGCGGGGCGGGGAGCCACGGGGCGCGGACGCAGGCACACGGCGGGGCGGGGAACCACGGGGTGCGGACGCAGGCACGCAGTAGCTTTAACTCCTAGCCCAGGTTTCTTGGGGCTTGTCTAAAAGATCCGTCCGGAGAACTAGCTTGGGACTGGATCGCTGCTGGGAAGGACCTGAGACAACCCACAGGGGTTAGAGTCTGACGAGGGTGGAGGCAGTGCTGCCCAGGGGAGGCAGGAGGGGAGAGGTGGGGTAGGAGGACGTGCTGGACAGGAGAGGGGGGACTAAGGTCTCATCCCTTAGACCTGATTCCCAGCCCCCCTGCTCTAACCCACTAGAGCCAACTGCCCTCCCAGAGCTAGGATAGAACCCAGGAGTCCTGGCTCCCTGCCCTGTTTTCAAACCACTAGTAGCAGCCCTAGCGCCATGACGCACCAGCAGGGGGTTCACCCGCATGTACTCGGGCCAGCCCGGGTCGGTCATACACATGGGCGTCAGAGTGCGGGAGTAGGGGTCGGTCCTCCTCGTCCCCATCAGCACGGCCTGCAGCTGGGGGTGCTGGGCCTTCAGGTCTGCCAGTGCCTGCTGGATGCGGCCCTGCACTGTGCAGAGGTGGAGGTCGTACCTGGCATGCAGAAAGAGCAGCAGGGGACACAGCATTCAAGGGTGGGAAAGCCCCGTGGGGATGTCAAGGCCCCCACCCCAATGAATTGGTTGGTTCATAAGAATGTATGAACGGCCAGACTGGGTCTGAGCAATGGGCCCGACTAATGGGCCCTCTAGCCCAGTGTTCTGTCTTTTGACAGTGGCCCGTGCCTGATGCTTCGCAGGGAATGAACAGAACAGGGCAAGTATCCAGTGATCCATCCCCTGTCTCCAGTCCCAGCTTCTGGCAGTCAGAGGTTTAGGGACACCCAGAGCCTGGGGGATTCCCAACACTGCACACTAAGTGGATGTTTTCAGAGGACTACCCACAATGACTCCAAGATCTCTCTTGAGGGGTAATTTAGACCCCAGCATTGTGTATCTAGAGTTGGGATGATGTTTTCCAATGTGCATCACTTTGCATTTATCAACATGGAATTTCATCTGCCGGTTTGTTACTGTGTCACCCAGTTGTGAGATCCCTTTGTAACTTGTTTGACTTAACGATCTCCAGTAATTTAGTATCGTCTGCAAACTTGGCTACCTCACCATTTACCCCCTTTTTCCAGATCATTTATGAGTATGTTGACCAGCACTGGTCCCAGTACAGATCCCTGGAGAACCCTGCTATTTACCTCTGTCCACTGTGAAAACTGACCATTTACTCCTACCCTTTGTTTCCTATCTTGTAACCAGTTACTGATCAGACCTTCTCTCCTATCCCCTGACTGTCTGCTTTGCTTAAGAGCCTTTGCCGAGGGACCTTGTGAAAGACTTTCTGAAAGTCCAAGTTCATTATATCGACTAGATCACCCTTCTCCACATGTTTGTTGACCCCTCAAAGAATTCGAATAGTGCTGAGGCATGATTCCCCTTCACAAAAGCCCAACCTGTCGTGTTCAGCTCTGGGTCTGATCATTCTGATCTCTACTGTTGTTTCAACCAACTTGCCTGGTACTGAAGTTAGGCTCACCAGCCTGTAAGTGCCAGGGTTGCCTCTGAAGCCCATCCTGCCTGGGCTGTTCCACTGCAGGGAGGTGGGGAGCTACCTGGAAATACAGCCCCCCCTTACCTCTGGGTGGTGGCCTGAATGAACTGCTCCATCTCGGGGAAGGGGGACACGATGCGAATGTAGAGAACCTGCAGCTTCTCCTCCCGCTGTGGGAATCGCCTGGAGAGAGAGAGAGACATCCGTCACCATGACTCACCATCCCCAGCCGCCTGGCCTGGCCTGGCCTGCACAGGGCCACGCAGCGAGTCAGTGACAGAGCTGGGACCAGAACCCAGGAGTCCGGGGAATTATACACCAGTCAGACCAACTTCAGTCCCTGGACCATGCTATTAAACTATCAACTTGTGAGCACCCAGAGGAGATCAGGGCGATAAGGAACAGCCAGCATGGATCTGTCACGAAGAAGCCAGCTCAATTTCCCTCTCTGACAGGGATGGGGGAAGCAGGTCATGTGAGAGCTCTTGAGTTTAGTGAGGCTTTTGACTCAGTCCCACATGACATTCTCACAAGCAAGCCAGGGTCTAGACGAAAGGACTATAAGGTGGGCGCACAACTGGCTCAAAGGCCGTGTTCAGACAGTAGTTAGCAGTGACATCACGGTCAGAGTAGGAGGACGTATCTAGTGGGATCCTGCAGGGGTGGGGCCTGGCTCTGGTACCGCTCAGTATTTTCATTGCTGACTGGGATAATGGAGCGGAGCACACGCTTATAAAAGATGAGGATGACACCAAGCTGGGAGGGGTTGCAAGCACGTGGGAGGACGGGATTAGAGTTCACAATGAGCTGGACAAAATTGGAGAATGAATCTGAAATCAACACGATGAAATTCAGAAAAGACGAGTGCAAAGCACGACAGTCAGGAAGGGAAAACCAAATGCCCAGCTACAAACGGGCACTAGCCGGGGGTGTGTGTGTCGCACTGCTGGATAGGGTCTGGGGCTTACAGTGGGCCACAAACTGAATAGGAGTCAACAAAACGATGCAGCCGCAAAAGAAGTCCACTGCTAGGGCACATTCCAGGGAGTGTCTGTGTGAGTGTCCCACTCTGCTCGGCACTGCTGAGGCCCCAGCTGTCCTGTGTCCCGTTCTGGGTACTGCACTGTGTGACCAAGTGGGGGATTTTCTGGTTTTTTCCTTGGTTTTCCAATGGGTTGCATGCAGAGGGGGTGGGACTCAGTTTCCCTGGGTGTTACTGGTTTAACGAGGTGAGGGGAGAGGGAGTTTGTTGTTACACAGGACTGGAGAGGGAACTTGGGACCCAGCCAATGGCCTGGAGAATGGGTACCCCAGTGACTGGTGACCTGGTGTCCTGGCGACCCAGAGGCCAGTGGGAGAACAATGGGCTGTAAAGAGAGGACCCCGGTGACCTGACCAGCCGGTTCCAGCCAGATGGGGCCAGAGGACAGAAGAGGGGAGAGGAGGCCCAAGTGACCTGTTTACCTGGACAGAAGACAATGGACAGAGGCGGGGCCTGGGGCCAGTGATATCAGATGCCCAGCTGGGAAGCAGGGGGGCTGGGGGCTGGAGAGGGGGAGCAGACAGAGCCCACCTGGATGCAGGGGAGACTTGGATGTGCTGTTCTGAGGGAGGCCAGGCCTTTAAGGAAGATGGGGACAAACTGGAGGGCCCAGAGGAGAGCCACAAAACTGATCGAAGGTTTAGAAAACCTGACCTGGGAGGAAAGGCTCAAAAATGGGGCATGTTCAGTCTTGAGAAAAGACGACTGAGGGGGGACCTGAGAACAGTCTGCAAATCTGTGGCGGGTGCTATAAAGATGGGAATCAATTGTACTCCACCTCCACCGGAGGCAGGACAAGGAGGCAGGACAAGCAGCGATGAGGGGGGCTGGCAGCAGGGGAGATTCAGGAAAATCTTTCTGACTCAAAGACAAGTTACACTCTGGAGCGGGAGGCAGCGGACTCTCCACCACTGCAGAAGTTTCAGAAGGTTGGACAAAGCCCAGTCAGAGACGGTCTAGCTTGACTTGGCCCTGCCTCAGCGCAGGGGGCTGGACTTGATGACTTTGTGGGGTCCCTTCCTGCCCCACATTTCTGTGACGCTCCCCAGTAGCCCCCACTCCCCTCCCAGAGCTGGGAATAGAACCCAGGAGTCCTGACTCCCACCCCACTGCTCTAACTCGCTAGACCCCACGTCCTCCTTTGAGTGCCATGCCCAGGCCAGCCAGCCCGCTGGGGGCTCTGACGCAGGCCGGGCCCTGCCCTGAGCAGGGTAGGGGAAGCAGCGGGTACCTCTGCACGGCGGCGTGGAACAGGTGCAGCAGGGCCGTGCAGTCCTTGCCCCCGTTGAAACCCACGCAGATCTGGGCCAGGCTGAACCCATCCAAGGCCTCTTCGATGGTCCGGAGCGCTGCTGCCACCTTCTGGCCCAGGGCGGAACCTGCCGCAGAGGAGAGGAGTCAGCGAGGACCCGGGCGGGCGGCGGGATCTCGAGGGGGGACTGGGCTTGGTGCAGGTCGGAGCCTCATTACAGCTCTGCCTACAGGCCCCACCCATGGTGCCAGGCACTGCATGGACACAGAGAGACAGTCCCTGTCCAAAGAGCTCCCAGGTTGAACGGAGCGGCTGGTTTTATCGACAGGGACCCAGGGAAGGGAGAGGCAGTGGCAGAGCTGGGATTTGAACCCAGACCTCAGGCCAATGCTGTGACCACACGGCCAGGCAGCTCCCTCTCCACGCCAGCCCAGCTCAGTCACAACCAGCAGTGACTCCGTGGTGTCTGCTGGCCTGTGCACAACGGGCTAGGGACCAGCCTGGAGCCGGACGGGTGCTCACATCCAAACCCACCAGGGCTGGCAGCCTCCACAGAGGCCCAGGTCTGACTGAACCCCCCACTTCAAACTGTTCCCTGCAGGTCCGGGCTCAGGCAGGTGGGTGGGAAGCACCATGAGGGAGCCTGGTGCTTCGGTTGCCCCTATTATATGCAGCAGGACCAAGCCCCAGAGCCACACGCCCCTGTAGCTACTCCAGCCAGGCCATACCAGACTCAGCCAGGGCATACACGTCCGTGGCTGCCCGCGCCACAGGGTCTGTCACCAGGGGCACGACCAGCGCCGGGGGCAGGTTCTGCAGCAGGAAGCTGTAGGCTTCCTCCAGGTGCTGCTCAGACTCCGAGTCCAGGGTCAGCCTCACACGGTAGTAGTTGTTGATCCAGTCAGGGTAGGAGCCCAGGTGCGTGTGGCGCCCGAAGCGGGCGTTGGCCTGGTTGAGCATGGGTGCCAGGAGCGTCTCGTCGGCGCTGACGTAGATCTCCCGGGAGTGGAAGCGGGTCTGCTCGTTGCGGAAGAGGTGGCCGAGCCCCTCCAGCGCCCGCTCCATCAGCACCGGGATGCCCGGGAAGACGTAGACGTTGCGCACGCTGACAAGGGGGTATTTCATGGCATCGCCCGTCCTCTTGTCCGTGCCGTAGTTGAGCAGCGAGGACTCAGGGACGTGCGCCAGCTTCATCTCGGGGCAACGCACGTCCGTCTTGCCAAAGAACCTGTGCACCAGGGCGACCAGCTCTGGGTGGGGGCAAACCTGCTCCCCGAAGGCTTTGGCCACCGCCTCAAAAGTCACGTCATCGTGGGTGGGGCCGATGCCCCCCGATGTCAGCACATAGGTGAACTGGGCTGCGAAGGAGGAGATCTCCGTGGCGATGGTATCAACGTCATCAGGGACCACGGAGATTCTGGCAACTTTCACCCCCAGCGACCGCAGCTTCCGGCACATGAAGAAGGAGTTTGTGTCCTGGGTGAGTCCCTGGAGGCAAAAATATTGTGAGATAACCCCAGCCAGCAACGGGGCGGTGCAGCACCACTGGCCACATGCTGCAGAACGAGGAGATGCCTCGGGGGGCGGAACTCCTGGGTTCCATCCCTGTCGCTGGGAGGGAGAGGGGACTAGTGGTTAGAGGAGGGGGGCTGGGAGCCTCGACGCCTGGGTGCTATCCCTGTCGCTGGGGGGGAGGGGGGACTAGTAGATAGAGCACGGGGGCAGGGAGCCAGGACTTCTGGGTTACATCCCTGTCGCTGGGAGGGGGAGGGGACTAGTGGTTAGTGCAGGGGGGCTGGGAGCCAGGACTCCTGGGTTCCATCCCTGTCGCCGGGAGGGCGAGGGGACTAGTAGAAAGAGCAGGGGGCCTGGGAGCCTGGACTCCTGGGGGCTATCCCTGTCGCGGGGAGGGAGAGGGGAGTTGTGGTTAGAGGAGGGGGGCCAGGGGACGGGACTTCTGGGTTCCATGCCTGTGGCTGGGAGGGAGAGGGGTCTAGTGGTTAATGCCTGGGACTTTTCAGACCCTCAGGGGGAAGGGGCTGTCATTGAACATTTACCAGCCCGTGCACTTCGACCTCCCCACAATGGGGATGTCCTAGCTAGGCCCTCAATAAAACTCGACTGGGACTCTAGGGTGAGTTCCACTAGTTTAAGGCTAAATGGGGGCCCCTCCATCCTGCTGAGTAGGTCAGGGTCGGACCGTAGCGTGAGGAGCTACCAAGGTGAGCACGGGTGATGCAATCTGGCCAAGCATGGAGGAAGCCAAAGTTCACGGCCAGCCTGAGAAATTGTTGTCCCAGTCTCTGCCGATCTGGAGCCTGACCACGGGCGTGGCGCAGCAGACAGAGCAGCTGGGGAGTGCACAGTGCAGCGCCAGTATCGGTACCTTCAGGATCTCATCTCCGATGATGATGATCCCGGCTGTGACGGCGTCGTGGCCATTCTGCGCAGGGAGGGTGCTGCTCTGCGCAGCCATGGCTTGGAAAGGCCTGCTCTCCCGTCCCACCCGCCCAATGCTCCTGCAGATCCTGAGGGCCCAGTGCATGGGCACCCGCAGTCAGGTCCCCCCAGCTCTAGAGATGACACCCAGGCATCTCCAGGACAACAGCACCTGCAACCAAACATCAGAGCGCTCACAAGGATGCTAAGGCGGCATGAATGTGAACGCCTGAGAGAGCACAGAAATGGCCCAAAGGAGAGAGACTGGGTATGAGAGCCGGAAACAAAGGGTCAGACAATGAGTGGGGGCACAGCTGGGAAAAGAACCCAGGAGTCCTGGTTCTCAATCCCCAACCACTAAACCCCACTATCCTCCAAAAGCCAGGGAGAGAACCCAGGAGTCCTGGCTCCCAGCCCCCCCTGCTCTAACCACCAGCCCCCGCTCCCCGAGCTGGGGAGAGAACCCAGGAGTCCTGGCTCCCAGCCCCCCCTGCTCCAACCCACCAGCCCTCCTCCTCCTCCTCCTCCCCCCGCGAGCCAGGGAGAGAACCCAGGAGTCCTGGCTCCCAGCCCCCCCTGCCCTAACCCCCAGCCCTTCTCCCCGAGCTGGGGAGAGAACCCAGGAGGCCTGGCCCCCAGCCCCCCCAGCCCCAACCCACCGGCCCTCCTCCTCCTCCTCCTCCCCCCGCGAGCCAGGGAGAGAACCCAGGAGTCCTGGAACCCCCCCCCCCCTCCTCCAACCCACCAGCCACCCCCCACCCCCTCCTCCCCCCGCGAGCCAGGGAGAGAACCCAGGAGTCCTGGAACCCCCCCCCCCCTCCTCCAACCCACCAGCCACCCCCCACCCCCTCCTCCCCCCGCGAGCCAGGGAGAGAACCCAGGAGTCCTGGAACCCCCCCCCCCCTCCTCCAACCCACCAGCCACCCCCCACCCCCTCCTCCCCCCGCGAGCCAGGGAGAGAACCCAGGAGTCCTGGCCCCCAGCCCCCCCTGCTCTAGCCCACCAGACCCCGCTCCCCTCCCAGAGCTCCTGAGAGAACCCAGGAGTCCTGGCTCCCAGCCGCCCCTGCTCTAACCCCCCGCCCTCCTCCCCGAGCTGGGGAGAGAACCCAGGAGGCCTGGCCCCCAGCCCCCCCAGCCCCAACCCACCGGCCCTCCTCCTCCTCCTCCTCCCCCCGCGAGCCAGGGAGAGAACCCAGGAGTCCTGGCTTCCAGCCTCCACTCCCCTCCCAGAGCCGGGGAGAGAACCCAGGAGTCCTGGAACCCCCCCCCCCCTCCTCCAACCCACCAGCCACCCCCCACCCCCTCCTCCCCCCGCGAGCCAGGGAGAGAACCCAGGAGTCCTGGAACCCCCCCCCCCCTCCTCCAACCCACCAGCCACCCCCCACCCCCTCCTCCCCCCGCGAGCCAGGGAGAGAACCCAGGAGTCCTGGAACCCCCCCCCCCCTCCTCCAACCCACCAGCCACCCCCCACCCCCTCCTCCCCCCGCGAGCCAGGGAGAGAACCCAGGAGTCCTGGAACCCCCCCCCCCCTCCTCCAACCCACCAGCCACCCCCCACCCCCTCCTCCCCCCGCGAGCCAGGGAGAGAACCCAGGAGTCCTGGCCCCCAGCCCCCCCTGCTCCAACCCACCCGCCCTCCCCCCCCCCCCCCCCCCCCCCCGGTCCTGGATCCGGGCTCGCTGCCCACCCCACGAGGCCCTACCTCGGCACCCTTCCCTTGGCCCCCCCGGTCCTGGATCCCGGCTCACTGCCCACCCCACGAGGCCCTACCTCGGCACCCTTCCCTGGGCCCCCCCTGCTGCTGGATCCTGGCTCGCTGCCCACCTGCCCCACGAGGCCCTACCTCAGCACCCTTCCCTGGGCCCCCCCTGCTGCTGGATCCTGGCACGCTGCAGGGATTGGGCTTGCTGCCCAGCCCATGAGGTGCTAGGCATGCACCCTTCCCTGCGAGTTTCATGGTACTGGGATTGTGGCACAGTGCAGGAATCGGGCTTGCTACCCTTCCCTCCCTACACCATGGGGCCCTGCCTATGGACACCAGGCTGGAGCTGGCTCTGGCAGACTGTTTCAGGCATTATTAGCTGTTGGCAGTTAGAGCTGGGGCATGGTTCCTGCCCATACCACTTTACACTGAACTAGCTCCTTGCTTCACTGCTCAGTCATGACCCACTAAAACAGCTGCCAGGAAGGGGGCTGACCAGGGTTCAAGAAGTCAGAGGCCTGCAGCTACCCACAGTCAAGTGCTTGACCTGGTTCTCTCTGCGCTAAGCACAGGAGCTGTACATCAATAGCAGATACAGACTCCAAAAAGGACATAGGTAATCTCCCCACTAGGAAAGCCTGCCTTAGCCATCTAGTTAGACAGTGGGAGGTCTTCTGAACCAGTGGGTCTCAAACTTTTGTACTGTGACCCCTTTTACATAGCAAGCCTCTGAGTGCGACCCCCCTTATAAATTAAAAACACTATTTTATATATTTAACACCATTATAAATGCTGGAGGCAAAGCGGGGTTTGGGGTGGAGGCTGACAGCTCACGACCCCCCATGTAATAACCTTGGGACCCCCTAAGGGGTCCCAACCCCCAGATTGAGAACCCCGTTCTAAACCTTGAATGCTACAGACCTAACCATACTTAAACTCTTACTGTGATTATTGCCTTGATGGACAGAAAATTCATGTTAGGGCATGAAGGCTAATTTTGTAGACAAAGGGTGGGGGCGTGTCTTAGAGGGTTTTAGAGAAACCTTGGGTACTTAGTAGTGAGGTAATAAGCCTTTTAAAGAGTTAAATAGTCTCATCTCTTTTAGGAAAGATTTTCAGAGAGCAAATGAGATTAGGCACATTACCAGAATCCTGCAAAGTTATTTCTCTCTACACATCTGTGGAGGATTAACACTTTAAACTAATGAAACGAAACAAAACAACGGCATGTGTTAGCACCACCCACTCCCAGGGGGGAAAACAATATCCAGTGTTTAGACAACAAAAGGTGGCAGAAAGGATTGTTTCAGATGAATGAGAGGAAACCCATGTATTTAAAAAAAACTTCCTCTTTATTGAAGGACTTCAACCACAGATTTTGAACAGGCTTTCTAGAACTTTAAAATTATTCAAAAATACAGATTCAAAAATACATATCAAACAGTGTTAAAGCAGATGCCAAGCAAGTGGATATAGTGTCCACCTGGAATAAAGTCCAACATACCCCCTGGAGTAAAAGGTACAAGCAGCAACTATCACGTGCCAAACAATGTTAAAATATTTATGGTTCAACTGTTGAAGTCTAGATTTTGCAGTTAAAATCTCTCTGCTCAAGTAGAACTCAGGAGAGCACTGACACACTCAGTAGGTAAGAATCATTGGGTTCTATACAACAGGATATTTCGTATGTAAAGGCCAGACTCTAGTTCTGAGTCAAGTCATTTTCTACCAGCCACTATTGTCATGATGATTGGATTTGCTTGAAGTTAAATCGCCAGGAGTTTTAATGTATTGAAACATTTGTCAGATATTTTAAAACAGGAGACAAAACCCCCAAAGGTGCATGTATCTAAGAGAAGACAGAGAGGGGAGGGGTTCTATACACAGGTCAGACGTAACAGGTTCATTTTTCTGGCTTCTTTGGCAGTGGCCGTCGGAACAGCAGTATGTGAGGCTCTGAGAGGAGATGGAGAGCAGAGCATTAGGACAATCTGCAGGTTAAAATGCACAAGCGTTCTGTTCACTTATTCCCTAGTCTGCAATGTTTAGAGAGGGAATAAAACCACAGACCCGGAGCCCTGTAAATTGATACCGACAGTTTGATCTAATTTGCCAGAAGCCCCTTTAGCCAGGTGTGTCATTATATAGTCACGTTATAGATTACGTCTCCCCCATGAGCCAGCCAACAGCCCCAGAGGTCAAACGTGCTCAAACTTGCAGACAAAGGGAATCCCAGTTGGTGGATGACAATAGGACAAATTCCATATTGCTACAAAGATCACTTCTACAATACCCTGTCCCTCAGTGCCTCACTTGGCATACTGAGCACTCAGCTTCAGGTCTTTCCCCAGGCCAGTTGGGTGACAGCACTACCGTAAACAGCAGCCCCGCTAGCATGCAGCAGGGTTTATATCCAATTAAGGGGGGCAGAGATTCTCCTAGGAAGGAACTGCAATAGCAGGAGTCTCTAAATTCTGATTTTGAAGTGGGTGCTGCCTCTTTCTGCAAAGCTCATCACCATTAGTAACAGAAGGCTCGGCCTGCTTCAGACTTTTAGTATTGCAGGAAATTGGGATGTTCCTGCTGTTGAGTCAGTAAGCCAGCTGGGGGCCAAATTCCACTCTCCTTACTTATATTTAACTCCCACTGAAGTCCTTATGATTACACATGTGAACGCAGCACAAAACCTGCCCCATATCCGGTACCCAATATGATTTTGGCTTCCAGCCATCGCCAAGTGTGCCAAAACCCATCAAATCTAGCATCATGAAGTCTCCGTTTTTGTTCTAACTAGAACGAATATAACTTTAATCAAGATCCCAGACTAGTAAAGTAGCCGATAGGCTTAGTGACGTGAATCATGGCCAACTAACCTGGTTCATGGATCATATAATGGACCCAGCCTTGGCTCTGTTGAACTCCTAAGTTCCTCCATTCTGATTCAGACATCAGGTGCGTTTTCGGGACCAGTTTGGCTATATCCTTTGGTAACATCACATGCCTGCAGGCAGGAGGGAGAATACAACATGACAACATGACAACTCCATTCCCCATGTACCCAACAGCCCGTCAGTGACTGGTTCTCCCAGGAGCCTCAGGCGCTGCCTCCCCTTCGCCGATGGGCCCAGGCCGGACAGGGCAGAGGATTGTTCTCATTGGGGTGGGCAGGGAGCTGGTTTTCAGTGGCGCTCGCACTGCCGGGGTCCAGGCCACCGGCCCGGGGGCTCCGCGTTGCGATTTAATGGCCAATGAAGCTTCTTAAACATTAAAACCGTGTTTTACTTTCCACACAACCACCGCTCCGATGAGAGACCCGGACGCCGGCCCCGCCCCCTCTCGGGGCTGCGGGGCCCCGACCCCCTGGATCTGCCAGACACTGTCCGGGTTCAGCGCCCCCGGTTCCAGGGGGGCGCCCCTGCCTGCGGCCCGCACTGCAAGGCCGGGTTCGGGGCCTGGCCCCAGGCCGGAGCCCCCCCCCGCATCCCCCGGCCGCGCGCCGGCGCCGGCCCCGCCCCCTCTCACCGATACTCTGACTCCTCGTCGTCGTACTTGTCCGAGTAATAGATCTGTTTGTGCGCCATGCTCCCGCGGTCCGCCCCCTTCCCGGCGGCCTCTGCGCGCTCCCGGGCCGTCGCGACGCCTTGGTAGGTCTCGCGCTGCCCTCCGCCCGCCAGCGGCCCCCCCCTCCCCCACCGACCTCAACCGCCGCTTTCAAACGCCGCCGCCCCCCGCGCCCATTGGCCCAGCCGGAGGAGGCGGGGAGAACTCCTCTCACGTGATCGCCCGGGGCCGCGATTGACTAAGTCCAACAGGGGGCGTGTCCCCGCCCGGATCCCGTAGCGCTCTCATTGGCCAAGCCAGGAGAAGGGACGCGTGCGTTCCGCCCAGGCGCTCGTTGGGCGGGGTAGAAAGGAGCGCGCGTTTCTATTGGCTCGTCTCCGGCGGCCGGCGTTTGTCTGGAACGTAGCACTCCCCCATCACGTGACGGGGTCCGATGAGGCCGAGCTGGGGGCGGTGGGGCCGGAAGTGAGTGGCTGAGGGAGGGTCCGGGCAGAAGTTTTGGCTGGAGCCGCGGCCGCCGGCAGCCGAGCGAGCCCGGAGGATCCATGGTGCCCCGGTGAGAGCCGCTCGCGGACCCCCGGACCCTCCCGGTCCCGGTCCCCCTCCGCCCCGATCCTGCCCCGGGCCCGATCCCCCCCAGGCCTGGTCCTCCCCCGCCCCGATCCTGCCCCGGGCCCGATTTCCCCCCAGGCCTGGTCCCGTCCCCCCCCGCCCCGATCCTGCCCCGATCCCCCCCGCCCCCAACCCGCCGCCCCGATCCCACCGCCCCCAGGCCTGGTCCCCCGGCCCGATCCTGCCCCGGGCCCGATTCCCCCCCCCAGGCCTGGTTCCCCTCCTGCCCCGGGCCCGATCCCCTTTTTGTCCCGCCCCTGCCCCACTTCGTGTGGTGCCCCCTGCGCTCAGGGGCTCAGCTCCCTACCACCTCCCCACGACTCCCACTTTGCCCACCGTTCCCTGGGGGTTCAGACTCCCTGGGTGCGACAAACCCCCTGGCTCTGGTTTCCCCCAGAATCCTGCCTGCGTCTCCCCTACTCACACCCCTCCTCTCATGGCCTGGCCCCCAGGCTCCCCTTCCCCCCCTTTGCAGCCCCCTCGCTCGCTCTTTGCCCACCCCAGTGCCCCTCTCTGCCTGTTCTCCGTCACCCCTGTGGCCGGGGTGCGGCTGCATTCATGGGTGTAGATGGTGCCGGCCGTGGGTCAGTTACTGTCGCTGCGCCTGCACTGGGTCCCCGGGGGCCTTTCGCTCCGTGCTGGACAGTTACAGTCTAGGGGGGCCGTGAGACGTCCCTGTGGGCCACCCTGAGCTGGGCGGTTACCTGCCAGTGGCAGGGAGCCCCTGGGTGCTTGTACTTTCCCCTGTGTGTCACGGAGCAGATGGTGAGTAAGCGAGGGCCACTGGCAGGGTGGGATGGGGCCAGGTTCCCAGTGCCTCAGACCAGGGCTGGTTGGGCCCCAGCAGGACACCCGTTAGCCTCCATCCCTGTGGGGTGATTGCCAGGTCAGTGTGGCTGGCTCCCGTGAACAGGAGGTGTGGGTACAGGCCGTGTGGGTACAGGCCGGCACTGGATGTCAATGCTCCTGTCAGTAGTAACCCGGTTCCACTTGGCGTAGACAGTTGGGACGGGGCGTGGGGCCAAGTCGCTCTTTTCCCCATGTGGGTCGCAGGGCGGGACTGCTCTCTAGCCCCAGCCTGGGTGCAGTGGAGCCAAAGCACGGGAAGCTGTGACTGTGGCTTCCTTTGGCTGCCCCCCACCAGATGCCTCCTTCCCACAGGAAGCAGGGGCTGGGGGCCATGCTTGGTGTTTACATCCCTGGTAACCTTTGTCCAGCTGTGATTTCACCTTCCTCCCCCGGTTGGACACATTCCTGGTGTTTCTTCATTTCCTGTTGCTTCCCGGCAGCCTCTCCTCCTCCCAGCCTGTGAGGCTGTGTCTCCGTGACTCCCTGCTTGCGCTGGCAGACCGAGTAGCTCTGGTTTGCTCTCGAGGGCATAGGGTAATGTGTCTGGGCAGTAAATCCCTCGGCTCAACACCTGGCCCTGGGAGGAGCAGACATGTCCCGTTCAGCTGCAGAGCTTTGACTGAGTTTGGGAGCTGTTTGGGAAAGTCTCAGCAGTGGCTTGGGCAGGTTCGTGGCCCTGGGAACTGGGCACTGGTGCTTTGTAAAGCCGAGCACTACAGGTAGCTACGCCAGGCGGATCATACGGTCCCTGCGCAGCGCTAGCTTGAGCAGAGTTGGCCAGTGTTAGTCTGAGCAAATGAAGCGCGCTGGAGAGCCCATGATCCCCAAGGAGCTGTGGGTTCTAACGCCATGGCAGGGCAGGGGGGATTTGACTGTCTGACCGTGGGCGGGGCAGCTGTGTGGAATGCTCGCCCCTCCCAGCGAGACCTTGGAATGTTTGTCTCCTGTGTAGGGCGGAGGGTTTGGGAGTCAACGTCTGGCCTGCCGTTGATCAGCCTGCGTCTGGCTCATCTGTTGCCCAGGGCCCTTCTGGCACTAGGTCCTTATGCACCAAAAGAGAATGATCGACTCCTCCTGCTGTGATAGACACGATTGTAACGTAGACTCTGTGCTGGGCTCTCGCTTGCTGGGTGTATATTTCACAGGCTGGACTCTTCCCCCTGAGAGGCAACTGAACCAGCGCTATTGAGGCCAGGGCAGAAATGCCAAGTTCAGGCTGCAAGTACAGCGTTCTCTCACCACCGAGCCCAGCCGTGTTGCATAAACGCAGCCTGGGTTCTCACCCGGCCTGTGAATTTCCTGCCTCTTGTGGTTTGCTGTCAGAATGTGAGCGTTGTTTAAACTTTGGTTTTGTAGCTGATGTTGGTAAATTGCAGTGTGCGGTGGGAGTGCGGGCGGGTAGGATTAGTCACTGGTTCTGTTGCTAGGGCCTTGGATTAACACCTAAATTGCTACCTTTGTGTCCCAGCCTCGCAGAGCCTCCCCCCTGGATGTATTTTAAGAACCTCCCCAAGGTCTTGGCATCAGAAGCTGCAGTGAGCAGGAATACTCCAAAAGCCCAGCGCTCCCTCATGCTTCCCTGCCCATCCCTGCTCCCCCTCCAGTGCACTACAGCCTCCAAGCTGAGCCCAGCCGTGGTTCTGTGCCGTGCTCTGTCCCGGCTTGGGATCCCCCTGGTTGCTGCTGTGTGGGTAGCTTGGAGTGTTCCCTGAAGTGACATGGGGTGAGCGTCACTTTAATGGCACCGGGCTCTGCTGGCAAAGCTGCTGAGGTTTCGCTGCCTTGCCCGTGTTGTGCCTGGCGGCTCTGCCACGTGATTTATTGCTGGCTGCCTAGGCCCTAATGGCTGCTTATTTATTTATGTCTGAACTCTTCCCCTGCGGGGAGGGATATAATCTGGGCCTCTCTAGTCACAGGGCCCTACCTGAGTGAGGCTCCTGGGAAACAGCCACTAGTTGAGCCTGCTGCTGGCATGACTCCCCTGCACTCTCCACCCTGCATGGCAGCTGCCCAGCCAACCTGCGTGCTCAGACCCAGGCAGCCCCTGCTCCCACCCCTGCGCAGAAATGCTGAGTCAGGAAACAGCTGATAGGAACTGAGATTTAGGGTGCAGAGAAGCCTCCTGTGTTGTGAATCTTCATGGCCCCAGCAGGCTGAGCGCTCTGGTGGAACCAGGTGGGCCCAGCTGGGGCTCATAGCTTGGTAGAACGGATGTGAGCCTCAGGCTCCGTATACCAGCTCCATGTCCAGTGTGCTAATCCTCTGGCTCACAGGGAGGACGTGAGTGGGAAGGAGTAGCCCTGCCCTGCAAAGAGTGGGGCTTTGGTTCACTTGGATCCAGCCCCGGATGGGAAAAACTCTTTCGCTGTCTCTGCCATTGTGAGCAGAAGAAAGAGACTGAAATAACCTCGAGGACGCAGGCTTTGAAAGCGGATTTCTCCTGCCTCATAGGAGGCGCTCGGCTTTCCAGGCGCCCCAAATGGCTTGGCATTGTGTGTGCCCAGGGCTGCGTGCCGGGGGTTGCTCCAGCGCCCACACCGTGGTGGATGCTCAGTAGACCCAAAGAGCTTCCTGTCTAGAAGGCTGAGGGGACAGACGACACCAGCCTCTGAACAAACTGCTGCTTGGTGCCCGCCCTGCATGCCCCGTGTCTGGGATTGGGCTCAGCCCAGCTCTGGGGGGGCAGCTGGGGGCGGGGAGCCAGACATGGTGTTTGGGAGAGGGGTGGTGGCACCAGTGGTCCCTGACTTTATGCTGCCAGCTGTGATTGATTGAGGTTTACCCTCAGCTGCCTTTAGCTCTTGTAGCCCTGGGGAAGGAAGGGGAGGGGGGTCCTGTGTGAAGGGGCCTTTGGCTGGGCTGGTCGGAGAGCCCCTTGGGGCTACCTGGGGATTGCCTTGTTCCAGCACCTCTGGGGTATCTTGTGGGCTCCCAGGCTCCCATGTCCCACCCTGGCAGTGGCTGTGCCGCCATCACCCCTCCCTCTGGGCCGTGTTTCCCCGTGTGCTTTGTATGACGGCTCGCCTTGGCATGGGAGTCCCAGTCCTTTAACTGGGTCCTGGGGTGCCCTGGAGCAGAGCCGAGCGCCCCCCCCAGCCCCGCCAAAGGCTCAGCTAGCTGTGAACTTCTCGCATGGCTCATGCTAATGGGCTGTTACCCTTGGACACGGGGTCAAAGGGCAAGTGACATCTACTCCCAGCTGGCCTGTCTGGCTCTGTGATGCCCCCGGGGGTCTGCGCTGAGGAGCTGGGGGGGTGTCCCTTGCCTGGCCCATCTCCAGGGCCCATGGGGCCGTCTCTGCTGCAGCCGGTCCCCTGGGAAGGACCCAGATAGATAGTTGTGGCTGCTCTCAGTTGGGCCCAGGCACCAGCCCGAGGGCCGTGCTGTCCATCAGCTGTATGTCTCCGGGTGACGGGACAGGCTGGGTGTGCTGGCCCCTGCCTCAGAGCCCTGGAAAGCTACGGGCCAGCTGGGCTCGTGGGTCAGGCCCTGGCCCACGACTCAGGAGACCTGGGTTCAGTCCCCAGTGTGGCCCCTGTCTGCCCAGGCCAGTCCCTGCATCTGTCATCCCTCACTGCCTGTGCAGCAGGAGAGTCCCCTTCCCTCTTCGCCCCGTCTCTGGTCGCGCCCGGTCATGTGTGTGGGTGTGTGTCTCTGGCCGCGCCTGGCCCCAGGAGGGGTGGGGGGGGTCTCTGGCCGCGCCCGGCCATGTGTGTGGGTGTGTGTCTCTGGCCGCGCCTGGCCCCAGGGGGGGTGGGGGGTGTCTCTGGCCGCGCCCGGCCCCAGGAGGCTCTGACCTCAGTCTGTTCAAGGGGCCATAACGTCAATACCAGTGAAGCTGCATCTTGTTTCCCACTAAACCTGTTGTCTCGATGCCTCCAGGTGCCAGCTGCATTAAGCAGGCATCACCAGGGACTGGGATAGAGCCTCTGGCCGGGCCCAGCCTGCCAGCTAAGCATGCACCGCCCTCCCCCCCCCATCCCACCGCAGCAAGGGTGTGTGTGTTTAGTCCAGCATGGAGGGAGCACCCCCCTTGTACCTGCTGCCTGCTCCCAGCCCCCACCTCCCCCATCTGGGCCTTTGCACTGCAGGACTAGTTCCCTTGGCCGTCAGTAACCGGCCTGGGCATGCTGCTGTTCCCTGCCCAGTCTGGCCAACGTCCCCCTTATCTCCCTGCTGCCTGGGCTGATCAGGTTAGCGCCAGTGGGGCTGGGATTGAAGGGCCCAGTAGCTACCAGGAAGTAAATTGGGTTTGTTTCCCTGCTGTGTTTGGAGGGTGGTTTCCTGGGCCAAAGGGAGGAGGGGGGGCCCTGGGAGCTGAGTAGGGCGTTTCTGGGCCCACTGCCCTTGCCATGCTCTCCCTGTGCCTGGAACCTCCTCCCCTTCCCTGGCCTCCCTCCTACCCCCCATGCCCTCTGCTGGGCGCTGCTCTGGGCAGGAGTCAGGCAACGGCTGGGCTGCGAGTGCTGCTTCCCCAGGCGGAGGAGTGGCTGGGCCCGCAGGGGCAGTGTCCTCGGGAGGTCCCCACCCATGGGCTCTGTATGGTGCTGCTGCACAGTGTCCTGGGCAGTCCCAACAGCAGCCTGGGCGGCTCACTCACCTCACACTTGGGGAGACCCCATGGTGCATGGGTAGCCCTGGGTGTTTACTGGGACCCAGCCACGGGCCCCCTCTGCTTTGCTCCCTTCCTGGCTGGAGCTGCGGAGGCTTTTGGCTCTCCCTGGCTGTGGGGATGAGAGCCCAGCCCCTCTTTGCAGGTGTCACAGAAGGTTCTGTCTGGAGGCGGGCAGGCCCCTGGGCTCGTTTGCTCTGGCCTGGTGCCCCTTGGGCTGCTGCACAAGGATATGGGCTTCCAACGTCGTCTCAGTGCCTCACTGGGTTTGCTGCTCCTCTAAGGGAGATTCCTGTGGGCTGGCTGGATGTGTGTGTGGCAAGCAGCGTTCCCAGGCGTCCCTTCACCTCCCCACTGCACCCCAGCTGCTCCAGGCCCCGGCATCTCTTGGCAGATCGAGCCAGGCTCACCTTGGCTGAGACCCCAAACTTCCCGCATTTGTCTGCTAGGCCTCCCCAGGGGAAGCGGGTGCCAGGCGGCCTCCCAAGCCCGGTGTGTCAGGCAAGCAGGGATCTAAGCGAGGAGCCAGTGCCAGGGGCTCCCCTGTACGATCCGTCTCCTCCCCGGCTCGTAGTGACCTCCTGGGGCAGGCCTGGCTTGGACGGAGCCAAGCAGCGAGTCAGCAGGGGAAGAGGTTGCTCCGATGGTGGGGTGTCTTCAAGAGCCATGGCAAGTAGTTCGCTTCATCCCGTCAGTGCTGAGTGCACGGCAGCCTCCTCGAGGGCTGGGCCAGGCCGGCTAACTCCCTGTTTGTCGCTGAACCGCAGGTTGGACTCCACGCAGAAGAGCTCTGCTCCCCGTGTGCAGCGCAGATGGAGTACGTGGTAAGGCCAGCGGCTCTCGGGGCCTGTGGTGGTGGGTAGGCGGCTTTGGTGATGGACCAGACTTTCCTTCTCTCGCTCGGACCTGCTGGTCCCCGCTGGCCTCTCCTGCGCCTTCTCGCTGGGCTCTGGTGTGTTTCTCACTGAGCAGCTGTGCCCAACCGCGGGGTCATGACCCCAAAGGGGGCCATGAATGTGACTCCTGGGGGTCCCCTTGGTGGTGAAGAGCCGTTGGACGCACAGCTCCTGCTGTCGCAGAGCGTTGCAGGGAGCCGGCATGTGCAAGAGGGAGAGAGGGCTGGCGTGCGTGGGATCTGGGACACAGATGCTTTCACCCTATGGGATCTGGTAGCGGTGTCACCGGTGCCTCTGCTGTGCCGCTTGGGAAAGGACCTGCCACTGGCCGAACCTCACCGAACATCTGCACATCTCCCTTCTCTGGTGCATTTCCTGAGCCGCACGTCCGCAGCCTGTCGTGTGGCTGCACATCGGGATCGCAGGCTGCCGGGGGATCGCCAGAGCACCAGGCCGGGCCTTTGGGAGGGCGGCGTAAGTGCCGTTCCCAGCGCGTGGAACGAAATCACTCCCCCCCCCCCCCCNTCAAAGGTGTTACCTGGTCTCCAACTCCCCTCCTGGGTTCTCATGTTACATGCTCAGCTACCTCCCTTCCCCCATGCAGACAGTCCCAGACGAGCTCCCCGGCAATCTTCCCCCTCAGTATCCAAAGAACACCACAAAACATTCTCACTTCGTCACAGCTCGCTTGGCCCAAAGAGGGCAGTGGGAGGAACGCAGGGTCTGCAGGGCGCCCCTGGCCTTGAGCCGGGGGTCCTGTCCTGTCCAAGAGACCGTGTGTCAACTCTAGGCGAGAACAAACGACTTCCCCACGAGTAGCCGTGTCTCTGGGCACGTCAGCGAGGGCAGGGTGGAAGGGCCCAGGAGGTGTGACTTGGTGAGCTCTGCGTGTCTCCTCCCAAGCTGCTCGCCGGCTCCAAACCTGTCTCAGCTCCCGGGTTCGCATTTCCTGGGAGGGCGTTGGGTGCTGGACCCTCCAGCGGAGGCTCAGGCAGAGCCGCTGTGTGCGACTGCCCCAGAGAAGGAGTTGGGAGGCTTCCAGCACGGCCCCGAGGGCCCCCGGCCCGGTGAGCTCTGCTCCTCAGAGCAGCCGGCAGGGCTGGAGGAGTCTCCCGATGTCTCTCGGGCTGCTCGCTGGCTGTGTGGGAGGCCTGTCTGCAGGGTTTGTTTTCCCCACCAGCTCTCCGGAAATGGGATCCTGCAGGGCAGGGATGGAGCAGCTGCTTTGGAAGGGGCTGGATTCTGCTGGAGTCCAACAGCCAGAGAGCACGGACCGTGCCCAGCAGCTGGGCTGCACTCTTCCCCGTTCTGGGTCCCTGCCCCACGATGCCTGGCTGGGGCAGCGCTGCATGGGCCCTGCTGTCTGGCCTTTGCCAGGAGCGCAGCAGGGTGGCTGGAAAGCACAGGCCTTGGTCCCACAGTGAGCCCGCAGAGCCCTGGGGCCGGCTTCTCCTCTCCTGGCCCCATGCTGCCACCTGCACAGGCCATGGCTCCCTGGGAAGGCTGGGCCTGGCGGGGAGGGGTCTCCCTGTGCACTGGCAGCTGAAGAAGAGTTAGGCCTCGCGTGGCCACAGGTCAGACCATGTGTCTCTAGCCCAGGCTCCTGGCCCGGCTGCTTTCCCAGTCTCAAGGGATCTGGGTCTGGCTCTCCAAGGGCCCTGGCTCCCTGTCCCCCAGGCCTTGTCCCTGCACCATCCCAGGGCTGGGAGAGAGCAGTTCTGCCTCCTCCACCTCCCTGCAGCATCCAGGGCTCCCGTGGGGCTCTGACTTAACCCCCTCTTAGCCATGGGCTCCCTGCCCCCTCCAGCTCCCCCACCCGCTGCTGTGCCGCAGTTAAACCTTGCTAATGGCTCTGCCACACACGGGCTGCAGACTCCCCTTCTGGCATGGGCTACGTCCCGGCCCTGGCACTCCCAGGCACGGGGCCTTGCTGGCCCGCATACAGGCAGTGCTGTAGGTTTCGCTAGTGGAGTCCCCCGTCACGTGCTCTCCATCCCAGGGGGCTACACCAGAGGGGTGGGGTGCCCGTGGGGGGCGCAGAGCCACCAGCTGGCCCATGGGAGGTGGATGCTGCAGCTGTTATGTGAGTCCTGGGGAGCTACACCTGCAGCAGCTTTGAACCTAACAATGCCCCGTCCCGGGTTGCAGAGATGGGAGAGCCTGGCCCGTCCTGCCTGGCGGGTGGCCCCACGGGGCAGGGGGCACGTGACTGGGACAGGGCTCCTGGGGCCGCCAGTCCAGACGCAGCCAGGGGTGTGTTTTAACCCGGTTTCCCCGCTGTTGCCTGAGTGGGCAGCGGGTGACTGGGAGTGGTTTACCCAGCTGTCCAGCGGGGGTTGTGCTGGGGGGAGCCGGGCACGCTTCCCTGTGTTGGGGCAGATCCTGGTGGAGCCCCAGCGTGACTGCTTGTCTCTGCCGAGGGGCTCGCTTGTGCAAACGGGACTCTGGGGACTAAGGCGCGTCCGTTCCCGCCGGGGGTGGCTCCGCCTGGCCCAAGACACACGTGACGTGAGTTGTCCAGTCCCATCCTAGTCCCACTTTGTTCTTCTTGCTAAATCTCTGCAGTTTGGCTCAGGTCCATGTAACCTGTGCTCCGTGTCTGGGAAACCAAGGACTGTTCTAGCAGGGGGAACATGGGGCAGCAGTGAGGGGCACCATCAGAGCTGTGTGGAAGAGCCCAGGGCTGGGATAGCAGGGGCTGCGGGTCGGGACTGAGGGGCACTGGCAGAGCTGGGAGAGTCTGGCTGGGATAGCAGGGACTGCGGGTCGGGACTGAGGGGCACTGGCAGAGCTGGGGGGGAGCCCAGGGCTGGGATAGCAGGGGCTGCGGGTCGGGAGTGAGGGGCACGGGCAGAGCTGGGAGAGTCTGGCTGGGATAGCAGGGACTGCGGGTCGGGACTGAGGGGCACTGGCAGAGCTGGGGGGGAGCCCAGGGCTGGGATAGCAGGGGCTGCGGGTCGGGACTGAGGGGCACTGGCAGAGCTCGGGGGAGCCCAGGGCTGGGATAGCAGGGGAGCCCAGGGCTGGGATAGCAGGGGAACCTGCAGATCAGGAGTGAGTTAGAGGATCAGGTCTCGTTTGGGATCGGGTAGAGCCCCACACCAAGCCCTCTGCCCATGCCTGCTCCCCCACTCCTGTGCTCCGGGGCTGGGCCTGGTCTGGGAGTGAAGGAGTTAAGGCAAAGCCCTGGGCTGCTCCCTTTGCCCCTCACTCCCTGCTCCCAAGGGCAGCTGCTTCCTGTGTGTGACTCCAGCCAGCTATGATCCTCACTCCTGCGCTGTAGGGATCTGCTCCAGGGAGGTGGGGCGGGCACGGAACAGACCCTTGGCTCAAGGGGGAGTGGAAACGGCGCAGAACAGGGGGGTTCAGGCACTGGAGACTCTGCCCCCCTCCCGCTGCTGCTGCTGGGGCTGGTCTGCACCGGGCACCTGATGCCGCTGGCAGAGTGGCAGGGCACGGCTCCAGCCCCCCATCCCAAGGCGTGATAGGCAGGTAGGGCACAGCGCTTTGGTGCAGGGCTGGAGCCGAGAGGCCGGGCGCTCGCTGGGGGAGGGCATTGAAGTTTGCCTGGGACGCCTGGACTCTCCTGGAAAATGCTCCGTGACCTTTGACTCCATTTCCATTGGCTGGCTGTTCGCCCCTTCCAGCAGAGGGCAGTGCGCCGCTGTCTGGCCTCTGGGGGGCGCAAGCCCCCTCCATTGCGTGCCAAGAGCATGCAGCCTGGCTAGGCTGTGGGGTGGAACGCGTAGGGCTCGGCTCAGGGAAATGCCGGGTAGGTGAGTCGCTGCTTTCTGGCCCCAGGCTTCCTGCATTTCTTTCAAGTGGCTGTGCAGAGCTGCTGGCCCCAGGCCAGGGTGAGCTCTGCTCTATCACGGACTGTGCAGGGACCCCTGGAATGGTCATTCCCTGGTGCGAGAGGCTGTGGTGAGCACTGGTGAATCCTGCTGGGAGGTGTGTGTGCACAGGGATCTCCCTGGGTTGAGGTGGAGGTGTGATGGAGCAGGGAGCAGGGCGGATTTGACCTGGGAATGTTGCAGGGGAGTTACATTGAGGAGGGGAAGGAAGCTACCTGAGCTGTAACCTGAGCCAGGAGGGGGGGGTGGAAGAGGTGACACCTTCTGCCTGGAGCCTGAACAAAGGAGAGGAGGGGAGGGGGGAGAGAGCTGCTGGAGGAGTTTCTAGTTTCAGATTTGGGCTGGGTGGTGAAACGCAGGGAAACCTAAGCTGGGGGCTAAGTTCCCTAACCCCCCCAGAAGGACTTGATTGAGGGATTCTGGTTGTACCTACAAGCTCTGTTTTGGACGGTGTTCCTGTCATCTAATAAACCTTCTGTGTTACTGGCTGGCTGAGAGTCACGGTGAATCCGAGGAAGAGGGGTGCAGGGCCCTGCCTCCCCCACTCTCCGTGACGGGGCACGCACAGGGAGCTCCCTGGGGTGGGGGTGCAGGCTGCACAGGGAGCTCCCTGGGGTGAGGTGGGGGCACGCGCAGGAATCCCCCTGGGGTGGGGGTGCAGGGTGCGCAGGGATCTCCCTCTGGTGAGGTGGGGGCACGCGCAGGAATCTCCCTGGGGTGGGGGTGCAGGGTGCGCAGGGATCTCCCTCTGGTGAGGTGGGGGCACGCGCAGGGATCTCCCTGGGGTGAGGTGGGGGCACGCGCAGGAATCTCCCTGGGGTGGGAGTGCAGGCTGCGCAGGGATCTCCCTGGGGGTGCACACAGGGGTCTCACCGCTGCGCCCGAGGACTCTCCCTGTGGTGCTGGTGGCTCCTGGAGGCCGGCTGAGCCTCCCTGCTATAGTTAGCAGCAGTCCCTTTGCGACGCTTCGCGCTCCGCTCGGGAGGCTATTTCCAGCCTTGGCCAGACTTCCATTTCCCTCGCTGCTTGTGGCTGCCTGCCAGGGCTCGCATAGCGGCTGGGAAGCACTGACACCTGGGGTGGGGGGGTGGCCATGGCGAGGTGGTGCTGCTCCGTGGCTCGGAGCCGGAGCTCCCCTGCCATGTGTCTGGCTCTGGGAGAGTCATTTTCTCATGCTTCTCCTTTGAGGGGCGACAGCGCCCAGGAATACCCGTCCTGCCCTGTGGGGCTCTGCTCCGGCCTCTCAGCCTCCATTCAGAGCAGAGCGGTCGGAAGGGGCGTTGGGTCCAGTGCTGGAGCCATGGTCTTGATGCCCAGCGTGGTTTGCTATGGAGACCAACCCTTGTGTTTCCAGCCCTTCTGGCTGCAGAGCGGCCAACGGGTTTCACATGGAACCGAGGCAGAGCTGTTGTCCTGAGTCTGCAGGGAGCCTGAAACAATAGCTCTGAGTGGTGTGGCCTAAATTGGGCGTTAACTCTGAACACTAGTGAGGACGGCCCACCTCGCCCGGGCACGCTGGGCTAGAGAGCTCCGTGTTCTCCAGACACGGTTCTGTGGCCCAGTGGGGAGCTGCCAATTTGAAAGTTGCTGATTGTATCCCTCTCGCGCCTCAGTTAGTACAAACTCCGACCCGAGTCTGCCCCGGAGGCCTCTGGCCTCAGCCCAGTGCTGCCATGTCCAGGGCTGGCTGCAGCAGCACACGGGGTGGGGTGGGGGCTGCCACTCCCTGGGGCGTGGGCCTGGGTGAAAGTGACACGCAAAGGGCGTGAGAAGGTGGGTTTAGGGTCTCACGTGCCCCGGCGTGCTGCCCCCCAGCACCCGCAGTGCTGGAACAAGCTCGGTGCTCAGGGAGACTGGCAGGTTTGAGAAGGGCAGGGGCACGTTCGGTGGGGGCTGCAAACGGCTGCTGCGGGTGGCAGGTGCTGCAGAGTAGAAGGCTCTCTCCACCCACAGCGGGGGGGCGGAGAGTCTGGGGCACAGCACGGAAAGGGGAGTTTGGAGTGGGGTGCTGGGGGAGCCCATGGCTCTGCCGCGGGGCCCTGCTGGCGCCCAGGGGGGCATTGGGCCGGATGGGGGAAAGGGCTGAGCGTGGGGAGCTGTGGTGCCCCTGCCCGGCACACAGGCCCATGGGTCCCTGCAGAGAGAGGGCACCCCCGGTCTGTGCTGCCCCCATGTGCTCAGCAGGCAGAGCCCCCTGCTCTGGCTCCGCCCCACGCCCGTGACCTTGATTTTCTGCTCTAGATACTCCCTGCGACCCCACCCCTTCGGGAGGGAGCCAGCGAGCGAGGCCCCCCCGACAGGCTCTGGGCAGAGGCTGTGAGTCAGCACTGCCCTTCCGATTGGCAGCAGCCCCCTCTCCTCTCCCGGGAGCCGCAGTCACTTAGAGCCAGCTCCGCGCAGGAAGCAGCAGCAATTAGCAGCGGCTGCAGCAGCTCCCTCCCCGGCTCCCGGGGAACCTCTGGCCGGGGCGGCCGAACGCACCAGCTTCCTGCGCCCTGCCCGGCCGGATCCGGAGCACCCAGCCCTGCTCCTCTCTGGGGCCCCAGGCCCTGGCTGGACACGTGCGCCAGCTGCATCTCTCCTTGCCCACGGGACCCCCGCCAAGCCCACAGAGGGGGCCTCGTTGGCTCCAGGCTGGTGCCCGGAGTGCAGCCGGGCTGGGCTGGAACACACTCTGTGGCTGCCTTGTCTCCGGACTTTAAATATTCATGCCTTTGATTTCCTGCTAGCTGGTGACGGCGGGAGCTGGGCTGGGGGCAGGGGCTGGCGCAGCAGGCCGGGGAGTGCTGGCAGGCGGCGTGGCAGGGTGCGGGGTGCTGGACTGGACGATGGTCTCTGGGCAGCACAGCTTGAGGATCTCCTGACAGGTGGAGGAGCAGCAGCCCTGGGCTCAGCCTGTGGCTCCGGCTGCCTCGCCCACCGGCTGCTGAGCACAAGGCCCCCTCGGGTGCAGCCAGCGGCCTCGCCTGCTTCCTCTCTGCAGCTGAGCTGGAATCGGGCAGGGGCCAGGGGTTGCTCTCCAGCTGGCTGCACCGGCGTGTCCCTCCCTGTCCTGTCCTCGCCACACTGCTTGTTATTGACTGGCTGTAACGAGTGGGATCCTGCTGGCTCCTCGGACCCGGGGAGCGCTGGTGCACACGGGGCTGTGTCTCGCGGGGAGATGAGCTTTGACTGTGAACAGACGCTTCTGCTCCCTCCTGCCTGCTCCCGGTGACGCTCGCCCGGCATCCCTTTGGCTGGGAGCTCGGTGCCGGGATTGCTGGGGCCGGCTCTCCCAGCGGTCATGCTGCGCTGGAGGGGGGCTGGCGCGGGAGCTGGCCTAGCCCCGTGTTTCTGGAGTTCCTGCTCTGCAGGGTGCTGGCTGCCCTAGGCTCCTCGCCTCTCCAGGGGGCTGCCGCCTTGCTCCCTGCTCCGGAGCCGGATTGGCCTGCCCGAGCCCCTCCAGCATGGATCTGCTGCAGAAGAGTAAATACAGCCACCTCCGGAACGAGTCGGTCTCCTCCCTGGAGGAGGCAGTGGCCGGCGCGGGGTCCCCAGTGGAGTCCCTTGTCGCCACACAGTCCCTGCCTGGCTCCCTGTCGTCCTCCTCCCTCAGCCCCATGCTGCCCATCGGGGAGCTCTCGTCGGAGTCCGAGGACAGCCCCACCACCCTGTGCTCCTTCTTCCCCAAAATGGCCAACCTGAAGCTCTCCTACCCCGCCAACCTGCTCAGCCTGCGGGGCTTCTCGGCCGTCGGCATGAAGGAGGCGGGGAGCCTCGGGGAGCAGGGTGCCCCCGGCCCCGATTCAGCGGGGCCTGTCGCTGTCTGTCCCCAGGATATGAACAAGCTGAGCTGCGGGAAGAAGACGCGGGTGGAAGGCGGCCAGCTGGGGGGCGACGAATGGACCCGTCACGGCAGCTTCGTCAATAAGCCCACCCGCGGCTGGCTGCACCCCGACGACAAGGTCATGGGCCCCGGCGTCTCCTACCTCGTCAGGGTGAGTGCAGCGGGGCGCCCCAGCGTGGTGGGGGCAGGGGGGTGACCACAGCTGCACTGGGCCCAGCCCCCCGGCAGGGGGCACTGCTCCACGCCCCTGGCCGCCCCAGCAGAGAGGCCCCTGGGCAGGGCAGTGAGTGGGGAGCTCGCCCTGCCGATCCGGCACAGACAGCACTTTCCCTTTGTGCATTGCCCTCCAGGGGGAACACGGGGGAGGCCAGCTTCGGATCTGGGGGGAGCCATGCCGGGCGGCTCCCTGTTGGGGGTGGGATGGGGCTCGGGGGAGACAACGGGAGGGCCAGGAAGGGCATGTCTCTGAACCCTGGGGCGCTGTCATTGCCTGCATGGAGGGGGCAGCCCGCAAGCGCCCGGCCCTGCGTGGCACTGCAGTGCCGCTGCTCGGGGAGTCCAGGGCCTCAGCCCTTCACCCGAGGTCTCCAAACCCCTGCCTGCCGGGGCCCCTCCTCTGCGGGCCGGGAGGAGAGCTGCTCTGAAAACAGCTGCTTCCTTTGTGTGCCCAGTGGGGTTTTCTTCCCCTTTCATGCACCTCAGCCACACTGGCTGGCCACCCGCCCCGCCGCAGATGGCACCCCGGGGGCACACTGTTGTCTCTAAGCCCCTGGGCCGGCGGCTGCCGCACCCCCTGCGAGTGGAGTGGTGGGGGCAGCTGGGATCAGCCAGGCAGATGCCCACGCAGACGGGCGCTGTAGGAGGCAGTCAGCCCAAGGCAGCTCTCCATGGAGAAGTGTTGCCAGGCTCCTTCGCTTGCATTGGCACCGGCCTCTTGATTGGCCTTGGTGCCCGTGTCCCCGAGGCAGCCTCGTGTGCTGGGCCAGGAGCCTGTCAGGCACGGAGGCACTTGCCGAGCAGATGCAGGTGGCCAGGAGCCTTCCCCCTGCCTGTGACCCAGCACAGCCCGCCAGACTCCGCTCCCAGCTGGGGGTCCCTCCCGCGGTGCCCGGCACCCCCTGTCACTCCAGGCAGGGACCCCTGCCCTCCGTCCGACGGACCTTTGGTTTGGCAATGGGGGGCTTCGTCGGAGCTGCCCGTGGAGACTGCAGCCCCCAGCATGCTTTGCTGCCTGGCCACTCGCGTGGAGGTGGAGCACTGCATGCTGGGATCAAAGTCTCTGGGCTGCGCCATCTGCTGGACCACCCTTTACCCCCATGTGCCCAGCCATACCCACACAAGGAGGAGTCTGGTGGCACCTTAAAGACTAACAGATTTATTTGGGCAGAAGCTTTCGTGGGTAAAAAACCCACTTCTTCAGCTGCCTGGGGTGAAAATGACAGATCCAGGCATAGATATACTGGCACATGAAGAGAAGGGAGAACCAGTGTTGACAAGGCCAATTCAGTCAATCCAATAACTGATGAGGAGGTGTCATAGCTGGACCCAGTCCATGGGCGCTGCTGAAACCCTGCACGGGGTCCTGGGGACAGTCCCCAGGACATGCTGGTCAGCCTCCCACTGGTGCCATGCGGCAGAGGGCAGCACCGAGCCAGACTCGCATGTGCCTGGAGCACAGTACCCCAGCTCTCTGCTCCGAGAGACACCCTCAGCCGTGGTGCTGGGGCACTCCTGGCCGTCTCCCTCCATGGTGTGAGCTCAGCTTGCAGAGCCACGGGCGTGGTGGAGCACTTCCCCCTGCGTACCAGCTGGGCTGGCCTTTTCCTGTTTGCCTCATGCTTTTCAGCTGGGCTGGCCGCCCTGGTCCCTGCTACTGAGTGCTGCCTCGGGGGCTGGGGCAGGACCGGGGAAGGGGGCTCAGCTTCCCACACCCAGCTCTGCCGGGCAGCCCCCTGCTCCCCGCCCAGCTCTCCTGATGCAGCTCACAGCCTGGGTGTGTCTATGTAGAGTGTGTGCAACGCATTTGGGGCAGGACATGCACACGGAGCACCAGGCTGAGACCAGCCAACTCGTTTCACTTGTGACCTGAGCCAGGATTAAACAGCCCCGTTTCCAGCCTGCAGGGGCTTGCGGGGGCCCTGCTCAGAGTCCCTTGCTGGGGTCCTCCCCTCAGAGCCCTGCGCCCCCGCAGCATAGGAAGAAACAGGGAAGGCTGGATTTAACTCTTCGGAGAAGCCCCCCTCCCCCCCAGCATCAAGGCCACAAACGGGGAGCACTGAATAGAGAAACTTTGTTCTTGGTAAGCAGACGTGAGAGTTACTGTGTCTGGCATGAGTGCCTAGCCCAGCCAGGGGCAGGGAGCAAACACCCGCCCGCCGGGCCAGTGCTTACCCAGCTGGCATCAGCCAAGAGAGGCAGGGCTCAGGGCTCTGCCAAGCCAAGGGACACCAGCGGGCTCCCAAAACCATCCTGGGAATGGGGCTTTGGAATTGTGCCCTTTTAATCATCTAGCATCTCCCCCCACACACCTTCCCCATCCCCTGAGCCCCTGGGTGTCCTGGCTCCTCCAGCCCTGGGAGTCCAGAGGGGCTGGGTCGTGGGAGCAGAGAGGGTGGGTTACTGACCCCTGCAAGGGATGGTGGGTGTCACGGAGAGTGGGGGAGTCAGGGCCCTGCACCCCTCTTCCTGGGATTCACCGTGACTCTCAGCCAGCCAGTAAAACGGAAGGTTTATTAGATGACAGGAACACAGTCCCAAGCAGAGCTTGTAGGTACAACCAGAACCCCTCAATCAACTCCTTCTGGGGGGCAGGGAGCTTAGCCCCCAGCTTAGGGTTCCCTGCGTTTCACCACCCAGCCCAAATCTGAAACTAGAAACTCCTCCAGCAGCTCTCTCCCCCGTCCCCTCCTCTCCTTTGTTCAGGCTCCAGGCAGAAGGTGTCACCTCTTCCACCCCCCCCTCCTGGCTCAGGTTACAGCTCAGGTAGCTTCCATCCCCAATGTAACTCCCCTGCAACATTCCCAGCTCAAATCCGCCCCCCTCCCTGATCCATCACACTGGGTTCCTCCTACTAACTCCCTGCGATGCCTGGGCTGGGGGCCGGGGGCCTGGGGCCGGAGCGTGTGCAGTGACTGAGCTGGCCGGGAGCTGGGCGTGTGCAGTGGTTGAGCTGCAGCAGGGGTGGGTTTGGCACCACAGTTTTGCTGGGATCTCTGTGGTGAAATCCCCCAGGGGATGCCTGGGGGGCATTGGCATCTCAGGGATGGTGCCTCAGAGCCAGGCACCAGCCCAGACCCTCCCCTAGAGAAACACAGGGAGGGTTCTTTAGCGCTGTAGTATTTCTGCTCCCCACCTCCCCATGCGAGCCCACGGGGGGTCGTGGGGAGCGGTGCATGGCCCTCGGTGAGGCCAGCCACTGCCCCTGTTCCACCCTTGCAGCTCACCCTATGGAGCTTGGGGGCTGGGGTGGGGCTGGGGGAGGCCCTGAGTGCTGAGCTGGGGCATGGGCCTGTCAGCATTACAGCCCTGGGGCTGGCGGGAGGGGCTGGGCTGTGCCATCCCAGCGGGCTTGGGGGGTTATTGGGTTGACCCCTATCCTGCCGTCTGATGCGCTCTCTCGCTCTCTCCCAGTACATGGGCTGCGTGGAAGTTCTCCAGTCCATGCGGGCGCTGGATTTCAACACCAGGACTCAGGTCACCAGGTGAGCCGCAGGCCCCGCTGCCTCCTGGGAGCCCCGCAGGCGCTCGGACGCTGGCTGTGGGCAGAGGCCTCACGCTGGGAGGTGCACCCGCACGTACCCCCTGCGCTGATGCCCATGGGCCCGGAGGGTGGGTTCTGACCCAGTGCCCTGCTGTTGAGCTGAGCTTGGGGGAGCAGGGCGGGAGCCCATCAGGCAGCCAGGCCACTCTGGGCCCAGAGCACGTCCCATGGTGCCCCCTGCCCCCCACCCATGCTGCTGGGTGGCAGCTGCCAAGGAGCGTGCTGGGGTCTGAACGGCAGCTGCAGAGGAGGTGCCAGGGAGACCGGTGCTTCTTAGTGGAACCAGACGCTCGCTCCAGCCTCTGCCAGGCAAAGGAGGCCCCACCCGTGTCCCTCCCCCCGGCTGGGGCCCACTGTGCCAGCCTGGAGAGGATGGGAGTCCCTTCCCAGCCCCTCCCCCCTTTCTGTACCCAGCCCACGACCCTTGGCCCCTTTGCGCAAGGCTCGTGTGTATGAACGACTGCAGCCTCTTTGGGGGGCAGGGCCAATCCCCCTTGCAGAGCTGCTTCCAGGCCCTGGGCTAGGGGCCCGTCTCCTTGTAGCTTCGCTCACCCCAAGTGGGCTAAGATCTGTGCCTGCCCTCCCAGCACTCAGGGGTCTGTGTGTCACCGGGCCCTGGGGGAAGGGATACTGTGGGGGGCTCATTGGGGGAAGTGTCTGGGGCCTGGCCGCTCCCCGGGGCTGCCCTGACTTTGCCCTGTGGTCCCCACAGGGAGGCGATCAGCCTGGTGTGCGAGGCAGTGCCCGGTGCCAAAGGAGCTGTCCGGAGGAGGAAGGTAAGGCCAGGCCGGGTAAAGGCAGCGCACGCCAGCGGTTGGAGCAGGAGCTCAGAGTCTGGGCAGTCCTGACGCTGACTCCCTGAGGCCAGGGGTGGGGGCGTGGGCGAGGGGCGGACATGGCGGGGGTGCAGAGGCAAAGGGCCGGGACTCGGACTTACGCTCTCACCCACTCGCCCCAGGGAGGCAGGAAGGACCAGCCCCCGCTCAGCTGGGTCAGAGCCGGGAATTGACTCCGGGTTCTAGGAATCAGGCAGTGCTGGTGTCTGGCAGGAGGCTTCGGGGGGGACACTGGGGGCTGGGAAGCCCTTGTGTTTGCAGAGGGGGAAGGGAGGCACATGCATACCCCCTCCCCATGGATCTCTGGAGGGTGCCCGTGCCCCTCATCTATTGGAGCAGGAGCCTCCAGCCTTCTCCTGGCCAGCCCCTGGCAGTGGGATGGCAGCTGCGGCTGGGCTGGGCTAGGTCCCCCGCTGCGGGGGGCTGATCGATAGCGGCCCTGTCTGGCGCTAATGGAGGAGTGAGGCCGGCTGCTCCAGCGCAGCCCTCCCCCGCTCAGTGCACGGGGCGCCCTGCTGCTGGTTAATGGATGTGAGGTGGGGGGAGATCGAGTGCTAAGCCTGGCCAGAGGGGCTGTGCTGCTGCCTTTCCGGGGTGCTGGGGCCTGCACAGGGGCTGGGCTGCGAGGCAGCTGGTGTGACTGAGCCCAGGGCCTCAGCGCGCTCTGCTGTGGAGAGGCTCCCAGGTCACTCCGTGCCAGGCCTGGGACTGCCTGGGAGCGGTAGATGCATAGTGCTGAGCCCTGGGTGCTCAGGGGCCCGCCTGGGCAGTGAGGGGGGTTCTCGGCCCCAGCCCCCTAGCGGACGGCCCTTTGCTTCCGCAGCCCTGCGGCCGCTCGCTGAACTCCATCCTGGGCAAGAGCAACCTCAAGTTCGCCGGCATGCCCATCACCCTCACCATCTCCACCAGCAGCCTCAACCTCATGGCGTCCGACTGCAAACAGGTGAGACTCGCCGGGGCCGCCGAGCCCCCTCCCCGCCTGCTCTGGCTGGGGAGCAACCAGAGTGGGGCTCCCGCCCCTGCATACCCAGTCCGCAGCGCCGCTCCCTGTCTACCTGGGGGACACAGGCCAGGCCGGCCCCTCGCGCCCCGTGTGCTGGGCCCCCCGCAGAGGGTCACTGGTCTGACCCAGGCCCATGATGCCACAATACGGGGCACTGGCTGGCAGCTCCGGGGGGCGTCCGAAGGCCGAGCGGAGACCCCACCTCCCTGGGGTACCTCCCCCCCCACAGGCATCCCTGGCTGGGCAGAGCAGCCAGCTGCTGTATCTAACCAACGGCTCTCCCTTCCCCACAGATCATCGCCAACCATCACATGCAGTCCATCTCCTTCGCCTCTGGGGGGGACCCGGTGAGTGAGTAGCTGGGGGCCTTTGCTCCGTGTCCATGTTCCCCTGTTGGCTGGGCTCCATCCCACCTCCGCCCAGGGCTCCCTTGGGGGAGGGAGGGGGGCTCTCCCCCACGGCTGGCCCACTCGCGGTGCCGTTCTGACCCAAGCCCCTGCATCTGGCCGGCACCCCCCTTACTGCCCCAGCAGGGGTGAGCCGCCCAACAGGGCTGGCTAGCAA
Source organism: Platysternon megacephalum (assembly GCA_003942145.1). Lineage (NCBI taxonomy): Eukaryota > Metazoa > Chordata > Testudines > Platysternidae > Platysternon > Platysternon megacephalum. The sequence continues at coordinate 275,796 of QXTE01000472.1, forward strand.
AGCAGGGCCGGGCTGGTGCCCTGGGACATCCCCCTGGCCCTTCATGCTCACACCTGGGACTGTCATCGGTGTGCTGAGCACTAGGCTGTGGGCGACGGGTAGGGGTGGTGCCCCCCCCCCTCCCCCCCAGCTCCGGTGCTGCCGCCACCTCACCCGCTGCATCTCCCCCACAGGACACTGCAGAGTACGTTGCCTACGTTGCCAAAGACCCCGTCAATCAGAGAGGTGAGTGACTCGTGCCATCTCCTGGCCGGCTGGCGCAGCCATGAACCCCACCGCTGCTGGATGCCTGCCTCGGCCCAGCGCTGCCCCCCAGCCAGCCGGGGCCACGAGAGCTGGGTTGGCCGCCCCCCTGCACTGCCCAGGCTGCGCTCGCAGAGACGCCCTGGCTGGCTCCAGGCCTGCAGCAGCAGTTGCTTTGCTGGGGCCCTGCTGCCAGGGGTGGGTGTAACGAGGGCCTGGCAGTGCCCGGGGTGTGCCCGGGGTGTGCGCGCGTGGGGGTGTGTGTGTGCGGGGGGTCCCCCCCTCCCTCTGAGCCCTGCCTTTGTTCCCTCTCCAGCCTGCCATATCCTGGAGTGCCCCGAGGGCCTGGCGCAGGATGTGATCAGCACCATTGGGCAGGCCTTCGAGCTGCGCTTCAAGCAGTACTTGAAAAACCCCCCAAAGCTCGTAACTCCCCATGACAGGTACGGGGGGCCGGCAGTGCCTCAGAGGGGTGCTGCAGGGTGGGGGAGCCCCTGGAGCTCCCTGCCGGCCAGCGGGGCTCTGGGCAGGATGCACTGGCTGCCTGGGTCCAGTCCAGGGGCTGCTGGGCCTGAGACAAGGAACACCAGTGCCCTTGGTGAGGCGCCGGGCACTGAGCTGGCGGGGGCGCGGCAGAGCTGGGGCGCGCTGCCGCTCACCTAGTGCTCCCCACCCCCTAGGATGGCCGGGTTCGACGGCTCGGCCTGGGACGAGGAGGAGGAAGAGCCATCGGACCACCAGTACTACAATGACTTCCCCGGCAAAGAGCCGCCCCTCGGGGGCGTGGTGGACATGCGGCTGCGTGACGGCGCCAGCGTGGCACAGACGCCCAATCACCTGGGGGCAACGCTGGTAAGCACTGCTCGTGGGGGGGCGAGGGTCTCGCTCCCACCGGCTCGTCCCACTGCCCCCCTTCTGACCCAGGCGGGTCCCTTGGTGCCAGCTCAGGGGGGAGCTGCCATCCCAATGGTGTGGCTGGAAAGAGGGGAAGCAACTCAGGGCTGAGCTGCGGGCCTGGGGCCAGCTGGCCAATGAGTCCCCCTTGCTTGGTCAGACCCCAGGGTGAGACCTGGCAGGGTACGTCCATGCACAGGGGCCGCTGCCTGTTACCAGTCGGAGCAGGATGGGTGGCAGATGGTCAGGCTGGAGGCCACTGGAGCTGGGCACAGCGGGCACGGGGAGAAGGGAGCAGTCTGAGCCTTGGCTACTCACCACCTGTCTCTTCCTCCTGCAGCCTGTGGGCCAGATGTCCAGCGCAGAGCACGAGCCCCGGAAGCAGCACCCTCCTGCCCAAGGTACCGACCACGGGCAGTTGTGCCACAGGCTCCCTCGCCCACCTGCTGGGGGCCGCATGGCCTGGCACGGCGCGGCTCGGACACCTTCCTGCCCCGCGCGGCGGTGCCAGCTCTAGCATTGCCTCCCCGCTGCCCTCCGCAGTGGGACAGGCTAATCTCTGACCATCCCCCGTGTGTGCCAAGGCCGGGAGCTGAATGCCCCAGGGCTTTCATGTCCCTGGGTCCGGTTCTGCATCATCTTTGGGTTTGCCAGGATCACATGGAGCAAATCAAGGGACCTCAGCGGAGTGCGGGGCTGGCGCCCTGCTGCCCCTAGCTGGGGTCTCTGCCGGCAGTCCCTGGGGTAACCCAAGGCCCAGCGGGGGGGGTTGGACCCTGTAGCTGAGGTGGGGGGGGGCGTGTCTGACTCTCGGGGTGGCAAGCCCTTCTAACTGCAGCTCCCCTCCATGCAGGAAGGGATAAATACACCCCCGGTGCCAGCCCAGCCATCCGCACCGACCTGTTCGATGACCCGTCCTACGTCAACGTGCAGAACCTGGACAGGTCGCGCCAGGCCTCTGCCGCCAGCATCCCGGGCACGGCCAACGGCGGTGCCCAGCGAGACCTCTTCGACATGAGTGAGTGGGGGTTGGCCCGTCCTGCTGGCATTGACTGGCTCTGCGTGGCTGCTGGGCTGAGGGCCCTGGCTTGCCTCTGTCCAACCGGCTAGAGCCCCAGGGCACGGGCGTGGGTGTGGGCTCCGTGTCCATCCAACCCCTGCTCCTCTCCCCCCACAGAGCCCTTCGAGGACGCCCTGCGTGTCCCGCTCGCGGTGCCGGTGGGGCTGCCACCGGCCCAGCTCCTGGCCTCCATGGAGGAGCAGCTGCAGCGGGAGCCCTGGTACCACGGGAAGATGAGCCGCAAGGAGGCAGAGAAGCTGCTGAAGGTGAACGGGGACTTCCTGGTGCGGGAGAGCACCACCACACCGGGCCAGTACGTGCTGACCGGGCTGCAGGGCGGGCAGCCCAAGCACCTGCTTCTGGTCGACCCCGAGGGAGTGGTGAGTCGGCCCTGGGGCCACGGCGGGGGGCTCCCTTCCCCAGTCCTACAGGGAAGAGCTAACCAGAGCTGAGAGCCCTGCAGGTCTCCTGGGGTGCTGGCTGGGCACGGGGCCAGCACCCCATATTCCTGCCCCCCATGGGCTCCTGGGTTCTTGTGTGTGAGAATGATTGACAGGAGCCCTGCCCTGCTCCAGCCTTGGCTCCCGCTCAGCCCCATGGGCCCTTAGTCGCCCCCGCCCCAGAGGTGGGTACGGCCACACCCCCCTCCTGAAGATGCCTCAGCCGGGTCCTGCAAGGGAACAGGACACTGGCTCCGAGGTTTGTGCTGCCATGTCTCATTTGGTCACAAGAGGGCGCACGTGCCTCCTGGCTCCACCCACTTCCGGGCCATCCCCTGAGCCCCGTTTCTGGCCCCTGCAGGTGCGGACGAAGGATCATCGCTTTGAGAGCGTCAGTCACCTGATCAGCTACCACATGGACAATCACCTGCCCATCATCTCGGCGGGCAGCGAGCTGTGCCTGCAGCAGCCCGTGGAGAGGAGACTGTGAGGCGTGGGGGGCCTCGGCGGAGCCCCCTGGGCCCTGCCCACCCTGGCCTTCTCATCCCCTCTGCCAGCAGGGCTCTTGGACTGTTTCAGCCGCTGCTTCCCCATCTCTCCACCATGAGCTCAGACTCCCTGGGCTCACACCAGCCCCTCCGGAGACAGAGCAGAGGTGGAGGCGGCCGGGGGAGCCAGGGCTGGGTACTGGGCAGAGGGAGGGGGCCTGTTTCTGCATCCAGGAAGCTGCACCAGCCACGGCTCCACCTCCGCTAGCACCAAACTCCAGCCTGGGCGGCTGTGGGCACTGCTCCGAAGGCCAATTGCAACCACACACACTCGCCCTCGCCCCGTGTTCATCCCCCCCTCGGGCGGGGTGGGTGGGAGGGAGCTTGCCCTGACCTCTGAGTGCCTGCTGAGCCTCTGTGAGGAAGGTGAGGGTCAATCCTATTGGCTCAGCGGCCTGCCTGTCTGGAGGTTGCAGAGCGCTCCTGGCCCTCGCCCTCCCCTGAGAGGCAGCTCACCCCCAGCAGGGAAGGGCTGGATTCTCATCTGCCGTTCCCCTGCAATCCCTAGGGGCCAGCACCCATGGGTGGCACCACCTGCGTGACCCCCTTGGGAGAGCCACCCGCACCGGAGAGCAGCACCATGGCTCCTGCTGCACCGTGCAAGAACAAGGGAGACTTTCCCCAGAGGGCGGGAGTGGAGGGCCCCCTGCCCTCCCCAGGTGAACCCGGCCCTCTGCTCCCCGAAGCACAAGGCTGGGCCGGCCGCACACCGAATGTACCCGATCACTTTACGTATTAACTCTGTGCCTTGACCCTCCGCAGGTCCCAGATACTTATGCAAAGCAGTTGGCCCTAGGGCGGGCTAGGGAGAGCAGTCAGCCCACCCTAGCGGCTGGGGCAGTGCTGGGAGCACAGCCCCTGTCCTCACGCAAGGCTCCCAGAGGCCACAGCCAGGCCTGGTCCTGTCCCAGCGTCCTGCTGGCTGGAAGCAGGGCTCAGGTGGCCCCTTCTGCAGCAGGCTGCTCACAGTCCCACTCCTCGTCCTGGAAGGCAACTCCCAGCCTGTGTCCAGGGAGGGGCATGGATGGAAATTAGATGGGGTAAATGGGGTTCTCCATAGGAGGGCAAGAGCCCCTTGGCCCCCCTGCCCTGGGGGGGGGGGCAGTGCTGTACACTACGCCCTGCTGCCCCTTGGGCAGGGTGTGACACAGCCAGTTCCCTGTACCCCAGCTCGGCCCGGGCCAACCACGCAGCCAAAGGAAGCACGTAGCACCCAACAAGATTGCAGCCGGAAGGGGGGAACCAGAACTCCCCACATCAGGGGACAAGTGGGTTGCTGAGGTCCCAGGGGGACAGGACAGCTGGCTTGAGCTCTGCTGCTTCTCCCCAGCCAGCGCTAAGCAGCGTCCGCCGGGAGCAGCCTCCTGGGCTTCCCAGGCTCTGCTGCAGTGGCCGGTGAGCCCCCTCCCTGCAGGACAAGGAGCCTGCCCGCCCCTGGGTCTGCACGGAGTGTGGGGACCCCAGTGTTGCATGCACATCGTTATACTCTGAAGCCAAAGTGTAACCCTCCCCCTTCTCTCTTTCTCCTTTATATGGGTTTTATTTGTTACCAGGTCTTGATTATACCAAAGGAATCGGATGGTTATTATTAAAGTTAGTATTTCTTTAATGCATGGCTGTGAGTGGCTCCTCGTCGGCCGTGAGGGGAGGGGTCCGTGCAGGAAGGTGCATGCTGCATCCGTGTCCAGCAGCTGCTCCTTATCCAGGGTACACAGGGTGTGTGCTTGGCTGAGGGGTCTCTGAGCCAGTGGGCTGATGCTTTGCCCTGTGGGCCCCAGCGGCCCCTCTCCTAGGCTCTTAGACCCTCAGCTTTACCTGGCCAGTAACTGCCCCTGCTCAGCCTCCCCTGCCCGAGATGTCCCCGTCGGGCGCCTCCTGCTGCGGTTGGGGGCTGCGAATGAGGTAACGTCCCAGCAGCGGGAGGGGAGCAGAGCGTCGCCCCAGCCCTGCGGCCAGCTGCCCCCCAGCCATGGCCGGTCAGCTGCCCCCCAGCCATGGCCGGTCAGCTCTGGGCCAGGGCTCAGCCACCACCGACGCGGGCCGCTCGCGCCAGGCCGGACTGGAGGGGCTGGGCAGCCCCAGAGAGCTGGGCCCAGAGCACCCGGGGGAAGGAGTGGGGGGGCAGAACGGGGAGCTCAGCTCCTGGCTGCTGGGGGGCTTGGCCTCCCTCGTGCCCCCCCCTGGGCAGGGCCTGAGTTGGGGGGGCCCCAGGGGCAGGGGCCCCAATGAGGGGATCAGCTCCCAGGGTGGGGGGATCAGGGGCCAGGCACCAGCCGTGGGGCCCCGCCTTGGCGAGGGCCTAGGTGCGGGGAGCAGAACCCAGGAGCCGGCAGTGGTCTGTTCCAGCGCCCCCCGCCCCCCAGTGTAGAATAGTCCAATCCCGGGAGTGGTAGGGCTCGCCCCCCCTTCCCATTTGGAATGGTTTGTCCCGCGCGATCCCCCTCCCACCGCATACGGAGTGGTGGGGTCCGCCCCCGTGAGGAATGGTTCGGCTCCCCCCCTCCCGCGGTGGTAGGGCCCGGCCAGTGTCCGGTTCCGGCGCGGCCGCCCTGAGTGCGGGCCGGAGCCATGGCGCAGCCCGGGCCCCCCCGGCTCTGACCCCGGGCCCCCCATGGCGGCTCCGCACCCCGAGAAGCTGGAGGGAGGAGTCCCGGCCCCGCCGCCCCCCCCGGGGCCCCCCAACCCGCCGGGCAGCGCCCCCCCCGGCGGGCCCGGCAGGAAGCAGGGGAAGGCAGGTGAGAGCGGGGCGGGGGGGGGCGATGGGGTCTGGGGCGCCCAGAAGGGGATGAGGGAATTGTGCCGGGGGTGTGGGGAGGGCGAAGCGGCTTGGCGGGGCCTGGGGGGGCTTAGAGGGATGTGGGGCGGGGGTTGGCAGGGTCAGGGGGGGCCAGGTGGCGGGGGGGGTGGCGGGGCCCGGGGGGCTCCGGGGGGGGGGGGGGGGGGGGGATGGGGGGGGGCGAGGGGGGGGGGGTTGGCGGTGTCGGGGGGGGCTTAGAGGGATGGGGGGGGCTGGGGCAGTGACACTGGCAGGGCTGTCCTGGCTCTTGCGTGACTGGTACATGCTGGGCTGTAGCCAGGGGCGGGGGGGGGCGGCGCGGGCGGGGGGGGGCGGGGGGGGGGGGGCCGGGGGGGGGGGGGGCGGGGGTGGGGGGGGTGAGGGGGGGCGGGGGGGGGGGGGCCGGGGGGGGGGGGGGCCCCAGGAGGGGAGGGGGGGGGGGGCCCGGGGGGGGGGGGGGGGGGGCCGGGCGGGGGGGGGGGGGGCCGGGGGGGGGGGGGGCGGGGGGGGGGGGGGGGGGTTGGCAGGGGCATGGGGGGGCCAGGTGGCGGGGGGGTTGGCGGGGCCAGGGGGGCTTAGAGGGATGTGGGGCGGGGCGGGGGGGTTGGCAGGGGGCGGGGGGGGGCTTAGAGGGATGTGGGGTGCTGGGGCAGTGACACTGGCAGGGCTGTCCTGGCTCTTGCGTGACTGGTACATGCTGGGCTGTAGCCAGGGGCGGGGGGGGTCTGCACGGCACCCTCCTCCCCTGGACAGGGCTTGCAGGGGGCAGGGCCGGGGGGGCCCCATGCCTGGCGCTCTGCACGGAGAGCCTGGGCCATGGGTCCCTGCCCCATGGCGCTTCCAAGGGGGTATGGCGGTTCCCTGGCTGGGCCAGCACAAGCCGCCTGACTGCAGGCCGGGGTGACCGGGGGCTGACCCGGCTGAGTCGTGCCTGGCAGGTGTTTCTGCAGCGCGGGAAGGGCCGGAGCGCAGAGGCCGAGCTGAGGCCTGACGGGGTGCAGTAGCCGTCCCCACCGGCCCTTCCTGCGCACAGGTAGCAGTTGCGCTGATCACAACTGGAGCCCGGCCCTTTGTGGGGAAGGGAACGCGTTCACCGGGGAGCCGGACCGGGACGCCAGCCACCCTGCACGCAGCTGGGAACCGGGGATGCACACGCAGGGCCATGGTGTGGCTCAGTCCTGGGGCCGTGGCCTGCTCCTGTTCTCCCTGGATCAGACTTATCGGTGACCTTATCAGGCCGTAAAGTTCTTCTGTCCCATCATCAATGGGGTGGAAATTCTGCCTGTGCCTTGGAGTCTGCCCAGGCCCTGCCCTGGGGGAGCAGGTCAGGGGTGAGAACAGGGAAGCTTCATGGGAGAAGAGGGTTTGGGGGGTGTCTGTTCTTTGTGCAAGGCCAGCTTGAGAGAGGGAGCACAGGGTCGGGGGAGCTGCTGGTCTTTACTTTCCCTCTGTGCGTAGGGTGGATTGGTGGGGGGACGTGCTGTCTTCAGGCCCTGCCAGGGTTGACGGCACTCACTGACTTCACTGGTGCTTCCCCTCACAGGTCTGCAAATGAAGAGCCCTGAAAAGAAACGGCGCAAATCCAACACACAGGTAGGGGGCACGGCTGGGACCCCCGTGCGTTCAGACTCCGTGATAGGAGGGTGGGGGCCAGGCTGTCAGCCCAGCCCCACGACACGAGCACATGCCTGGCCCCTGGGGGCACAGACAGCCCCACCCACAGCAGGTTGGAGCCAAACCCTGGGGCTGCTCGGAGTGTCCTGCACCAGGGCCGGCGGCCGGACACGCACACCCCCATGGAGCAGCGCGCAGCCAGTGGGGGCTGTACAGGCAGCGGTGCCCGTCCTCAAGAGCAGCCAGTGCTGGCTGTTCCCATGGCCTGGGGACTATCCCAGTGTCTCAGGTGCCTTTGACACGGATGGCGCTAGGAGCCCAGGGTCCCTGCTCCAGCCAGGGCTCGTCTTCCCCTCTCCCAGTAGCATGAGGCTCCTGGAGGGGCAGCGTCCTGCTGCTGCGAATGCCGTCCGTTGCCAGGCTATGCAGAGGAACTAGTGAGCTCGGCCCTGCCAGTGCTGTGTGTCTCCTCCCAGGCCCTGCCTGGCACCAGTGGGAGCTGAGGGCCCTGTGCTCCTGGCAGGCCCGGGCCCCACACGTCTGCTTGTTGCGTGGGTGAGCCCCACACTAACTCCTGTGCCTTCTCCCCACAGGGCCCTGCCTATTCCCATCTCTCGGAGTTCGCCCCGCCCCCGACTCCAATGGTCGACCACTTGGTGGCCTCCAACCCCTTTGAAGATGACTTTGGGGCGCCTAAAGTGGGGGCCTCATCGGCTCCGTTCCTCGGCAGCCCTGTGCCCTTTGGGAACTTCCGCATGCAGGGGGGCATGACGTCCCAGGTGCCCCCTGGCTACGGGGGGGGGCCCCAGGCCATGCGGAGGCAGCCCCCGCCCTTCGCCCCGAGCCAGATGGGCCCAGCCTTCAGCATGCCCCCCCAGAACCCCAACTACGTGCAGCCTGGTGCCATGAGCTTCCCCAGCCAGCCCTTCAACCAGCCTCTCGGACAGAACTTCAGCCCCCCCGCAGGGCAGCTCATGCAGGGGCCAGTCGGGGGCTTTGGGCCCATGATCTCCCCCACCATGGGGCAGCCTCCCCGGGGAGATATGGCACCAGGGCCTGCCCTGAATCCCCCTGCCGGCCCCCCCATGGCCCAGAGGTTCAGCCAGCCCGCCAATCTCTTTGGACAGTCTCCCATGCAGCGGCCCAGCCAGAACCTGCCCCCAAACACCAGCCCCTTCCCTGGGGCTGACCCCGGCTTCCCGGCTGGGGGGGATGACGGGGGGAAGAACCTCAACCCCCCTCCCAGCACCTTCAGCCAGGAGCCGCACTCAGGCTCGCCGGCCGCGGTGAACGGGGCCCAGCCGAGCTTCGCCCCCAGCAGCGCCAGCCGGAGCAGCAGCACCCCCGAAGCTAACAGCCTCCCGCCCTCCAGCAAGGCGTCTGGCAACTCCGGGCACCAGCCACCGCCGGGCCTGGTGTACCCTTGCGGGGCCTGCCGCAGCGAGGTGAACGACGACCAGGACGCCATCCTGTGTGAGGCCTCGTGCCAGAAGTGGTTCCACCGGGAGTGCACGGGCATGACGGAGAATGCCTACGGGCTGCTCACCACCGAAGCCTCGGCCGTCTGGGCCTGCGACTACTGCCTGAAGACCAAGGAGATCCAGTCGGTGTACATCCGGGAGGGCATGGGGCAGCTGGTGGCGGCCAATGACGGCTGAGCAGGCGCCGGGCCCGGCTAGGGAGGGGCCGTGCTGCCCTCACCTCGTACAGATCCCTGCTTGGTTTTCGGGCCAATTCCCCCCCCCCCCCCTTATTTTGTAGCCACCCCTCTCCCTGCGTGCAAGAGACGATGTCGAGTGCTGGCGTCTGGCTTCGGTAACGTTTCCTCTCTGTTCTTGCTCGTCTGCGGGGCTGGGCCTGGTGCAGCTCATGCCCTTTTAAAATACTCGGTGTGTCCATTGGAGGGAGAGGAGAGACCAGGTCCTGCCCCCAGATATCCCCGCGCCTGCCAGCCCAGAGTGTGAAGTCCGGATCGGGGCTCTGAGGTCTCTGTTACTGGCCGAGCTGAGCAGCCAGTGGTAGCAGAATCTCTGTCTGGGGGCAGAGTAAGAGACTGTCCCACAGAGAGCCCTGGGGCCGGGGGCGTCCTGCGAATGCAGATGCTCGGAGCAGTCTCTACTGGATAGCAGTGGGGCGGAGCTGGCGAGGGCTGTCAGCTGGGGATGGGGGAGCTGTGGTGTGACCCCTAGAGCTGGGAGCTCAGCCCAGAGCAGCGTTACAGATTCCACCCTCCCCCCCGGCTGCAGCGAGGGCTGGGAACAGCCAGGGCTCCGTCTCCTGGTGGGGGCCTGTAGCAGAACCAGCACACTGAGCCCTTTGCACTTGATGTGTGTGTGTCTGTTCCACCCGAGCCGCCACTTCCCAGGCAGCACTCGGCCCTGTGCTGTTGCCGGAGGGGAGGGCGGTGGGGTGGGGTGCTGCCAGCGTGCGTCTGAGCAGCAGGGAAGGCGGCTTTCGCTCCCTTTCCCCAGACCGCAGCCGGTGCCCGGGACGTGTGTGGAATCCCGGCTGAGTATCTGGAGCGCAGGCCCCTCGGGGCTGAGCCAGACCTGCTGCAGGCGCGAGGTGGATTCTCCTGATGACTCACCAACAGCGTCTGCGACGAGACCCCCCCCCCAGCGCTCTCGGCGCCCTGCCCCCCTGGGAGGAGCTGCTCTGCCAGGTCGTGCTGCGTGCTGGGTTTCCGTAAAGCTCCAGCCCTGGGCTCGGATTAGGTGAGCCCCAGATTTCGTTACGAGTCACCCCCCAGCCCGGGGGGCTGCTGAGAGCAGCTGGGAGCCATGGCCCAGGAGGCTCCACAGCCATCGTTAGATGTCCTCGCGCTTCGGGATGTGACTCATGAGTTTTGAATGCCTGGGGCCCATGGAGCTTCCAAGCCCCATCGTGCCATGCTGGGTGGGAGAGCCAGACGCGCCCTGCACTGCTGGGCCTGTCTGCGCTAGGAGGAGCGCGGCTGCTCCATTCGTCATTGGTTGGATGGTGCCTGTTGCCTCCTGGGTGCCCATGAAAGCCAGTGGGCAGAAGCTGCACGTGCCCCTTTCCAACGTGAGCTACGTCACAGCAGGCTACAGGGCCGGGGAGGCGCGGCGGGTCCCGCTGTGCCAGGAGCGGGGGGGCGCACAGGTTGGAAATGTGCATGTTGTGACCAGGCCACACGCTCTGGCAAAGCAGGACCCAGGCCCGTGGAAGCAGCTTCTGAACGGGGTGGAAACGTCAGCTCAGTCTGTCCGGGAGTCCCCCTGTTCCTGCCCCCCATGCACAGGGCTAGGGCTCAGAGCAGGCAATAAGCAGCAGTGGGTGTGAAGGTGTTTTCCTGGGGTTGCCAGCAGCCCAGCACAGAGCTGCCTCCCTTCCCTCTGTACCAGGGACGTAGCCTGCTGCAGGGCCTGGCTCCCAACCTGCCGTGCTGCTCCCCAGGCAGCTCAGCTCACCAGCCCATCAGGTTCCCTCGGCTGCCTGGCCGTTCGCTCACACTGCTCGGCGCTGTCATTTCAGGCAGCGGCTGCACTCGGGTCATGTTTGTGAGGTTCTCTTGGCTGCCACACTTTGTTCCAGAATCCCCACTTTGCTTTAAGACGCCCAGATTCAGGGCCCTGCGCCTGCTTCTGGTGTCAGCAAGAGCTGCAGAGCCCCTGGGGCCGGGAGCGCCCCTTAGCCAGTGCATGCGGTGCAGGGGGCAGCTTGCTTTCCACCAGTGGGGCAGACCCAGATTAGCGAGTCGGGGGGAAGGGGGGGGAGAAGTGTCTGGAACCAGTTACAGCAGAGAGAGAGACTCATGGGGGCAGGTGTGAACCCAGAGGCCTGGCCTGGTAGATGGGCTGGGTCTCTTCCTGCTCCAATGGCTGAGGGGGGTGGGCGGCCGGTGGCAGGGGCCTGTCATGAGCTGCGGGTGGGGAATGGGCAGGGGGAGGGTTCTGAGCTGGGAGCAGCTTGGCGCATGGCACAGGGGCTGATTGGTAGGCACACACTTTACCCTGCTGCGTACACACATCGCCCAGAGGCAGGACTGCTAGCTGGCTAACAGCTGCTCGTGTTTAGTAGCCATGGGCCATCCCAACCCTCGCTGGGCACCCTGGACAGGACTGCAGCTGGCCTGTGTGCTGGGCCCTGCTGCTCTCGGGTGGGTTGGGGGAATCTCCTCGTTTTGTTAACTTCTTGCTGTTTTGATGACTTGTTCCCTTTTGTAAAGTGGTTGCTGGTGTGGTTTGTAATCGTTTTTAACCTCCCAGAGCTTTCTGCAGGACCAGGGGGCGCGGTCTTGCCCCGTTTTAACAGTCTGAGCATTAAAGGAAAACTTTTTGTATTGTCCAGCTATAAAGCTGTTTGAAATCAGACTCCTGTCTGTCCGTCTGTCCGAGACCCACCATTGCATTGAGTTGGTTTTGCTGAACTGGGGCCCCCCCAGCTGAAAAATTCTGCTCTGTTAGCCTCTCCCATGAGGGTGCCAGCAGTGCCCCCACCCCCTGGCCTGGTACATTAGCTGGCACTCGAGCTGGTTATCTGCACACCCTGGGTAGCATCTAGCCCAGGGATCGGCAACCTTTGGCATGTGGCTCGCCAGGGTAAGGCCCCTGGCGGGCCGGGCCGGTTTGTTTACCTGCCGCATCCGCAGATTCGGCTGATCGCGGCTCCCGCTGGCCGCGGTTCGCCGTCCCAGGCCAATGGGAGCTGCGGGAAGCGGTGTGGGCCGAGGGACGTGCTGGCCGCCGCTCCCCACAGCCCCCATTGGCCTGGGACGACGAACCGCGGCCAGCGGGAGCCGCGATCAGCCGAATCTGTGGATGCGGCAGGTAAACAAACCGGCCCGGCCAGCCAGCGGGCTCTAGCCTGCTCCCAGGAGGCCGAGGCCCGGGATTCCCTGGCCCCGTTGTTGATGCAAAGGAACTGGAGTAGCTGGGAGGTCGGCGGCCGGGTGCAGGGCAGGGCCCAGGTGTCTGTCGCTGACTCTCGGCCCAGTGTGTGTGGGGCTGAGGCCCTTGCCCGGGGGGCTTTGCCGCAGGCTCAGCAGAGTCGAGAGGAAGATGCTCCCCGAGGTCAGGGGGGTGACAAGGGCCTTTCCTCCCCCAGCCCTGGGGGTGCCGCTCCCTGCTGCGAAAGGTAAGTGACCTACGTGCTGCTGGGCTGCAGCGAAGCTTCGTGTGTGGGGACCGTCACCCCCCTGGGCCGCTGTGGGGCCGGGCTCCAGGCCCTGGGTCTGCGGTGGCTCAGGGGGGCTAGGCTGGAGCTGCTGAGGGGGTGGGGCCAGGCCAGGCATTGCCAGGGCCGGGCTCTGATGCCACCTCCTGCCCTGGGGAGGGGGGGGGGGAATTCCCTGGCCCCGCCTCCCTGCCCCCCCCCGGGGAGCCCCGCCCGACAGCTGGGAGCAGGGGGTGTCTGCGATTGGCTCCGCGGGTCACGTGCGCCCTCCCGCCCGTCCGGAATGTAGCGAGCTGCTGGCGGAGTTTGATACAAAGTTGCTGCGACGCGCCGGAGCCGGGACCCCCCCCGGGAGACAGAGCCAGGTGCCCCCGTCAGCCCGGAGCAGGTCAGTGAGCCCGCGGGGAGCGGAGACCCTTCCCGGGGGGCTGATGTTGGGGTGTCGCCGGTCCCAGGGCAGCCCCCCCCCTTCTGCCCTGGCCAGGGGCGAGGCCGGCCCCCGCCCTGCGGGGGGGCTCCCTGGGGACCCAGGGGGGTTGGGCGCCTTCACCTGCGGCTGCAGGATGGCCCTGCCCTGAAGGCCCCGGGTCCCTGGCACGCGGCGCAGGGGGGTGAGCATGGGGGACCTGACCCGGTGCTCTCAGCCCGGGGACCAGGACCTGATGTCAAGGGGTCCTGTTCCCATGCTGCCAAGTGGGCAGAGGGGCTGGCTGGACCCGGGCTGGCTGGGAGCCGGGGCCTGGCCTGGGACGGGCCGAGAACCCTGCGCTAGGGGCCCCCTCGATTCACTAGCTCAGGGGGGCCCCTGTAAGTGCCCTGCAGCAGGCGTTGGGCCAAGGTGCCCGATGGTGCCCTTGGCACGGGTGCGGCTGTGGGGTCCCTTCGCTGGGCCGGGCCTTTCACATTACAGCTGGGGCCTTGCCCGAGGGTCAGGCTCTTCCGCTCTCCCCCCTGCACCGCCCGTGTCCCGTGCCCAGCCCTGGGGCTGTGCCCGCCGCCCCATATCGCTCTCCCGGTGCCACCAGCTCCCGGTGCCACGGCTTCCCCGGGGGGGGAGTCTCACCCGCACGGCTCCGATAAACTCGGTTCTGCCGCTTCCTTCCTGTCAGGCGCTGCCAGCAGAGAAGGCTGCAGTGCAGAGCCCGGGAGGAGGGGACAGAATGGCACCCCCCCCCCCCCAGCCGTGCCCAGGGGCCCCTCGTGCTGAGCTGGAGCTGCCCTTCCCTATGGAGCTGCTGGGCAGACGGAGCGTCACCACCTCGGCTTCCACCTGCTAAACTGCATTAAAAGCAGCTAAAAATAGCTCCCCAGTGTCACTTTCCCATGTTGCAACTGGTGTCATTGGCATGGGGCTCGGGAGGGGGAGGGGAGGCAAGGGCTGGGCTGAGGGGAATGCATGGTGGGGGCTGCACAGGGAACAGGACGGTGGGGCTCGGTGGTGTGGGGAGACGGGCGCCCCGGGCAGCACTCCAGGAAGTTTGGCCCACGCCTGAGGCTGTGCTGTAGACCAGGATCTCTCAACCGTTTTCTTTCGGAGGCCCCCACAACATGCTATAAAAATTCCACGGCCCACCTGTGCCCCAGTAACTGGTTTTCTGCATATAAAAGCCAGGGCTGGCAGGGCAGGGCAATTGCCTGGGGTCCCTTGCCACAGGGGCCCCCACGAAGCTACATTGGTCAGCTTCGGCGCCAGCCCTGGGTGGCAGGGCTCAGGGCCTTAGACTTCAGCCCCATGCGGTGGGGCTTTGGCTCTCTGTCCTTGGCCCCAGCTAACACTGGCTGTGCTTGGTGGACCCCCTGAAACCTGCTTGCAGCTCCCCAGGGGCCTCGGACCCCTGGTTGAGAGCCACTGCTGTAGACCCTCTTCAGTGTCACCCCAGGGGGCTGGGCCGTGGTCCCCCTTGGGCGGTGTCCCCGTTCTGCAGGGCCCAGCTGCATCTCACCTCGCTGCAGCGTTTCCTGCCTTTCCTCACATTGGGGCACTTCCTGCTTCTCTCAGAGCTCGGTGACCTGCCCTGGGAGAGCGAGCGATGGAGAGGACAGTGGCTGTGCTCCCCTGGGCTGGTGCTGGAGTGGGACAGCCGTCCCAGGACAGGGGCAGGATCTTTATCCCCATTGTACTAATGGGGAAACCGAGGCACATGGTGGGGAAGGGACTCCCGCAAGGTCACACCGTGAGTCCGTGGCAGCAAAGCCAGGAATAGAACCCAGGAGTCCTGGCTCCCAGCCCCCTCCTGCTTGCCAAGGGGGAGCCAATAAGGGCACCCTCCCAGCCCGGTTCTTCCTTTTATGTGAACCAAAACTGTGTGACTTCATCTTACTGTCATGGAAACATTGTGATGTCATGGAGCTGGCTCTGTGACATCACTGCAGGGGCCGTTGGAGTGAGGTCTGCTCCGGGTGGGAAGGAAGCTCCCGGGTGAAATCCCAAGAGCCCCGGGGGCAGGAAGCTCAGAGACGGGCAATGGGGAGTGACCCCTCTCTCTGGAAGCACCTGGAGCTCCAGTCCCAGCCTGAGTCTGAGGAGCCTGGCACCTGGACACCCTCATATGCCATGTCCTGTGCCAGCTGGGAATCCCCCCGGGTGGGCCGGGCTCCTCAGCAGCTGTGCAGGGAATGCGCTGAATCCCAGGAGGCAGCTGGCTCCTCCCTGCCCCCTTCCCCTGTCCCCGGATCTCCAGCCCTCAGAGCCTGCCCTCCCCACATCGCGCCTGGCTGGGGAACCAGGGGCGCCTCCCACTGCAGGCACCCTGACCCCACGACCCCTGCAAGGGAGAGGGGACAGGTGGGGTTGGCAGCTCTGGCTCCTGGCTCTATTCCCAGCTCGTTTAGAGTGGGGGTGGGGTCTCTTCCTGGCTCCCGTCCCGTCTGGCGCCGCGGTGGGAACACAACGTTCCCGCTCCCATTGGGAGGCCAAGCGGCGCGGAAACGGGGCCTGAAGATCTTTGTTTTCATTTGCAAATTTTCCTTTGCAAGTCAAATCACCCAGGGCAGCGCCTCAGCCTGGGCAACCGGAGCCGTGCACCATCCCTGTCCCGGGCGTCAGGCGTTCCTTGTGCTCTGGGCAGCGTCTCTCCCCTGGCCCCAGCACTGACCCCTCCGTCCCCTGCAGGTGGGATCCGGGCTGTCCTGGGACCGGAGCAGGAATGGCTGAGAACTCGGACGCGCGGGACTCGGATAACAGCTGGGTGATTGCAGGCTCTGAGGTGCGTCACGGGGCCCTGGGCTGCAGGGTGGGGATGTACTAAGGGGGGGCCCAGAACTTGCCCTGGCCAAGCAGGTCTCTTCAGTTCTTCCTCCTTCTCCCGCTGGCCCGGGGTGCAGAGCTCCTTGGGGGTGGGGGAATTGGCTTTCCCTGGCCTCTGCTGAACACCCAGCTGCTGCGACCCTCTTTGCCACCACTGCCCCTAAATCCCTGCCCCTCTGCTGCCCCCTGCTCAGGGTTCTTGGGTGACTCCGAGCCGCCTGCCCTTGGGTGAGGGGTGTCATACTGTCGTCCCCCCCCTTCGGGTTTGCTGGCGAGACGGGGTCTGGGCCCGAACTGTGGGCCCCAAACACGTCCCGGGGGGTGGGGATCTGACACTCAGGAGCTCTCGTTTCAGCATCTGAGGATCTTCTCTGCTGCCCCTTGCCCCTGGCAGGGCGGGGGAGGAGTGGGCTGTGCCGGGGCAGTGCGGGGAGGGCGGGTAGTGACTGGTGTAACCCGCCCTCTGTGTCTCCAGGGTTTGCCCGTGGAAACCGTGGGCCCAGAGCTGGGCCCAGTCACCCAGACTCCAGCGGACGAGGAACCAGCAGGACACGCCCTCCCCAAGGGGCACAGCGCCGAGGATGTGCACACGGGCACGTGAATGGAGCAGATATGGGATGAGCCCCCCGGGCTGTCTGCCCCTGGCTTCCCCAATCCAGCCCCCCCAGCCCCCCGGGCTGTCTGCCCCCAGCTTCCCCCCGCCCTACCCAGCCCCCGGCTTCCCCCACGCCCCCCATTCTGCCCAGCCCCCCGGGCTGTCTGCCCCCGGCTTCCCCCCGCCCTACCCAGCCCCCGGCTTCCCCCGCGCCCCCCATTCTGCCCAGCCCCCCAGGCTGTCTGCCCCCGGCTTCCCCCCATCCAACCCTCTTGCCCTGCCCAGCCCCTCTTGCTCTCTATCCCCCCACCCCACCCCCACGCTCGCTGCCTGACACAGGCTTATCCCTGGCCCCATGGGTTGCTCTGGCCGCCTGGCTGGGTTCCCAGCTCTCTCTTCCCCTTTGGGCTGAGGGGGAGGATCCCTGGGCCTCTTTTGGCTGGGGGCGGAAGGGGGGGGGGGGCTTCCTCAGGTGCCCATCAGGGCTTCTGCATCGGGCAAGAGGGGCCCTAGCTCCCATCCCCCTCCCCTGGCACTGGGGACGCTCTGGCCTCCCTGCTTGCTAACGAGGCCGTCTCTCCCCAGCCGGCGCCTCCCGAGGCAGGAAGAGTGAAGGCTCCCAGCTGAACATGTTCCCCGGCCCTGAGGAGGCTGAGTTCAAGGTACGTTTGCTGGGGGCGGGTCACAGATTCCCACGCCAGAGCCCCGTCCCCAAGTGATCCCTAGAGCAGAGGTGTTAGAAAACCAGCCACTCGCCATTTAAAGAACCCAGCACAACCCTGGGTCAGTTGTTCCAATGGTTAAATCCCCTCACAGTTAAATATTTACACCTGATTTCCAATCTGAATTTGTCTAGCTTCAACTCCCAGCCATTGGCTCCGGTTAGACCTTCCTGTGCTAGACGGAGGAGCCCCGATTCAATATTTGTTCCCAGATAGATCCTCAGACTGGGATCAAGTCACCCCTGAACTGACTCTTTGTTCAGCTAGACAGACTCAGAGAGCTCAATCAGTACAACTGACCAACCAGCCAGACTGCATGCTTCTCTGCTGCTGGCTGGGCCTGCAAGGACCCAGCACCCACAGGAGAGAGTTACAAGGAGATGGGACGTCAGTCCCAGTTGGTGCTTCCGATGCATTAGCTTCTAGTGCTTGGAACATGGACCTCAGCTGCACGCAGGGACCCAGGCTCGCTCCCCTGATCCCTGCACCCAACCAAGACTGGGCGACGGCAGACGCAGGTGGAATTATAGCCCTGCAGCTGGGGTTTGTAGGGAGCCGTTAGATGCTCAGGTCCGGCTCCCAGCAAGGGGGGTGTTAGCTTTGGCAGCCTAGGGAGCGAGGCCAGTACGGGTCATTCACTAATCCCTGATGTGGGGGGGTCGGAGTCTAGAGCTGGGCTCCCAAGCTGCCCGGTCGTGGTGGGGGAAGGAGCCAGCCCAGCCAGGGCACACAGCCCCACCCTGGGTCTCCTCTGCAGAGCTCCTGCCCTGCCTGCGTCCCGGGACGGGGGGGCACGTGGGGGTGGGCGGAGCATGGATCCTGACAGTGTCGCTCTGTCCCCAGGACTCTGAGGAGTGTCCCCAGGAGACCCCGAGCCCAGCAGCCTCCCCCAGGCCTGCTGCACCGGGCCGCGAGACGCCAGAGATCCAGGCACAGGAAGGGCCAGGCTCCGAGGACCCCGAGCTGGGCTCTGACACCAACACCCCGGGCTCCGCGCCCACTGGCAGAGCAGGTGGGTCCCAAGTCACTGGGCAGCTCCAGGGACAGGCTCCAGGGTTGGGCTGCAGGGGTGCTGTGCAGGACTCACCCCCAGAGACAGGTGCACAGCCCCCACCCCTCTGCAGAGAGCTCAAAGTGGGGAGCCTCTCTGAGTGTTGGGGGTGCCCAGCTCAGTAGGTGCTTGTCTCAGGGGAAGGGGGGGGTGCGGGAGGGAACCATGGCTCAATGGTGGGGACTGCCTGACTTAGCAGGGGGCTGGTCTGAATGTGCCTGGGGGAGGTGCCTGGCTCCATGGGGGCTGGTCTGAGTGTCTGGGGGCGGTGCCTGGCTCAGCAGGGGTGGGGCTGAGTGTCTGGGGGAGGGGCCTGACTCCATAGGGTGGGGCTGAGGGTCTGGGGGCAGGGCCAGGCTCAGCAGGGGTGGGGCTGAGTGTCTGGGGGCGGGGCCTGGCTCAGCAGGGGTGGGGCTGAGTGTCTGGGGGCAGGGCCTGGCTCAATGGGGGTGGGGCTGAGTGCCTGGGGGCGGGGCCTGGCTCAATGGGGGTGGGACTGAGTGCCTGGGGGCGGGGCCTGGCTCAATGGGGGTGGGACTGAGTGCCTGGGGGCAGGGCCAGGCTCAGCAGGGGTGGGGCTGAGTGTCTGGGGGAGGGGCCTGACTCCATGGGGTGGGGCTGAGTGTCTGGGGGTGGGGCCTGGCTCAGCAGGGGTGGGGCTGAGTGTCTGGGGGCGGGGCCTGGCTCAGCAGGGGTGGGGCTGAGTGTCTGGGGGCAGGGCCTGGCTCAGCAGGGGTGGGGCCGAGTGTCTGGGGGAGGGGCCTGGCTCAATGGGGGTGGGGCTGAGTGTCTGGGGGCGGGGCCTGGCACCATGAGGCGCTCCCAATGGGCTCCCCTCACTCTCCGCAGAGGAGCCACCGGAAGAGGGGAGCAGCAGCGAGGATGACGCTGAGGGTCTGCGCCGGCGGCAGCTGCGGGACTCACACCGGGCCCCGTGTGGGCCTGCCGAGCGCCATGGGGCCGAGGCAGCCGGTGACAGGGAGAGCGGGCTCAGTGTGAATTCATGCCTGCTGGGCATGCTGGCGCTGCTGGGCATCGGGCTCCTGGCCTTCTCCGGTGAGTGAGGCCCTGCGGCTGCTGGGGGGCGGATGGGGCTGACGCCAGCGTCTCCTTCACCATCTATTTCTCTCCCCAGGTGCCATCTACGACCCTGGGGATGGTAAGTACCGGGGGGGCCTCCCCCTCACTAACCAGCCGCGCCGCTCGCTGGGCCTCCAGCTGTCTCCGACCCCCAGACTCCCTGCTTGGGGGGGGGGGGGGCAGTGTCATTGACACCCTCCCACGACGCCCTGTGTGGAGCTGCTGAAACGCAGCCCAGCCGGCTGTTCAAATCTCCTCTCCTCCCTTCCTGCCAGGCCCCATGGAGAGCACGGATCCCGGGGACATCCCAGATGGGGAGCAGCAGCCCCTGGCTGCTGGTGTGAAGGTACGTGGCGGGGGGGAGACTAGCCAGGCCTGAGACTAGCTCGGCGCCCCACTGCTGAACAAGGGGGGTGTCCCCGCCTTTGGCTTTGGGGGGAAGCAGGGGCCCTGGAAATGCAGCCCCAGGCATCCTTGCCTTTGTTTCCCGGGCACACGGGCCTGCGCGATCCCGCCAGCACCACACAATGAGGTCTGCCACCCGCTGGCACCACCCTGCTGGGGAAACTGAGGCACAGAGGGAGGCAGGGTGGGCTGGGGCAGAGCTGGGAGGGGAACCCCAGCATCCTGGCGCTCACATGCCCGGTACAGTCACGGAGCCGAGCTTTTACCCTCGCTCGCAGGACTGGCTGCAGCAGCCCCCGCTGGACCTGGCCGGGGAGCCCCAGAGCCTGCACTCCATGAGCCTGCTTCTGGACAAGCTGGCCAAGGAGAACCAGGACATCCGGCTCATGCAGGCGGAGCTGCAGGTGGGTTCAAGGGGGGGGGGGGGCGGAAGGGGGGCACGGGCGGCATCGTATCCTGTCTGCTGTAGCTCTCGGCCAAGGGCAGAGCCAGCTGCCTCGGGGTGAGCCGCAGCGGCTCCGTGTGGGGTCCGGGAGCCGGCTCTGTGTATCGCCCTGCGGACACGTGACCCCTTGCCGTGTCTGTGACCAGCTCGCCCGCATCCCCGCTGGCCCCAGCTGAGCTCCCGGGGCGATTCCAGCCTGCGCTGGGGGATGTGTGGACACAGCTTGAGCCCTTTGCTGTATCTGGGTGGGAGGAGCCTAGCGAATAGGCAGCGCAGATATGGGCAGGGGGCACCGGAGGGGGGGGTTTACTCCCCTCCCTCCTTGGGGGAAGGGGCCCAGCCCGCTCTGCCTGCCCCAGCCAAGCAGGGACTTGGCCCTTCCCAGTGCCCTGGGTCGGCCGGGGGGCTGTTTGCCTCCCCCAGGCTTGGACCCGTCTGTCCTGACCCTGCCGCCCCCGGTGTCCGCAGGCGCAGAAGGACGAGCTCCAGGCCCTGCTGCAGAAGAGCGAGGGGGAGAAGGCGTCGGCCGGCTCCCAGCAGCAGAGCCTGGCAGGGGAGAACGCGCGGCTCCACCAGGCGCTGCAGCAGGCGGCCGAGGCTCACCGCTCCGCCCAGGCCGAGCTGCAGGTGCTGCGGGAGCAGCTGCAGGGCCTGGAGCGGGAGGGCGCGGCCGAGACCCCGGGGCCCAGGGACGGGCTGGCTGCAGAGCGGCCCCACGAGGAGCAGCTGCTGCACCAGGAGCTGGCCGAGCAGCGTGGGCTGCTGGGCTCCGTGCGGCGGGAGCTGGAGGGGGCCCTGCAGCGAGCCCGGGGCTCCGGCGGGATGGAGCAGCTGCGGGTGGAGCTGGCCGGTGTGGAGCAGCGGCTGGCGCAGGAGCTGCAGCGGGTGGAGAGCTGGGAACAGAACTACAGCGAGGGGCGGGGCGGGGAAGGCAGAGGGGCCACGGAGCCGTCCCGCCCCCCCCGGCAGGAGCCACCCAAAGCTGACAAGAAGGAGGGGGGGTTGCACAAGAGGCCGGAGGCCAGAGAGGAGCGTAGGCGCCGGCACGGGGACCCGGGGGGCAGGGAGCAGGATGGTGCCAAGCACCCGAAGCGCCGGGAGCAGCCCGAGCCCCACAGGCACCAGGGGCCGCGGGACGCCAAGCCGGCCAAGGACCAGAACGGGCAGCGTCGGGCGGGCGGTGGGAAGGGGGCGCGCCGCGGACCCCACGAGCACAACGTCTTCTGGGAGCCGCCCCGGCTGCAGCGGTACCGGGCGCCCCAGGGCTGCACGGGCGTGGCCGGCTGCGCCCGCCAGGAGGGGCTGGAGCTGTTTGGGGCCGAGCTGGCGCCTGTGCAGAAGGGGCCGTTCCTGCAGCTGCTGCAGGGCTACATGGCCGGGCTGGGCTGGGGGCAGCACTACGCGGGGCTGGCGGCCCGGCTGCACGGCGCCTTCGCCAGCGACGGCACCTTCGCCCACGACCGCCTGCGCTTCCGCCACTTCGTGGAGGACGTGGAGGAGCTGCTGGAGGAGCTGGCGGAGCAGGAGCAGGGCGACGAGGAGGCGGCCGATGACTTCGAGGAGTACGTGCTGCGGCACTACGGCGGGGACGGGTGAGCCCGCCCCCTTCCTCCCCCCCCGGGCCCTACGGCGAGAGGGGTGAGCCCGCCCCCTTCCCCCCCCCGGGCCCTACGGTGAGCCCACCCCCTTCCTCCCCCCCCCCCGGGCCCTACGGTGAGCCCACCCCCCTCCCCCCCCCCCCCCCCGCCCCCCAGCGCGGGGGGGGGGGCCCCCCCCCCCCCCCCCCCCGGGCCCTACGGCGAGAGGGGTGAGCCCGCCCCTCCCCCCCCCGGGCCCTACGGCGAGAGGGGTGAGCCCGCCCCCTTCCTCCCCGGGCCCTATGGCGAGAGGGGTGAGCCCGCCCCCTTCCCCCAGGCACAGCAGAGCGTGGGTGCCGTGTCCGTGGGTGGGGGGTGATCGCTGTGGGGGCCTGCACCGGGGGTGGGTGGGGACGTGGCACCAGGCAGCGGAGGTGGCTCTGTGCGCGCAGGGGAGGGGGGAGTCGGGGCTGCCCAGCGTCTGCAGCGGGGGGGGGGGCGGTTTTGCCCTTTCTGCTCCCCACGAGCCCCTCCCCGGTAACCCGCCCCGTGCGTTTGGACTTGCAGCTTCACCAAGAAGGAGAGAGAGCGGCGCCGTGCGAAGCAGCAGAGCAAGCAGCTCCCTGGGCACGGGCCCCCGCGGGACAGGGACGGCCCCCGTGGGAAGGAGAACAGCCCGCCAGACAAAGGCTAGAGCCGGGGAGGCGGTGCCAGCCCAGCCGGGCCCCACCCAGCCCTGTAGTTTGTAGGGGACAGCGGCCAGTGCCCCATAGGGACGCGATGCTTGTTCTGATGGGCCGTATCCCAGGCTAGGGGGGCTGGGAGGGAGGGAGCGACCCCTGGGGGAAGGTGATGCCAGTGCCGGGTCGTGCCCCCTCTAAATCCGTACGGCCAGAGTTCGATCAGAGCCCACAGCCGTCAGCCCCTGCCCAGCGCGCCAGCTCTGCAAACGGCACACGCCAGTGAGATGCCAATGCGCCTGCCCTCAGGCAGGGGCCCCTTCCCATGGCTGAGTTGGGGGGCCTGAGCCGTGACAAAGGGATGGGGGGCATTGGCGGGTTTCCTTGGGACAGCAGGGGCCCTGAATGCTTTGCCCACAGCCTGCAGTTCCCCTGGTGCTGTGCCATGAGGCTCCCCACGCACCCTCCCCCCCGCTGTCCCTTCCAGGTGCCAAGGGGCCGATTTCCCTGGCATGGGGCCAGGGCTCCCACGTGCACCCACCCGCTGGTTGGTAACGGTGTTCGTGCCCACTCCACTGCCATCCCCAGCACCGGGTCATGCCGGATCCCCCCCACGCCCTCTGGAGGGCCACGTGGGGCCCCCTCTCTGCTCCCCACCCAGGCTCCCTCGGCACTAACTGCCCCGCGTGTGATGTTGCACTTTGCTAGAAACAAATAAACTCGCTGTTGGGAAGCTCCTGAGGCCGGCCACTGTTGAGTGGGGGGGGAGGGGGCTCCATGCGGCGCTGCGGGGGACGCAGCTTCCCAGGGTCGGCAGCACCGTGCCCCCTGCCCGCCCGGCTCCCTGGGCAGCGCTGCTGTGGTGCCCGTTTCGGTGTGGGACTGGGGATGGAGCCCAGCAAATGATGCCAGAGTCCTGGCTCAGGCAACGCCCGGTGAGACGCCTCCTTTGCCGTTCCCAGCCCCTCCCCTCCCGGGGCCCCCAGTTCAGCCCGCCCCACGTCACCCCAGCAGAGCCCATTGTGGTCTTCCATCCCGCTCCCCACCGTCCAGCCCAGGCCAGAGAACCCACCCAGGGATTCCTGCGTCCAGCCTGGCCCCCCTCTCCCTGTAAGCTGGGCCCTTCGCTCCAGCTCCCCAGCCCTGTTCTCCTCTGGGGTGTAGGGACAGCTGGCTCCTCCCAGCTCCCTGGGGTTGGGGGTTCCCTGGACACGCCCCGGGGTCAAGGCTTCTCACCACCAGGGGCCCTTAGCGTGGGGAAGCCTCGTCTCTGCTGCCCTCGATCAGCTCCCATCCCGTGGCCCCAGTGCCTGCCCCTGCTCTCCGGGCTGCCCGCGGTGGCTGCTTGTGGCACCTGGCTGGAGCCACGGGGGTCGGGCTGGTTGCCCTGGGCTGCAGCTGGACACTCCACAGCTGTGGCTGGTTTTAAGGGGCTCGAGGGCCAGATCTCACCTTGACAAAAGCTGCCCCATGGCTCCGCTGCCTCGGCAGAGGGTAGGGCCCTCGGCGCTGGAGCTAGGCCAGGCTGGGACTGAGACGGGGAGGGAGCTGCAGCCACCCCGGCGCCCCCGGCACAGAAGGACCAGAATATCATGGCCCAGCCCTGGCAGGGGCCCTTAGCATCTGGCTGCTGCAGTGAAAGACCCACGGCTTCAGCCTTCCTCGTAAAGAAAAAGTCAGTTTCTAGCCCTCCTGGCTGTGAGAAAGCTTCCAGATGTGACCCCCGTGCACCCTAACGGCTCAGCGACCAGGCCAGGCACAGGAACTCCAAAGCTCTTCTTTGTGGGGGAGCCTGACTCCCGATTTCTGAACAGCGGGGGCTGGTAATCCTGCAGGTTTGCAGTGAGGCTCCCGTGGGGCACCAGACTCCGGCAGCCTGTGCTGGGAGGAGAGACCTGCCCGGCAGGCTCAGAGGAGTGGGGCTTTCTGCCTGCACTGAGCCCCACAACGCCTGCACTCTGTCTCCCGGGGTGGTTTCCTGTTGCCCTCAAGCCCTGGCTCTCGCAAACAAGCCCAATGCCCCTGTCAGAAGCGCTGACCAGTTAGCACAAGGAGCCGAGAGGACTCTGAGTTCAGCCCCCAGCCAAGCCTCGGGGCAAGCGATGCCTGGCCTGGGGGAAACAGGGCAACTCAGCACAAGCCCCACCATGGGTCTGCCCCACGTGCTGGCCGCCGGGGCGGGGGTGATTGGGATGGGACGCCTGGGCTGTGTTACGGAGATCAGGCACCAGCAGAGAAGGTAACGGGGGGCTCAACTGGCTGAGAATCTGGAGCCTCTTGTGAGGGGCACAGCCGGGGGAGGGACAGGCTCAGCGGGGTGCGCTCTCCCCTGGCAGTCAGTGCTGGCCCAATTTCACTAGGGTGCTGGGGCGCTGTGCTGGGGGGTGGGGCTCAGGAGGGGGCGCAGTGCTGGGGGGCGGGGGCTCAGGAGGGGGTGCAGTGCTGGGGGGAGGGGCTCAGGAGGGGGTGCTGTATTGGGGGAGGGGCAGGGATCAGGAGGGGGCGCAGTGCTGGGGGGCGGGGCTCAGGAGGGGGTGCTGTATTGGGGCGGGGCTCAGGAGGGGGCGCAGTGCTGGGGGGCGGGGTCTGTTTCCAATGGAGTGAGCTGCAGGGGGGCTGGTCTCGGCCCTGCCCACCCCCGCCAGGTGTGGGTGGGACTGGCTGGGGGGTGGGGAAATGGACGTAACACGAGGCGACGCCAAGCCCCCAGTTCCGCCTCGTACCCGGGTCGGGGGGAGCTATGGAGGCTCCTCCCTCATCACGCTTGACTCCGCCCCTTTCCGGGATGCACCACTGTCCCACCTCTCGCGTGCAGTGGTAGCGCTCCCCCTTTGGGCAGCAGCGCCTCGGATGGGCCGGCCCATGTCAAGCAGAGGGGGGGAGCGGGTTTCACCACGTGGGCGGCAAAGTGAATACGGACTGTACCACGTCGGGCCCGAGGGGGCGGAGCTTCCGGCTGCTCGAATCCGCGCAGGGGAGCCAAGTCTTCGGACCCCCCCCCCCCCCCGGCCCGGATGGTCTATCCCGGGCGGGCCCACGTGCGGGGGTGTCAAGTAGCCCCATGGCCGGGCTGCCGCGGCTGGTGCTGCTGCTAAGCGGCAAGAGGAAGTCGGGCAAAGACTTCGTGGCGGAGGAAATACAGAACCGGTACCGGGGGGAGCGGGGGCCGGGCCTGGGGGGAGCGGGGACCGGGGGGATTTGGGGCTGGGGCTCCAGGACAGGGCCCGGACCGGACCGGACCGGGGAGGGAGCAGGGACTGGACCGGACCGGACCGGGGAGGGAGCACGGACCGGACCGGGGGGAGCCGGGACAAGACTAGGGGGGAGCCGGGGCTGGCTCAGTTCGCGGCGATCCAGGCCAGGGGAGGCCTTGGTGGCGTGACACAGCTCCGAAGAGGAGGGATGGGGCGGGGATATGGGGTGGGGGCGGGGCGGGGCCCCAAGCCAAGGTGCCTGTGTGGGGACCCCCATCGCGTGTCGTAGTGGGGGGAGCGGCCTGGGGAAGGGCAGGGGGGGTTGGGTCGGGCCCCCCCCCCTATTGCAGCATGGGGCGCCCCCCAGGGTCGGGGTGGGGCTCTGACTTGGCAGCTGCCACCACCAGGGTGCGGGTAGGGCAGGGGTTCTCAAACTGGGGGTTGCGACCCCTCAGGGGGTCGCAGGGTTATTACATGGGGGGTCATGAGCTGTCAGCCTCCACCCCAAACCCCGCTTTGCCTCCAGCATTTATAATAGTGCTTTAAATGCCTAAGGGGGGTGGCACTCAGGCGTGCTGTGTGAAAGGGGTCTGAGACCCGCTGGGGTGGGGGGAAATGCATCTCTCTCTTCCCGTGGGCCAGGCAGGAATCGGGGCCGCTGCCCATCACCCTCCAACCACTTGTGCCTCCCTCTGGCAGGTTGGGGCCGGATGTCTGCGCCATCCTGCAGCTGTCGGGACCCCTGAAGGAACAATATGCCAAGGTACTGCCCTGCCCCCCCCCCGCGGCCCAGGCGGCGCCAGGAGCGGCTGAGGGTGTGCTCAGGGCCACCTCTTCTCTCTCTGCAGGAGCACGGGCTGGATTTCCAGCGGCTGCTGGACGCCAGCGATTACAAAGAGACCCACCGGCAGGACATGATCCGCTGGGGGGAGGAGAAACGCAACACAGACCCGGGCTTCTTCTGCAGGATCGTGGTGGAGGGCGTAACGCAACCCGTCTGGGTAAGGAGGGGGCCAGCCGGGGGGAGGGGCAACCAGGAGCCACTCCCCCTTGCCGGCAGCCCCCCCGTGACGTCTCTTTTCCCGCGCAGGTGGTGAGTGACACCCGGCGCCAGTCGGACGTGGAGTGGTTCCAGGACGTGTACGGGGCCACGGTGCAGCTGGTGCGGGTGGTGGCGACGGAGGAGACGAGGAAGAGGAGGAACTGGGTGTTCGTAGTGGGTGAGTGGCACTGGCTTGGGGTAATGGCAACGGCTGAGCACGGCCAGGTTCTTCGCCGTGTTCAGCCAGCACGAGCCAGGCCCCAGCAAATGCTGAGGTGCGGGGGGTTCGGGTCTTTGCTTCGCCGCCTCTGAGCTTTCAGTCACGCTCGGGTCCCGTTTCCCTGCACACCGTGAGGTTGGGGCCCTAAGGGAGAGTGGAGATTCTCCCTGACTCCTGGGGTTGGCCATATTGCACCCCCAGCTACCGCTGCCCCCTGGTTCCGCCCCCCAGCTGAGCTGTGCGGAGCAGGCAAGGCTGGAGGAGGAGCGCTAGGGGAGGGCTGTTTTCCAGGCTGGCTCAGCAGAGTTTGCCTGGCCGTGCTGGCTCTGGGACCTCACCCGTGTGGCTGCAGCACGTGGCCATCCAGCCAGGAGTGGGAGTGCTGGGGCCAGCGGGGGGACGGTGGTTGTCCATTGCCCCAGTCGATCTGCATGGAGCTCACATCTCTGGGTTTGCTCCTCCGCAGGGGTGGACAACGCGGAGTCCGAGTGTGGCCTGGACCAGGGCGTGACCTTCGACTGGGTCATCACCAACGACGGGGACGAGCTGTCCCTGGACAGCCAGCTGGAGAAGCTGCTGCACTTCATCTACAGCAAATTGTAGCGTCCTGCAGCGGGCGGAGAGGCCGGGCGCGGCCCAGGGCTCAGACCAAAGAAGACGTCGGGGGCAGGGTCCAGCAAGCCCCATCCAGGCTGGGACTCTGCTGTGGGAGGCGCTGCAGGTGGAGGGCCAGGCCCGCTGAGTGGGGCTGCACCCAGACTCCATTCCGATTCCAGGGGCTCTTTCCAGAGCCCGTTCCAGGGGGGTTGCACAGTGCCCTGAACAGCACCTGCAGCAGCCTCTCGCCCTGCGGGACCACCCTGCACTGAGACCAAACAGGACCCCAGAGCAGGTCCCTGGGCCCTTGCCCTGTCCTCTGCCTCCGGGGCGATCCCTCTCCCCTGGGTGGGACCCAGAGCAGGGGCTCCGCACCTCTGGGGCAGAGGACAGATCCCTGCTGCGGCAGGAATGGCGCGCCTTCCCTCATGGGGCTGTATAACGAGCTGTAGCTGCACTGTCTGCCCCACCGCTCAGGCCAGGGGTTCTCAAACGCTTTGTATTGGTGACCCCGTGTGCGGGGCTGACGCCTCGCGGCCCCCAGGTTGAGAACCCCTGGCTTCGGCCCAGGCCGCTCTGTCCCGGCTCCCCGGGTCCCTTTGCATCCCTGCTCGTTGGCAGCATGGCCTGGGGCTCCCATCGCCTGCGCCATGAATGCCCAGCACCGCTGCCCCTTGCTTAGCTGCCAGCCTCCCTGCGTCGCTGTGCCCAGGCGGCTCCTGCCCCACATGGCGGCGGTTATCTGTGCCTTGCTGACGGGCGGGGTGGGAGGCTGTAATGGGTGCCCATATACCAGCCTGCTCCACCCTGCACTGCTTTCTGGGTCACGGGGACCTGGAGCCGCCCATGCCCATCCATCTCGCCTGCTGCAAACCCCCGCTGGGCACGCTGCTCCTCGCCGTTGGCTGCCCGGCTGGGCACGCTGATCACTGCCCACAGCTCCAGGGACAGATGTCAATACGAGGGGAGCTCCTGGCCCGAGACGTACCCTGCGGCCATGTACCTGGCTGCGTGCGGCCCTGTCGCTTCACCCAGCCACTGGGCCCTGAGGGTCAGAGCTGCCGCGGAAGGTATCGCTGAGTGCTTTGCCTGGGCCAAGCCGGGTCGTGCAGCACCGGTGCCGGGCTGGCATCCTGGGGCTGCGTCTCTGCTGCTCGCCTGACCCCTCTCCCACAAGGGAGCCAGAGCGATGGGGTGTCGCTGCACCTGGAATAAAGCTGACAGCTGAGAAACGTCGACCTGTGTGCGCCCGTTATTTACCGCGTGGAAATGGGGTGAAATCCCAGCCCCCCAGTGCCGGGTTGCGGGGGAGGGGCTGCCTGGGTGGTGGAGCTCAGCTATTCACACCCCCTCCCCAGAGGCAGCTTGGGGGGTGAGGCGAGCAGCCTGTTCCCTGGCACGGCCCCAGGACGTCCAGCGGCAGGAGGTAAATGGTTCTTTTAGCCTCTCAGGATGGGACAAGAAGCAATGGGCTTAAATTGCAGCAAGGGAGGTTTAGGTTGGACATTAGGAAAAACTTCCTAACTGTCAGGGTGGTTAAGCACTGGAATAAATTGCCCGGGGAGGTTGTGGAATCTCCATCATTGGAGGTTTATAAGAGCAGGTTAGACAAACCCCTGTCAGGGATGGTCTAGATCAGTGGTCCCCAACCTTTTCCTTCTGGCGGGCGCCCCCCCCCCCAAAAAAAAACCCCGAGCGCTGCCGGCGGAGCAAAAAAACAACAACCCCGAGGGCTCTGCGGGCGCACTTACACCCCCCGGCGGGCGCAATGGTGCCCGCGGGCACCGCGTTGGGGACCCCTGGTCTAGATAATACTTAGTCCTGCCAGGAGTCCCAGGGGCTGGGCTAGAGACCTCTCGAGGTCCCTTCCGGTCCTACGATTCTGTGAGGCTGGTGAGTGAGCTGCACTCTGACCGGCGGGGGGCGCTGCTCCCCAATGCGGAGGCAGGTGTGGGGGCGGGAGTGTGGGGTGCCTCTGGCTGGAAGGGAAGCGGGGCAGTGCCAGGCCTGTTACAACCCCCGGTGCTCTCAGCTGCAGCCAGGATGTCTCCTTCCACTAGCCCATGAATTGCTCCAGCTCGGTCCCAGCTGGGCTGAGAGCCCTGTGCTTATGGGGCTCACCAATGGGGGGCTCTCCCGTGTGGGCTGAAGGCCTGGGGCCCACAGCATGGCAGGAAGGAGCCTTGCTGGGCAGGAACTGGGGACAGCCCTAGTGAGATGGTGGAGCGTTGCCGGTCCCTGCTGGGCCCCATCCTGCCCCTTGGCCCGGTTACCTGCAGGCAGGTGCTGGGGCCAGGTGCGTCTTGGCTGAATCTGTAGCTCCCTCTAGTGGCCTCCTGTCAACGGTGCAGCCATTGGGCCTGGGCTTTCTCCAAGCAGGAATAGCCTCCTTGGCGCAGTAGTTGGGCGATTAGGGGGGACCAGCTCCTATGCGGCTCCAGGCCTGGATTGGTTGGCTCGGGGGGTGAGGCAGGAGACACGGGGCCTTTCCCCTCTGGGGAGTGAGGGGGTTTCAGGGCTGGGCTAGCAGGGGGCTGAGACTGGGAGCCATCCTGGATCTAGGGAGCTACCAGCCCAGACAAAAGTTAAAGTAAGTTTGAGCCCTCGCTGCAGGTTGGGGGGCGGGCGCTCCTGTTTGGGTTTCGGAGGCAGGTTTGTTTGGATCTGTCAGGAGAAAAATCAAACGCTGGAGCCATAGCCCCTCTACCCCCCACCTCCCTGCTGAGCCTGCACCTCTCTGAGCACCAGGAGCCCCCCGCCCTGCATGTGTGAATAAGCGGTTTAACTCCCGGGGCTGGCATGGCAACTGGGCACCTGGTGCTGCGGTTAATAGGTTCGCTGCAGCCAATTCCCTGTGGATTAGCCACGTCCTAAGCAGAAGGAGCCAGTCTAATAACTAACAACTGCAATCCTGTTTCCCTGTGGAGCAGCTGGCTGGGGCGGGGCTGGAGGGCACTGCCTCCTGGGCTGCTCCAAGGTGATAAGGGGGACCGGGGGCTCTGTGCTGGACCCCAGCAGCCCTGCTCCTAGACCTAAATACTGCCCTGGGGAGGGGGTGAGTGCTGGGGCTGCCCAGGCCTCTTTCCCCCACCCCAGTTCATTTCACACAGGAGCTGTGACTCGCATGCCCTTGTTGGGGGGACTCTGAGAGAGACCCGGGCCGGCACCACTGCAGGGTCTAGGAGCAGGGCTGCCCTGAGACCCCGGGCTGGACTAGCTGGGGGTCGGGGGGGCCTGCAGCCCCTCTCTCTGTGGGAGCTGTAGTGCTGTCACTCGCTGCCCCCAGCTTTCCAGACAGTCTCTGCATTGCTGGGGAGCCCTGGGCTGGGGGGCGCTGAGTGGCACAGGACAGCCCACCCCACCCCCCACTCAGCGCCACGGAGGGGCGTACGGTTACTGCAGGGCTGGGCTGAGCTTTGGGTCTTGGCCAATTGTGCCCCTTCCCAGCCTGGGGGAGGGAGGCCTGACCAGGCAGCTGGGTCTGGGGGTGTCCAGCCAAGCCAGTCTGATGGGGAGTGGTGGGGTCGTTCAAGGTCCCTGCACCCAATGGCAGGGGGAGCTTCGGGGGCCACATTCAGCTACATCCCCTGGGCCAGTCCACCCACGCACCTGCAGCAGCCTGGGTGGGGCGGCCCAGGAGGGGAAAGCAGCGGGGACTTGGGCAAGGCGACTGCGTTTGCCAGCCCCTCTGAAGCTGGTGAAGACAGGCTGGGCCGGGTCTCAGGGCTGAGCTGGGGCAGGGGAGAGTTGGGTTCAACGCCCAGCTTCGTGGGTAAGTCCCTGAGGCCGACACAAACAGCCAGTGATGTAGGGGCCTGAGGGGAGAGAACCCCAAATGTGGGGTGGCTCCTGTGGCATATGGACGTTGTAAGCTGTCGCTTTAAACTTCAGGGGATTCCTGTTCCTGCATGCAGCCTATGGCATTCTGCAGGGAAGCGTGGGATGTGGGCCGACCAGAGCCAGTCAGCCACGGTGGGGTCAGTTGTGTGTCTGCCCTGGGAGCAGCCTGCTTTGTCTCTCTCTGGTTTTGGGTTCTTGGGTGTTACTACTCTGGGGACTAAGAAATCAAGTCACAATTCAATGCAACCTTGCAGCAAGTGTTTTCTAGTTTGATCTGGCTTCTGTTTGCTTGCAGTGAACGTGAGCGCTCCCCACCCTGGGCGGATGGAGACAGGCCCCACTCCCTGGCAGCCGTGCTACCCCCACAGACCACCCCAGGAGCCAACCTTTGTTCAGCAGCATGGAGCTTGGTTGTGGGACCTGTGTCAGGGCAGGCAGGAGCCCTGGGGGACCAGGCCCCCTGCTCCGAGCTGGCCTTGAGGGGCTCCATTAACTCCCATCTCCAGCTGCTGCCCGTAATCCCCACCCTCTGTCTGCTACCATCAGCCTTGTCAAAAATCACATCTAAGGCGATTAGAGGAGACGTTATATAATCACAGGGGAGACGCTTTAAAGGGACAGCATCCCCTTGAACTGAGCGGGGACCTCATGGGGCAGGGTCATCCTCTGTGGAGAGGCCTGGGCCCCATCTCTGTGAGGGAGGGGTAACCCCCCCACCCTGCCCATAGCTGGACAGACATGCCCTGGCCAAGCCCAGGACACTGCTGGGACAGCCTGGCAGGGGGCAGATGGGGGATGGCCGCTAACCCTTCCTGCTCTGTTTCCTCTCCCAGAGGCTTAGGCCCCACTAGGCTGGGACACAATGTGCTGGCGTGGTGTGTGCCAAGCTGCAGAGCCCTCCCTGCCCATGCAGGGATCCCCTCCCTGGGCACCCGATTAACGGCCCAGCTGGGGACGCGGGGTATTGGCTTGTTAATGATCGCTGCATTGGCATCCGCTCCCTCCTGCACCCAACTCCCTCTGTCCCCAGCCCGGCCCTTCTGCCAGTGCCAGCCCCGTGGGCAGGCGTCCGCCTCCTGCAGATCACGGCTGAGTCCCCACCACCGAGCCAGAGCAGCAGGAGGCCGTGTCCATGGCAACCCTTTAACTCTCACCTTTATGGAAGCATCAGCTGGGGCTCCTCGCATTCAGCACCCTGAGGCCATGCAGTGCTGCTGGGGAGACATGTGCCCCATCCCGGGGGGGGGGCTGCCCCCTCCGCCCCCGGGACCAGCTCCTGTCTGGGGAATGGGAAGCCCCAGCATCTGCGGCTGCTTCGAGCAGGGGAGGGTGGAAGGGACAGGCAGGGGGACAGGTGCTGGCAGTGCCGGAAAGAGGCAGAGCTTGATGCTAACAGCCTTTGCATCCCAGTGCAGAGCTGCCCAGGCGCAGCGCGGGCAGGAGGGAGCCTGGGGTGGGGGAGGGGGTGTGGCACGGGGCTCGATCTGCAAAGAACCCCATAAAGCAATGGCGGGGTGCACCAGCAGGCAGTGGGGGGCCTGGCACAGCCCCCTAGATCTCCACCCCCATCCCTGCAGGAACCCTGGGAACAGCACCTGCCATGCAGGTGGAGCAAAGGGGGAACCACTGCACACAAGCAGATGCCTAGGCTGGCAGCTGGGGCAAGCAATGGGCACGGAGCAGGGAAAGGGAGGGCAGAGGGCAGGGCAGGGCTCCCCACTCCGGCCTTTGCGGGGAGTCTCTCTCAGCAGGGATTGCCACACACCTCAGTAAGCACCACAGGAGGGGCCCGTTCCCGGGCATGGGGCAGAGGCAGGCAGGTACTGACCGTGGTTACGACCAGCCCAAGGGTGCATATAGCCCCGTCTCCGAGAGCAGCCAGCACCAGGGCTCCTAGAACGGACAGTTTGGGAGTGAGCTGCCCTGAGGGGGGATACCTCCAATCGGATAGGGGCAGCTTCTGCGATAAAACTGGAGCTTGAAGGTAGCACCACTGTGGGGCGGCACCTTGGACCCAGCTGGCCCTCCATGTCCTGCACGTGTGCGCCAGGCAGACGGAGGGACATGGAGCTCAGCCATCGGCATGTTGTCCCCCTTCTCCTTCCTTATGTTCTTAGCTTCCATGGGGTAAGGGGCACCTCTCAAGGCAGAGTCCAGCTCCTCAGACAGGGCACAGCGTTGCCATGCTCTGTGCCAGCAGGGCCTGCTCTTCCGCTCGGCGCCCAGCCTTGCCCCCGACTGCCATGTTCCAGGGGGTGCCGCAGGGTTGATTTAGGCAAAAAGAGGAGGTTTTTCAAGAGGCCCCGTGATGCTGCAGCTGTGGGATTTTGTGAACCCCAGTGGAAACGGCTCTCTGTTTGCAGTGATCCCCCTGCTGTGCTGGCAGCACGGGGCTCATGCACCCATTGTACCTGAGCAGAGGGATGAGAGTTACACGTGGATAGATCAACCCAAACATGCCTGATATCGCCCGTGAGCCGCACGTAGAAAACACACCAACAGTCCAGCAGGGCCACTGAAAAAGCCACAGGAGAGCACATGAGAGCCCAGCAACCGAGGTCTGAGCATTGCAAAGGCAAGCAGGAAGCAGATGGAAGCATGTCACATACAGAAAGGGACTGTAGATGTGTCTTCCTTTCCCTGGAAAGCTACCTGAGGCAATGCCCCCTTGCTAACGGTGTCCTCTCTCCAACCCGCTGCTCCGTCCTCTTGCCCTTTACACTGAGCAAAAGCAAATCCAGTACGCTCCTGCTGGTTGGAGTGACCATGATCGATGTTTCACTTACCTGCACCTGACTGGCTCCAGGTGAGAAAGGCAGGGCGCAGATTTCCTGGTACCAACAGCATGAAGCCAGAGCTAGCTTATTTCTGAAGCACAGCAGCTATTTCGACTCAGGCTGTGATCTCCCCTCAGCTCTCCAAACTGAGCAGAACAGGGCCAACTCACACCCTGCCTGCACTGCTGGAGAAAACGGTGCTGGTGATTCAGTAGGGGGTGCTCTTTCCATCTGAAGCAGTATCCAGGGTGCAGCTGCCTCGAACAGGGATCCCATGGCACTTTCCCCAGAAGGCAGGTTGTGAAATCTCTTGTCCCAGCCAAGTTCTAACTCTGCTAATCCCACTGTGTCAATCAAAATCCCCCTGCAGGTTCAGCTGATGCCTTTCAACTGCTGTGTAGCCTTGCTGTATGCTGTTAAACTGCTGCCATACCCCTCCCCAGAAGTGACTGCATTGCAAGCGGGGGGAAAGGCATGCCCTATAGAAGACTAGTGAGGGACCCACTGCGATGAAATGTCCAGTATAACTTTATAACCTGCATTTGTAAATGAGAGGGGGCTGGATGGGATGTTCTAATGGGGCTCTGAGCCGATGGACCCTCCCCTAGCCCTACTGCAACCTGACCCCTGTCTATAGTTTCATTCCAAATATCAAACGATTGCATCCGTTAAGTCCTAAGAGCATTGTTCCAATTTCACAGTCCCTGGGGGTCATGCTGGCCTCTGACAGACCAGACGGGAGATAGATGGATTCAGGGATGGGGGGGCGGGGGTATCCCCAGGGCTCTCACAGACCAGACGGCTGCCTCACCTCACACGAGTCTTTGCTGTGTAATGACTGGCGTGAGTGTGGTCACATCCATGCCACTTCACACTTAGAGCCTCTCTGTCACCCTGGGGCGGCCACAACTGGAGCAAGGGGCTGAGTAGATTTGTGTGTGTGGGGGGGAGGTTAGTGAGTCATCCCCCATCACCATCCCAACCCCCAGGGCCAGTTTCAAACAGATCCCACAGTGGGAGGAGAAGGGCAGAACAAAGAGAAAATGAGGCGTCTGGTCACCCCTCCCCTAAATCTCTGTGCAGGAATTGCCCAATTCCTGCTTCTGGGACACTCAGGAAAGAAATTCAGTCCCTGCTATACTGAGCACCCCTCACTCTGCCCCTTGCACCTCCTGCCCCCACCTCAACTTCCATGCACTCCCCCACCCTCACCATGCACCCAACCCACCCATGGACCCCCCTGGATCCATTATGCACCCAACCTATGCACCCTGCCCCCACCTCAACTTCCACCCTTGCACTCCCCCACCCCCACCATGGACCCCCTGGATCCATCATGCACCCAACCTACACACCCCATCCCCACTGTGCACCCACCTAGGGTGATGAGATGTCCCGATTTTATAGGGACAGTCCCAATATTTGGGGCTTTGTCTTATATAGGTGCCTATTACCCCCTCTCCCCATCCCGATTTTCCACACTTGCTGTCAGGTCACCATGCACCCATCCCACCCATTCACTCCCCATCCCCACTGTGCACCCCCTGGATCCACCATGCACCCAACCTATGCACCCCCTGGATCCACCATGCACCTAACCTATGCACCCCCTGGATCCACCATGCACCCAACCTATGCACCCCGCCCCCACCATGCACCCCCTGGATCCACCATGCACCCAACCTATGCACCCTGCCCCCACCATGCCCTCATCCCACCCATTCACTCCCCATCCCCACCATGCACCCCCTCGCCTCGCCCCTCCCTTCCCCTTCGAGGCGCCCCCAGCCGAGGAGCACAGCCCCACAGAACAGAACCGTCCCGCCCCTCACCTAGGCCCCGCCCCTCCGAGGCTGGGCCCCGCCCCGCCCGGGCAGGCGGCCAACTACAACTCCCGTCGTGCCCCCGCCCCCCAGCCGGCTCCGCGCACGCGCGGCGACGCCCCGCGGCCGGGGCGGGGCGGGGCGGCCAATAGGCTGCGCCGCCAGGGGGCGGGGCCGGGCGCGTGGGCGGGGCCGGCGAGCACAAGGCGCCCGCAGCGCAGCCCCGGCGAAGGCGCCCAGCCGCCCCGCGCCCCCGCCGCCGCCCCGCACATGCCCGCGCGCGGGAGGGAGGCCGCCGGGCACGGGCCGCCGCGGGGCGCGCGCTGAGGCGGCCCCCCCGCCCCCCCTCAGCATGGAGGCGCCGCCGGGGGCCCCCGAGGAGCCCCCGCGGGCCGGGGCCCTGCTGCACGCCTCGCCCGGCGCCCCGCCCGCCTCCCGCCCGGGCAGCCAGCTGAACCTGAGCGAGCCGCCGGGCGGCCCCTCGCCGGGCCCCGCGGCCGGGCGGCACCGGCAGCCCAGCCCGCTGGCGCCGCGGCGGGACAGCAACCCCTTCACCGAGATCGCCGTCAGCTCCTGCAAGTACAGCGGCGGCGGCATGAAGCCGCTCAGCCGCCTCAGCGCCTCGCGCCGCAACCTGCTGGAGGCCGAGCCCGAGGGGCAGCCGCTGCAGCCCTTCGGCCCGGGCCCGCCGGCGCCGCCGCCCGAGATCGTCGTGTCCCGCGAGGGCCCCGCCCGACGCCCCGCGCCCGCCGCCCCCGGCGCCTTCGCCCGCGCGCCCAAGCGGAAGCACCAGAACATCGGCTACCGGCTCGGGCACCGGCGCGCGCTCTTCGAGAAGCGCAAACGCCTCAGCGACTACGCGCTCATCTTCGGCATGTTTGGCATCGTCGTCATGGTGATCGAGACCGAGCTCTCCTGGGGGCTCTACTCCAAGGTGGGCGGGGCCGGGGGCAGGTGTGACTCCGAGGTGGGGGGCGGGGCTGAGGGGCCCGGGGGCTGCCCCCCCCCCAGNAGGTGTGACTCCAAAGTGGGGGGCGGGGCTGGGGGGTTCTGAGCTGTAGGTGGGGGGCGGGGCTGAGGGGCCCGGGGGCTGCCCCCCCCCCAGGTGTGACTCCAAAGTAGGGGGCGGGGCTGGGGGGTTCTGAGCTGTAGGTGGGGGGCAGGGTTTCCAGTCCCTTCCCCCCCACCCCCGGGTGCCGAGCTGTAGGTGGGGGGCAGGGTTTCCAGTCCCTTCCCCGCCACCCCCGGGTGCCACTGAGCCCCTAGGCATTACCGAGCAATCTCCAGTGACAGGTTTATGTCCTGCGATGAAACCCTCCAAGGACACGTCCGTGTCCGTCTCTCCCCCCTCCCCCCCCCCCAACCTGGCAGGGTGGGGATCCCTCACCCCATCCTCCCTGCGCTGGGTCTGCAGCTTGGCTCTCCCCGCCCAGGGTGTCGTCCGTCCCCGCCCCCCCCGGACCGTGGCTGCAGGTGAGCCCCGACGGGGCACGGACCCAGCGAGCCCCTCGGCTGGCGGAGGGGCCGGGGGCGCTTGGGGCACAGGAACCCTCCCCACACACTGAGCAGAGGGGGGGGTCCCGGGGATCTGTGGTGCCTGGATGTGCTTGGCACTTGTTGCAGCCTAGAGCTGGGGGATGAGGATGGGGTGGAGGGAGAAGCCGCTTCCTCTGAGTTCACGGTGTGTGTGTGTGTGTATTTGCCTGGTGTCAGTGTGCTCTCTCTCTCCCCCGGCTCTCCCGCGGGGGCCCCCCCCCCCCGGCTCTCCCCATGGGGTGGGCGGGGTGCTTGGTGCTGCTCAGCTGTTGATTTTCAGTAGAGCTAATTTCAGACAGGGCGCAGCTGTTGCGAGGCTGGCCGGGGATGCCTCTGGCAATGGGAGTCCAGTGGCTCCGGAGGGCAGGGGCTGCTGCTGTGCTCGCCCCTGCCAGCCACTGCCTGAGTTCTCAGTTCCTCCCTGCGCTCAGAGAGCGCTCTCTGACCCCTGCTTTCCTGCCCTCCGCAGCTCGACCCCCATCCTTCCTGGCAGTCCCCGATGGCCAAGCTCCTGTGGGAGTGTTACCTAGGGTGGACTGGCTGCCCCAGAGCCGCTTTTTCCTCAACACCTGCCCTTGTGTGTATTCTGGTAGCCCTGGTCCAGCCTTAGGGCCCCTTGTGTTGGGGGCTGTACAGAGACCCTGCCCAGGAGGCTCCTTGTCTGGGTGTGGCTGGGGATTCCCCTTGGCTGGCTCTGTCCCCTCCGGGAGAGGGGGCCTGGCCCAGCTATGTTCTGCTATCTGCTTAGAGGAAATTTCCCCATGGGATTGAGCCTTGAGCCCAAGCAGCTGGACCCTGGGGCTGGCTGAGCCCTATGAAATGCTCCTTCCTTCCTGTTAGCCGGGGATGTGCCTTTGCCTTGGCGTGGGGGGAGCTCCTTGTGGTTTCAGTCCTCCCAGGAGCAGGACCCCTCTGGCAGTAGCACCGTTCCCGGCAGGAAAGACCCACCCTCATCTGCTCCAGTGGAGATACTGGACCAGCAAGTGGTGGGACTGGGTTTCCCAGGGCTCATCGCATGAGTCAAGCTCTGCTCTGTGACTCCCTCATGGGATTCTGGGCTCTGCCTGGGGCTGGAGTGGGTTGGGGGCTGGGGCTGGCTACCTCCTAACTAAGGGATGTCCAGTGCCTTTCCCTCCCGTTTCCTTGGGCTCTCCTGACTCCCCACGCTCAGCCCCAGAGGAGGGTGGCTGCCTGTAGAAAGTGCTGGCATGCAGGGGTCACACCTGGCTCCTCCGTCTCTGGCCTTGTTTGTGAACAGCCACCAGCCCCGAGGGCACAGCTGTCTGCTCGCTGCCTGACCGCCCCACAGCCTGGTCCCTGGGGTGGGGATCTCCATGCTGTTGGACTTTCTGGAGGGTTTGATTTTTGGCTCTGGTCCCTCAGTCTGCTGCTGCTTGGAGCCACTCTCACAGGCAGGGGAAGGGCGATGATCCTGTGTAACAACACCTGTGGAGCAGCCCAGCCCCCTGCAGGAGAGGTGGGGTAGAGGAGCCGAGGGGTGTTGCTGACCCCCTTGCAGGAGTTTGCAGTTTTTCAACCTCTGTGACAGGAGGGTGGCACCATTAAAATGGCTGCTTGGCCTCTGTGGGGCATTGCCCTTGACCCTTGCGGCTGCTCTGAACCTGGGTCCAGTGCTTAAAGAGGTCTGAAATAATGGGGGCTCTGCCCTAATCTGGGAGCAGCCCAGGCTTAAAGTACCCCTCATGGCCTGGCTTTAATTATTTTGTTTTGCTGGCTCTGCGACCCCAGACTTGCTTTAAAACACTGCCTGGGGCTGGATGCTTGGGCCACAGTCAGAGGATGTGCAAGTGGGTCCTGCTGCCCTGCTGACCCCAGCCCTGAACAGGGCCCTTGAGTACCAGCTGCTGGAGACAAGTCCCTCGGCTCAAAGTTGA
Source organism: Platysternon megacephalum (assembly GCA_003942145.1). Classification (NCBI taxonomy): domain Eukaryota; kingdom Metazoa; phylum Chordata; order Testudines; family Platysternidae; genus Platysternon; species Platysternon megacephalum. The sequence continues at coordinate 315,233 of QXTE01000472.1, forward strand.
TCCCTGTGTAGTTAGAAGCTGCTCTGCGCGAGCCTGTCCGGGCAACATGTGTGTGAGTCCCAGTGTCCCGGCTCGCTCCCCAGCACCCCATGTGGCAGTGAATGGCACACTCTCCCCCTGCCTAGAGAACGCTCTGTGCCCTGAGTCTGTGGCACAAGCACCCCTAGCTAGTACATTGGTGCCCCTGCCCCGGGAGGGTGTGTTTTTATAACCCCCCCTGGCTCCCTTTCTCTCTCTCTCTCTTTCTGGCTGTGCGCTGGCAGGGATATGAATAACTCTTTGTATAGACATCTGTCATGTTATTTATACCTATCTGGAGAGGGGAGATGAATAGGCATCTGCGCTAGCGGGGTGTGTGCAGTGCAGGCAGGGGGCGGTGGAATGGTCAGGCACTGGGCTGTGTGGCAAGGGGGATCTGTGCAGCTTGTCCCATTCCCTGGCATTCCTTTGGCTCTTGCTAACGGGGGGTTTGCAGCTGGGCTGGTGCCAGGCAGGGCTCGGGTCATGTGGGCACAGAGGGAGCAGCGAGATAGGGAGTTGTGTGGGAAGGGGGCTGCTCTCTGCTTCCTGCAGCGAGCTGAGGAGCTGGACGGGGGGAGGGGGGAGAAGAGGAAAGGCTGCTCCAGCACTCAGCTCCTGCCTTTCTTCACTTCCCTTGAAACCAGAAATCAGGAGGAGAGGAGAAATGCCTGCAAGTCCTGGTGGGTGCACAGGGCTCCCAAATGGGAGACAGGCACTGATCTGCGGGGTGGAGCTTGGCTGTTGGCTGGGCTATGCAGGGATGGGGGGACAGGGCTAGTTCTGGGTGTTTGAGAGGAATATACAGGCGGTGGAGTGAGCTTTCAGGTCACCTCCTGCTGCAGCGAGGTCCGTGGCACCAAAGGCACGGAGTAGGATCCCCTGTGCTCAAATTAATTTCACTTAGGTTTGCTCAAGGCTCTGAAGTGGAGGGGCTGGGTGACCCCAGAGCTGTGGCTCTGACCTCCTCCCTCGCTTCTGGGTCTTTCTGGTGCCTTGTTTCTGTGTGGCCCTGTGATTTGCCCAGCATGGGTGCGGCTGCTAGGAAAGGTCTGGCCAGTTGCTGTCCGGGAAGGTAGCTGTGGTGCGCCACGTTTGCCCCCTGCACAATGGGATGCTGGAGGGGAGCCTGTGGGTGGTGGATCCCCAGGGAGCAAGGTGGAGGGGGAAGGGTCCATTTCTCTTTTGCGGTGATGCCCCCCCAGCCCTGTGGTCGGCTGTCTGGGCCCCGTCTCCCCTGCAGCAGGGAGTCTCTCTCTTGGGCCTGCTAGCCCAAGGTAGTGCTTCATCTGGCGGAAGCCCCCCCCTCCCGCCCCCACTGAGTCTCAGCTGGGCTAGGCCAGGGAGTGAGGGGAGAGATGGAAGCTGGAGAGGGCTCTGCAAGGCCAGCTGCCCCCAGGCCTCACGCAGCTGGGCAGGACAGGGGTATCTGGCTCTGGTCATAATATGATCTTCAGAGATTGTTGCTTCGCATGGTGGGTGTTGCAGCCAGGGCTTAAGAGCACTCGGTGCTGGCATAGCAGGGGGGCTGTAGATGGGGATAGAGGGGCCTTGGCAGAGCTGGGGGGGCCCAGGTTGGGGCTAGCAGGGGTTGCTTCGGCCAGAGAGAGGGGCTTTGGCAGAGCTCTCTGGCGGAGCCCTTTGCTGGGTCTGGCTCCAGCTGTCCAGACGCACTGTGGCCTGGAAGCTGTGCTCTCCGTGATGCAGAGACCAGGAACCTGGGTCACACCTGCTGCTGGGGAAACGGAGGATAGGCCATGCGCCTCTGCGTCCTGGGCAAACACCGGCGAGCAGCACCTCCCAGCCGCCTCTGGCTGCAGGCTGCCCCTGGGCAAGAGGGGTCCTGCCCACTCCCTGCCACAATGAGACTGGTTGTGACCTGGCTGCAGGGTCGTCTGAAGTGTGTCCCCATCCCTCTCCCCCCCCGCCCCTCCCGGTGTGGCTGCAGGGTCGAGGCTGCTCTACGGCTGCTGTGTGAAGCTCCAGTAATGCTCCGATTTGTCTATAAATATTCCCAGGCAGCTTCCAGGCCCCGTTGTGTTAGGAACCGGAGCTCACTGGCAGTGTCCATGGGCCCATGATGGAAGGGGCAGCCAGTGTTGGGAGCTGGCAGTAGAGGTCTGTGCTCCTTGGGGGAAGGGGCTGGAAGGAGCCTGGGGCTGCTGAGAGCAGAATGCCGGGTGCTGGTCTCAGCCTCTCCCCAGCTGGAGGATAGAGCCGCTGCTGCCCAGGGCGTGGCACCCGGAGCCAAGAGCTAGGTGCCAGCTGGCAGGGCGTGTTGTTGTAGGACTGTTTGCAGGCTCTGGACTGCGAGGCCTGGCATGTGTGTTGTAGGACTGCTTGTGACCACCATGCCATGTGTGCCACCTTGCCTTCCACTTGGCTCAAGAGGGAGCACTGCATGCTGGGATTTGGAGTCTGGGCACGGCCCCCCCAGGGCTGCTGGCTCCCAGGTGCAGTTGTGCCATAGAGTGGCCTTTTGTGGGTGACCTGGCCTCTGGACCCCTCCATGCACCCAGTGGAGACTGTGAGTGGGGATCTCCAGTTCTTGTCATGTGGCCTCCCTGGCAGCCTGGCACCCCCATCCCTTTGGTGAGTGATGGGTTTGGGGGGCCTGTTCTAGATGGGCTGGACGTTGGGGTGTCTGTGCCCCACACCCTGTGTGTACACATGGGGCCATGCAGCCACCCTCCCCAACACATGTGTGCACATGCGTGTCCTTGCTCCGGGTGCTCACCTGCCCTAAGCCCCAGTCTCCTCTCCGAGCCAGACTCTGCTTGCCCATGAATGGCGTTGATCTCGGTTCTGCCTGCTCCGGGGGGCGGGCGTGGGAGCCAGCACTAGCTCTTCCTGTCCAGGCCCCTCTGGAGCCGGCTTTGACGGGAGCGGTGCATAAAGACCGGGGCTGTGTGGCAGGTTCTCCCAAAGTATCGTTTGTCTTGTACCTTTCCGCCTTGTCGTGCTATGGCCCCAGGGGGGCAAAGGGGATTGTTGCTGGCTCTGGCTCTGTTTCCTGGGCTGTTCCAGCTTGGCTTGGATTGCTTTTTATTAAAGCTGGAAAGCAGCATGCACGCAGGGGAAGGGGGTCTGAGAGACTCCTCCAGTGGGCAAGGACATGTTAACATGGCCTGGATTCTGCATGCTTGCCCAGCTGGCGTCACCCACACAGCTGGGCCTTTCTTTGGACTGAGCCCCGTGGGGGTGACAGACTGGTATCAAAGCCACCGTGCTCAATCAGGCTAATATCTGTCATGGTCCCAGCTGCTTCCTGTGTCCTGAGAGCAGGGTGATGGAGGGGCAGGTCCGGAAAGGGCCGCAGGTGAGCCAGGTGCAGTGAATCCCACAGGCAGAGAAACCAGGAGGATTTCACTAGTGGCCCCGTAGTGACCGTCTCCCGTGGCTGTGCACCCCACATGGGATTTGGCAATGGCAGGTGAATGCGGGAGGGCTCTGAGGGGAGCGCTGTGGACTCTTCACAGTGAAGATTTCAGCATGTTAACAGGCTGCAGCCAAGCCTGTCCTGTGAGAACCATGTGTGTGGGCGTGAGCTGAGGTTTGCCTTTACTGACGACAAGCTCAGCTCGATCTCTTCTCCCCATGCCGTGGCAGTCCCTAAGGATCCTCCTGCAGCATTGCTCAGCCAGCACTCTTGATCCCCCTCCAGAGGGCCACGCCCATGTGTCTCTGGGTGGGATACTAAGCCACCTGCCCAGTGAGTCAGCAGGACCCACGTAACCCTTTCCTAGCAGCATCCACCCTTGCTTACAGGGTGGGGTGCTACAGATGAACGCTGCCAGCCTCCTACAGGGTGCCCTGGACAGCTCCTTGCAGCTGGCACTGACAGAACCTTCTGGGCGTGTTTGTATTCTCTGCTTCGGGAAAGGCTCCTCAGCTAACAGCCATTCCTGGTCTGACCAGCTGCCTGGCAGTGAAGGGCTAACACTGTCTAGACAGTGGCTGAAACTGGCCATAATTGATGGCAGAACAGTTCCAGGAGTGACACCTAATTGCAGTTAATCCTGGGTGTTCCTTTCACAGTGACACTGACCTGCTTAGAACAGGGCTTCCCATTAGGCGTCACCATGGCTTGTGCCATAGCGAGCTGTGGGCTGCCTCGGCGCCTGGGATGTGAGGGCTCTGCCCTACATCTGTCCAGCGGCCCAGCCAGACCAGTAGCCTCTGTTGGACAGCTACCAGGACCAGGTGCGCAACGGCAGCACGAGCTCCAGTGTGGTCAGAGGCATGGCTGTCGTCTGCTGGCACTGCCATTCCCAACTCCATGGGCCCCTTGGGCCTGGGGAAAGAACCCAGGAGTCCTGCTGTGACCAGGGGCAAAACCCTTCCTGCCTCTTCTGCTCCTCCCACCACCCTTCCTGTGTCTCATGCTTCTAGACTGAGCTCTTCAGGGCAGGGCCTCTCAGGAGAGAGTTCCCTGCATACACAAGTTCCAAGGGTTAACTACAGCTGATGGCACACCGATTGAATTAAACTGGGGTGGGGATGGGTGGACCGTGTGTGTGAGGGGGCTGTGGACACTTCTTGTGGAGTAGTTTGCCTGTGTCCACCCATAAAGCTGCACTAGTTTCACTAAACCCATTTCAAATCACACACAAACCTGCTCTTTAAAGGAGCAAGCCAGCGATGGACCAGGGTCCCCTGCTGCTGGGCGCTGCACAAACGCAGAACCAGAAGGCAGTCCTGCTCCAGACAGCTCTCAACCCGAGGCAGACAGGGGAGAATGAGGAAACCGTGAGACCAGGCTGTGGTCTCTGCACAGCAGTCGCCTAGCCCTTGTCCAGGTGGCTGTAGGCCTGCATGTAGCGCCTGGCACAATGGGGCCCTGATCCCGGTTACCCTACTGATTATACTTGGCTGTAAAGCCCCCCTGCCAGTCCCTCTTCTCTGACTGGTTGGACACCGTGGGCCAGACCTGGCCTAAGCCAGCACTGGGTTCAATGGAATGATGCTGATTTAAGCCAGCTGGGGCTCTGGCCCAGCATGGAGGGGGACGGGCTGGAACTGCAGCAGGCCACGCTCAACACTATACAGCAGGGGCTGTATTTCCCCTCCTGATATGGGGAGCCATGGGATTTGTGGCACTGGATTAGACACTGGCCCATCTGGTGTGGTCTCCTGCCTTGGGTACAGCCCCAGCCCCCCTCCCTTTAGTCATTCCGTTGTGCAGTTCTGTAGGTGGCAGTGGAGATTCCTATTTGACCCCTACAGGTGCTGAGTCACCCTGAATCCTGAGGCTCGGTCACTCTCTGTGCATGTAAATGTTCTGACTGGTCATTGACGTTCCCTGCTCTTGAAAAGAACCAGCCGGGTCAAGGCAAATCTATGGTACTAGCAAGTGTGGGGTGAGTTTCCCCTTGCTCAGCTCTGACAAGGTGCATCAACCCTGTCCTGTAGCCCCCCTGCTCTCCCAGTCTTGGAGGTCCCCTGCCCCTGGCACCCCAGTCCTAGCCTGCAGCCCCTGGCTATTCCAGCCCTGAGCTCTCCCTGCCCCTGTGTGTCACTGAGTCCCCCGGTGATGCTCTGGAACTGCTCCCCACAAAGCCAGTCAGGACTTTGGGGAGCCTCCTCTCCCTTGTAGCAGACTGTCTTCAGGGCAAGAAGCTCACACGGCTTCACCTTCCTGGATCTCTCCTGGGAGCATTCAGCATACGCCCCTCCGTGCGCTTCCCACAGCGAGTCCGCCCAGGCAGGGTCCTGGGGAAGCCAGAGGTCCTGCACGCACCCCCCACTTCGCAGTCAGACGTGACTCTTAGCCAGCCAGTAAAACAGAGGTTCATTAGATGACAGGATCACCGTCTAAAACAGAGCTTGTAGGTCTAGAGAATGGGACCCCTCAGCTGGGTCCATTCTGGGGCCCAGTGAGACAGACAACCCCATCTGCACTCACTTCCCATCCCCAGCCAGCACCAAACTGAAACCCCCTCCAGCCCCTCCTTTCTGGCCTTTGTCTCTTTCCCGGGCCAGGAGGTCACCTGATCTTTGTTCACCTTTAGCTATTCCCTTGCAGAGGGGAAGGGCCCTGGCCATTTGTTGCCAGGATACAGAGTGTCGGCCATTTATGCACACTGGAGACTTAAGAACTGCATAGGGGAAACTGAGGCACCCACACAGTATTCAGAGGGAACATTAAGAACAGTCCCACTTCTTCACATTGTGCTGATGCCCTTTAATCCCAACCTGCGTCTACCATGACTGTGCATTTGGTAGCGAACAAGTCCTGGTTTGCCATGGTTCCATGTCTCCAGGAGAGACGTTAGGCCTGCACGCCACCAGGTTTGTGGCAAACTCCAGTCCAGAGAGGGCTGGACTGCCCAGATGTCCGGGTACCTCTAAAGGGCTGGATGCCGCAGAGGTAGGTAGAGGCAGCGGCTCTGTGGCAGTGTCAGAGCTGTGGCTGCCTTGGCACGAGCTGGACTCTAAAGCCTGCCTATTAATAGCCTCTGTTTGGTCTCCGGCACTCCTTTCGGCACCAGCTATTCTATCCAAACAATGGAGAGGCGAGTGCCAAGTTGTGAAGCTGACAACAATGCATGGCCCTGCCAGGCTGCAGGAGAACAATGCTCCCCATTCACCAGGCTGCACCCGGAATATCGCTCCCGTTAGTCCCAACAGGTTATTTTTAGGACAGATTTCCTTTTGTTTTGAAATGCTCGTGGGAAGGCAGAGCCCCAGGGGAGGATCCCCCATAGGCCACTGGGCTCTATCCACTAGGCCACACTGCCTGCCACTAGACCATGCTCTTCAGCGGCCCATGTGAAACAAGCTGGTGGTTTCAGGCCAGTGAACATCCTAAAAAGCACCACTGACCTGGCTTCTCTGCTGACAGATGTGATAGTGATGGGGACTGGCCATTTCCAGAGTGACCTGGGCACCTGCTGTGCTGGGCTCACATGCATTTTAATACAGCCAAAGACAATGCTGTATAGTGAGGGTCCAAGAATGTAGGTCACCCGTATAGCACTTCTAGGGGCTGTAGGTTGGAAGGCAGTGACTCAGACAGGCTAAGGCGACTGGGTAGAAACACTCCGTGCGATTCTGCCGCTGGGTTGATGCGATCCTGGCTGGATGAGTGTGGAGAAGTGAGGTGGTGGGACTTGTAAACAGCATTAGCGAGGCCAGTCCCGGAATACCGTGTCCACGCTTTGGAAAGGATGGCGATAGTTGGAAAGGGTCCAGGAGTCAAGGTCTGGAAAACCTGCCTCACCGCCAGCTTGAGGAAGCTCAAGCTTTCCCTGAACAAAGAAAAGGTTAAGAGGTGACTTGATCATGACCTGCATACTACGGGGGTGGGGTGGGAGATGTCAGATGATAAACGACTCCTTAATCCAGCCAAAGCAGAACAGGGGCTAGAAGATGCCAGACGCATTCAGACTAAAAATAAGGTGCAGTTTTTTCACAGGAGGGTAATGAACAGCCTGTCAAGGGTTGTGGGGGATTCCCTGTCTGGGGGTGGGAGGTTTGCATGCCTTTCTACCAGACATGCTGCAGCTGAACCAGATGTTCTGGGCTGGATGCAGGAGTCCTTGGGTGAGGTTCTCTGGCTTGAGCTATGCAGGGGGCTAGCCCAGATGATAAGGGTCCTTTCTGGCCTTGGATTCTGAGTGTCTGAGGCAGAACTCCCCTTCGCCCCAGGGCCAGTCCCTGCATGGCAAGGCTGAAGCACACTCACCAGGGAAGCTGGCACTGCTGCCTGGGCTGTTCTGCCTGATGCATTAACAGAGGTTTGCCTCCCAGGGCTGGTGTGTTGTGCCTTTCCCCAGCAATGTCTGCATGAGGGTGAATGGCTGCATACATGCTACCGACCCCTCTGCTCATGAGCCAGAGGGGATTCCTCAACAGTTTAGCACAGCCAAACGGGGTTAGCAGGGCTCTGACGGAGAAGGGCTTCCCTGCCTGAGTCTCCACCCTCCACCGCAGCCTGCCCACGGAGCCAGCTCAGGAACTTCCCTGGGAAAGGAGCGGTGCTCCATGAGTAACTCTCCATGAGGCATCAGCTGTTGCTCTCTGCTCATCCGTCAGCAGCTCTGCCTGTCTGTATCTCTCCCATGGGCCTCTTTATCTCCTGGCACTTAGAACAATCCCACTAAATGCCCTGATTTCCTTTGGCTCTGCTGTTGGGTTTATGGGAAATTCCCTTCTCGCAGCCGCAGTGAGAAGCCAAGCAGCCCCATTAGCACCAGTGGCCCTGGCAGAGACCTGCTCAGTGGGAAGGCAAAGGGAGACCCACTACCGAGGCCTTTGCAGCAATGGGTCTGTCCTGGGGCTCTGCTGACAACCCTCCAGGTCCCTTTCCGTGGGTAGATTCTGCCCCGCTTAACCCTGGCTCTGCCCCCCTTTGCAACACTTTTGAGAGAGAGGAAGGAGGGTCTTGTGGCTAATGCCTCACAACTCAGGAAAGCTGGGTGTGGTTTGCTGGGTCTAGCAGGCTCCCTGGGTGGGTGTCCTGGGCCGGATGGCCTGTGCTTGACCCCCACAGGTGGGGTTAGATCTACAGAGCTCCGCTCCCCACATGCTGACCTTGCTGGGAAAGTGAGTTCCAGCTCTGCTAATGGGGAGAATAACCCTGCCTTTGTTGGGAGCTCGTTGGGAGGGGCTGCCTTGCTGTGTCTGCAGCATCCGGCACAACAGGGCCCCACCTTGGTTGCAGCATCAGGTGCTACCTCAATGCAGATAATGAGGGGCTGGTATTTGTCTGTGGGGTTCCTGATCCCAGTGGGGTCCTGGCTCTGGGACAGTTCCTTCTTGTTCTGCTGGTTCCCTCGGTTTTCCACCTTTAGTCTTTCTTGTGACTGTGAGCAAGCCTGGCCGGTAGGGAGCACCCCGCAGCTGGGGTCTCCGAGCACTGCTGCCCCTGTAAGCGCCAGGCAGGAGTGCTCCGACTGCACCAGCCCTGTGCTTAGCAGAGCCAGGTCCTGCATGGGGCCCTTCCAGTGACTAGGACAGGTGGGCTGTAATAGGAGGAACTAAGTGTTGTAAGCAAGTCACCCAGAAGCTTGTTTGTCTTGAGAGCGTTTAAGGACGTTGGCTCTGTCAGCCGGAGTGAAATATGGGGGCTGCTGAGCCATAAACACCGGGAGACGGTGGCAGGAGGTCCTCAGGGGGCAGCTGGCTGCAGTGTGGGGTTTGCAGAGGGGCTGGGGAGGTGGAGACAGGGCTCCAGGTGTTTATAGCATCTGGGGGAGGTCAGGGAAAAGCCAGACTCCAGCTATCCCTGTTGCTGGTGGGAAGGGGCAGGTTGCTTGGCACTGAAATTGCACGGGGTTCTTATGTGTGCTGGGTGAGCCCGAGTCACTGGACAGCTGCAATAATCCTCAAACGCTCGCTGCTGGCCTTTGTCCCCCCGGGAGAGGAACCAGCCCCTCTACGAACAACACACACTGCGCTGGGGCGCCAAGACCCAGCTCTTCCCATCACTCAGTCGGCTGGAGCTGGCCCAGGTCAGTCAGAGCCCCAGGGCAGCCATCCAGGGCTGGGTGGGTGGATGAGAGCGACCGGGCAGGGGTCTCGTCTCATGCAGCCGCCACGAACACACGTGCCTCAGCCCCACAGAGAGGAAAAGGAGGGAGTGGGTAGGAAGTGAGACAGCGAGGAAAGGGTGGGGTGCGGCTGCCTGGCCTTTCCCTGGGGGAGTGCTGTTTGGGGGGGGGGGGGGGGGCCAGGCAGCAGAGACCTAGGGTCTGGAAGCAGCCGCTTTGCTCATGGGCAACTAAGGGCTGGTTTAATTTACATAGCATTGATTAGCAGGAGGATCTAATTAGACCATCCATTAGGATGCCATATTACAGAGCTAATACTGACTCTCAGCAGATTGCTGGAATCCCCTGGCCGGCTGAGGGGAGACGTAATTACATCCAACAGCATTCGATTAAAAACCTTGTTGAAAAAAGGGCTGCTCTTCCAGACGGCAAATCGATGCCAATAACATCACGCTCCCAGCTGCTGAGTCCCAGGAGGCGCAGGGACGTGGCCCCCGTGATCCAGTGGCTGCTCACATAGCCTGGCACGCAGAGGCACGGCTGGGCTTGTGGTGGTGGCCTTGAGGGGCCTGGGTCGGATTCCTGTTCTGTAAGTCTCCTTGGTCCCCTTGGCCTCTGTTCCAGGATACAGCTGTGTGTGGCTGATGGGAGGCTGCTGTGTCACTAGCCTGGATGGTGGACCTGGTGTGCAGTGGCTTCTGCGTGGGCTGCCTGGGGTCAGGCTCCGTAGCCAAGTGGGGTGCTGGCACAGCTGTAAAGAGGGGATCAATAGTACTTCCCTCCCACCAGGGGATGGGGCTTTGAGACCCTAGGGACAGGGGGTGCTGGGCTGGGCAGTCCCCATCTCACTGGCCTGTGCCACCTGCTTCAAAGGTGCAAGGCACCCCCCAGTGATGGGGTAACCTGCCCCCAGGGGAGTTCCCTCCTGACCCCTAGTGAGAGGCTGGCTCGTGCCCTGAAGCAGGAGGGTTGAGATCCCTGGAGGAAGGCACGAGAGGGGGGTCTACTATTGCTATTCTGTTGCTTGTGTGACTGAGATCAGCTGGGTCCTTGGCCTCAGGAAGCTGCTAACCTTGGTGGCACAGTCCGTTCAGCAGGATTGGGGCACCGCACACTGGGCTCCTGTTCCTTGGACCTTCCTGCCAGCATGGGGGCATGCAGTCAGCACCTTTCACCCCTGAGCTCAGGCATTCACATGCTGGTAGGTGTACAGCCTGGAGTGTTGTCGTGTGCGAGCACCTTTATCTTCACAGCCTTGCGCAGGAGGGAAGGGATGTCCCCATTTTACAGACTGGAAACTGAGTCACAGAACAGACCGACTGACCCAGGGCCTTTGTGGCAGAGCAGGGACTAGACCGCAGCTTTGCACTAATCTTTGCGTCCTGTGCACCAGCAGTTCCGCCAATTGCCCCTGCTGGGTGGATGTATGTGACGGGAAGGGTCTCCAGGCTCATGCAGGGACGCTCTGTTCCCACATCTTGTCGTTCATACGCTGAGGCTTCAACTTGGGGGCCTTGGAGCTGTCTTTTTTCCTCCCAATTGCAACAGCAAAAACAAGCCAAGTAGTGGTGGTTTGATGTGTCCCTTCATGCTGATGGATTGTGTCATTACAGCCTGAGACTTCCCGCTATAACACATGGCTGGGGGCCAGTAACTTGTGAGGCTGCATCCCGTGCTCAGATATAAACCGTATTGACTGTTCCCCAGGCACCGGGCCTCACTGTCGGCACCAGCTGCCTGAACTCCATTAGGAGTGAATCCGCAGCCAGGAGTGGGGTCAAGCTGGTGCAGTGAGACAGAGGGGCCGTCCCCAATGGCCTGTCCCAGCTCTGAGCCCCCATCGCATCATCTGCAAAGAACCTCCGATTTGGCTGCCTCATTTCTCCTGGCTGCAGAGTCCCCGTCCTGCTCCTGGGCTGTCAGCCCAGCTCACCAGCTGCACCCAGGCGGCCGCTTGTACCCCTCCTGCCGCAGTGCCAGATGGCCTGGGTGCTGGGGTGCCGTGCACTCTCCCAAAGGAATGTGGCACTATCGCAGCACCAAGGGGTGCAGACGAACCAAGCGCCTGTGGCTGCCAGCTCTCTGAGGAGCAGTATCTAGTGGTCACTGCAGGGAGCATCAGTCTTAGGTTCTCGCCGTGGCCTGGAGGCAGTGTTATCTAGTGGCTAGAATAGGGCACTGGGGATCAGGACTCCTGGGTTCTATTCCCAGCTGTCGCTGACTTGCCTTGTGGCTCTGGGTGAGTCACTTACCTCCTCTGATCCTCGGTTTGCCCTGAGAAAAGGGGGCAGGATGAATTAGTGCTTGTGATGCACTCGGAGGGCCTGGGGCGGAAAGGGACAAAGAGGCACAGGTATCGTTATTTAGTATTCTCAGCTGGGGCACCCTGTGCTCGGCCCCCCGCTCTTCTCGGTTGGGTGGCCCATCACTGAGTGGGAGTGTGACCTCCAGATGGGGAGAAGGGCGGTTGTTGTGCCAGAGCGCTTGGAGGAGCTGTACAGAGGGGGGAGAGTCATGGCTGAGGCTGTGGGGAGGGGCCAAACAGCAGGTGTCTCTGGGAAGCTGCCTGCAGTGTGTGTGTGTGTGGGCGGGGGGGGGTAGGTAGAGCACGTGCTGATGTTCCAGGCTTGGGAACAGGGGTGGGGTGGGCAGATGCCTCCACCTCACGCCTTGCTCTGTGTGATTCCATGCGCCCGTAGCTTCCCCTGTAGCAATGGAGGCATTCTGCTTTCTCCAAGGCCTGTGCATTCTCATCTGCCCTGGCCCATGGACCCAGTTCCCGTATGTCTCGGTGGGGTGGGGATGGGGTGACCCCTTCCTGGCCCTCACTCCCCTAATGCTTTCTCCTTCCTTGTCCTACAGGAGTCCATGTTTTCTCTGGCCCTGAAATGCCTTATCAGCCTGTCCACCGTCATCCTGCTGGGCTTGATCATTGCCTACCACACACGGGAAGTGCAGGTAGGTCCCCCTTGGGGTGGGAGCTCCTCCAGAGGGGAGAATCCTGGGGAGAACCAGGCACCTTTGGCATGCCAGGCATGTCTGCGTTTGTGGTCGTGATGAAGCCGTGTGTGTGTTGGGGGACCGTAATGCTGAATGTCCCCCTTGGAGTGGATTTGCACCATCAGTGCTGGACATGAGTGACAGGGATGCTGCAGAGATTGCCACCCCGAGCCTTGCTTGAGAGCAGCGCAGGCCCCCTCCTGCAGCTGCTCAGTGCCGGGAAGGGCAAGGGTCTCCGGAGAAACTGAGCCAGCCGGGCTGGCTCGTTCCCAGAGGACACCTGCAGCCCGTCTTGGTGCTACACGAGCTGCACTAGCCCAGGGCCTCTGGAGCGGCAGTGCCCTGCTCCAGCCTTCGCAGCCCGTCAGGAGCCCTGCTGCTACTCCGTGGGAGGTAGAGGCCGTGGAAAGCAGCTCTCGGCCCTGGAATCCAAGAGCGGCATGATCCTTGAGCAGCAGGGTTCATGGTCCCAGTCTCCGCATGCAGCAGGGTTCATCCCGCAGTGCCTGGAGTGGGGGGGTTCACACCTCTGCTCACCCCAGCATGATCACATCGCTGGCCTCGTTGAACTGATAGAGCCAGCTGCTGGCTCCCTGGTCGGCCCAGCCATCGGCTTGCTGTGCGACCGCCTGCAGGGGAAGTGTGTGTGGAAAAACTGAAGAAAGGTGATTGGAAAAGCAAACTTCCTGCACTGGGCGCCAGGCCAGGCCGTGAGTCGGCTGGGCTGGGAGGGAGCTTTGCTAGTGGAAACCACCTTCTGCCCCAGCTGCTCTGGTTTAATGGTCCTTCCCACCAGGCTTCCCGGGAGAGTGACTGTTCTCCGCTGTTTGACACAGGGGGATACCAAGGCTGCTCTGGCTGGGAGCTGTCCAGCTGCAAGTGGCTGGGCCTGCCCTGCTCTCACCCCTGCCTCCAGGCTGGCTGCGGTATCGCATGTGGTGCTGCAGGAAGGTGAGAACCCCTGTGTGACGAAGTGGGACTGTTCTTAATGTTTCCTCTGAATATTGTAGGGGGTGCCTCAGTTTCCCCTATGCATTTCTTAAGTCTCTAGGTGGTGGGATAAAGGCCAGTATGCATAAACGGCCGACACTGTCTCCTGGCAACTAATGGCCGGGGCCCTTCCCCCCTGCAAGGTGATAGCTAAAGGTGTTGGAGAACAAAGGAATCAGGTGACCTCCTGGCCCGGGAAAGGAAAAAGCCCAGAGGAGGAGGGGCTGGAGGGTGAGTCAGTTTGGGGCTGGCTGGGGACGTGGAGTGGAGTGCAGACGTGGGTGTCTGGCTCACTGCCCCCCCAAAAATGGACCCGGCTGAGGGGTCCTGTTCTCTGTACCTACAAGCTCTGTTTTAGACCGTGTTCCTGTCATCTAATAAACCTCTGTTTTACTGGCTTGCTAAGAGTCACGTCTAACTGCGAAGTGGGGGTGCAGGACCCTCTGGCTTCCCCAGGACCCTGCCTGGGCAGACTCGCTGTGAGAAGCGCACGGAGGGGCATATGCTGAATGCTCCGAGGTCAGACCCAGGAAGGTGAAGCCGTGTGAGCTTCTTGCCCTGAAGACAGTCTGCTCACAGAGAGGAGACTTCACCAGAGTCCTGACTGGCTTCGTAGGGAGCAGTTCCAGAGCATCGCCCGGGGACTCCATGACACCCTGTGCAGGGGAGAGCCGGGGTCTGAGTTCCACTGACCTGCGTGTGATTCCGTGCCAGGCCTCGCTTCCAGCTGAGCAGGTCTCACGTCTTGCAGAGGGCTCAGGCTAGCTCTGAATGGATTAACCATTCCCCCCGTCCTTTGACTAGCGCCTCGGGGGCAGAGAACGCGTCTGCGCAGGCCGTGAGATGGGGAGCCAGCCTGGCCTTCAAAGCACCACATGGCCGTGAGGGAAGGGGCAGGGCTGGATCCTGTGCTGTACCCAGCAGGGGAGAGGGCAGCAAGAGGCTTCAATCCACCTTAGTGCCTCCCTGGCTGGGACTGACCTGCTGGCTGGTGCGTAAGTGAGAGCAGCCCTGGGGATGCAGGTGCCTAATGCCTGATCCAGTGGGAACCGTGAGAGAGTAGCTCCCTTCCCCCCCCCATGCTGGAAGCCCGTGCCCCACCACAGCTGGGAGCTAGATTGGTGCCTGCTCCTTCCCTGGAGCAGCCCCGAAGGCCAACGCTGAAACTTGCACCTGGGCTGCTGTGTTTTGAGACCCGTTTGTTAGGGAGTTAGTACCTGCCTGCTCCAGGGCTGCACTCTGCTGGGGAGACAAGGCAGCAGTGCTGTTCCAGTCAGCATGGATCCGAGGGGCTGGGAGGGATCGGAGCACTTCCTACATGCTGCGGAGCACAGGCTGCTCCTGCCTCAGCCTCACAGCAGGGATGCTGCCACATGCGCTATGTGAGGGTCTGAACAGGCAGGCAATCCCCTCTCCTCCCATCAGCAGGGCCTGCTGGAGAAGGAGTAAGTGGGCACTGCAGACTTGCAGGGGCTCATTACAGTGCCTGGTGAAGGAAGATCTAGGGGGTGGGCTGAGCAGACCTGAGGGAGGAAAGGCTACGCCTGGGGAGGAGTTCTGAGATGAGCTACGTTACGTTGATGTGGGTTTCTTTGTTGATGAAGCCATGCCCAGGAAGGTCTGATCTCACACTGCATTTGAGCATTGTCCAGGAGCCCGCATGGGAAAGGCGCCTGCTCCCAGGGGCTGGGGCTGGGCGCGGGAAGAGTTCATCAATTGCCTAGTGGCGCTTGTGCTGATTGGGGCTCTGTCCAAAAGGGAGACATTCTCGGGGTCCTGTTTGCTAGCTGGGAAGGGCCTACTGTGGGGCTCCCTGCCTACCACGATGAGGCTCCCTTGCGAAAGGGGAGGAGCAACACACACATTAGCCCAAGACAGTGAGGGACAGAGATTGGGAGCAAACCAACCCCCCCACTTCCACAGCCTCTGTCCCAGCAGGCTCCAATCCTCCGCCAGTCCCCTAAAGCCCAGCTTAGTCCTGACGAGCTGGCTAGTCCGAAGCAGCTGATCTTGGTATGGAAGAGAACTGCCCATTTCAACCCCAGTATTTGATGGAGTTCTGCTCCCTGGCTTGGACGCTGTTCCTCCCGCAGGCCGTGCTGCCTGTGGTTACCAGTGTTAACTTTACCCCCCTTCTCTAGTGTTGCCTCGTGTGCCATGGTTTCAGGACTCAGCAGCCACAAAGCCCACACTGTGCATTGGTGATGGGGTTCTCTTTGGCTCCGGGGGTCATTTTTATGTTTCTTCACTGAAGACTTGGCCATGTTCAGCCCAGTCAGGTCCTAGCCCAACTAGGACAGCTCCTGGGAGAGCAGAAAAGCCCCTTCTGCAGCAAGGAGGTGCTTTATGGAAATGTTTGATGGGAGAGGACAGGAGCCAAATGGGAAAGCAAAGAGAGGGCCTGGGAATAGACCCAAGCCGCAGCCAAGAGCCTGCAGCTCGGCACCGACTCCCGTGGAACAAAACGCTCTGTGTGCAGGTGAATTTCTGGTGGCTCTTTGTACGAAGGGTCCATTCCGAAAGAGTTAGCACAGGCTGGTAACTGGCTAATCAGGTCTTGTGCATTGTTCTAGAATCCCCCAGGCCCCCAGGCTGCTCAGAGCCCTCGGGAGCTCCTGCTACTGATGGGCTTGTCCCCGTTTCCAGCACTGCAGCTTGTGTCTGTAGCATCTCTTCATCGCTGATTAACCCTTTGGAAATGGAGCCTTCCCACAAAGTGGGACCAGGCTCCCCTTGCTCCGGGCTCGGGAACCTAGAGATTGCAGACCGGGTGGGACCTGAGGGCCATCCACACCAACGTCCAGCCTCTGACCCAGGCTGGGCCCAGGTGCTGCAGATCCCTGATTTTTATTTGTAGTGTTATGTACCTTTGCCAGTGGCAGGAGCCCACGAGTGTCTGTACAGGTGGTGCCAACTCAGGCCTCCTGCACTGGTAGCACCAGCAGCCCCTTCCCTTCCCTCCCTCCCTCCCTCATCCCTAGGGCTTAATTTCTCCCTCTCCCAGTGCTGTTTAAGATTTTGCCCCTGAGTGCAGCTGGAAGCAATCTCTTCAGAGGGAGCCAAGTGGGTTGCTCTGGGGCAAATCCAGGGAGAAGAGCCAGCAGCACAGCTACCTGCAAGAGGGGCTGGCCGTCTGCAATGCTCTGCGTGGGGAGAACCACGCCCCGGGGGCTCCAAAAGCGAATGCTCAGAAGGGCAGTGGAACCACTGAAGAGCAGCTAAGGGTGTCATGGGCTGCTTGCAGCCTGAGCTAGCTGGCCGTCCTGGGGATGAGAGGGAGCCTGCGTTCTGGCTAGGGACTCGCCCGCCTGGCAGAGAAGATGATAGTCCTCCAGTGCCTTCCCACGTTTCCCCCTGTGTGTGCAGGGACAGACAAGCTCTCCCACAATTCACTGGGAAAATCAGAGCTGCTCAAAACCCCATAGGAGATGCCCCCAGCAGTCCTAGCTCCACAGCTGGGGGAGCGCAGCACCAGGGGGCACATGGTAACTCGGTACAGCTTTGCAGAATGGCTGCTCACACCCAAACGGAGCTAACCTGGGTGCTCAGACCAGGTGCCAATCACCTGGGCTAACCCTTCCTCCGGCTGCATGTCGCAGGGAGCTTCACTGTGGGGGACCATCAATACTGCTCCATAGCCGAGGCCCGTGGCACTCAGAGGCGTTGCCCAGTTCCTAGGCCTCCAACGCAGCCTGTCAGATCCTTTACTGTTATAACCGGCCCAGCTGGCAGTCCCCTCCCCCCATACCAGCTTTGCAATCACCCACTGCCAAGCACACTGAGAACTCGGTGACAAATGTTGCACCTGTCAGAAGTGTAAAAGCTGCTGCCCTGAGGGAACCGTTTTGTTTTCCTTGCTGCCCAGGCAGCATGTGAAGAATGTTCAGAGACTTCTAGCTCAGGCTAGATAAGATGCTTGATTTCTCCCGGCACTCCCAGGAACCCACATGTTGTACTGTCATGAAAACGCCCCGGGTCCCCTCGGGCTCTGGCAGTAGAAGGCATCTGGGCTATGCACAGATTGGCCTGTGACTCCACCAGAGGGACTGGCAAATGAGCAGTTGCTGACCTTTCCTCTAGCTGGCCATTTCAAAGCAAATATTTGGGCGCGCTCTGGCCTTTGCAGAAATAATCTCCCCTGAGGCTGATTTGTCAATGCAAGCTTCACCCCTGGGCCTGCTGGTCCTCTCTGGTGAGAGGTTCACAAAGTCCCCCTCTTGAGCTGTGCACAGGGCTTCACAGGTCTGAGCTACTTCTGACTGAAGTCAAAGGCAAAATTCCCACTGATTCCTGAATCAAGGCCTTGGACTCAAGAGCTTAATGTTTGGCACCCACGTGCCAACCCTTGCCAGGTGGCATTTTAATATTTGCCCAGCAAAGACTCGGCAACTTTCAGCGGGGTTAGGCTACTGGTCATAAACTCAAAGCAACCCAACGAGAGCAGCCCCAACAAGACCAATCCAAGTTCCTTCTGCAGCAATGCGTGCTTCGTATGGCACTCGGAGAGGAGAAGCAGGAAGCCAGAGACAGTGCTTGTCCTCTACAGCATGGAGTGGAGAAACTGTGAAGGGAAAAGAATCTCTGCTACTGAGGGGTCCGAACAACCTGTAGGAACAGCAGAGAGGGGCCACGGGAAAAGATCTTCCACGAAGAGCACCTGGAGGAAACCCAAGCCTGACCTAGCAGCTGACTCCTGTTAATAAAACACTCTGCTAACATACTGACTTTCCTGCTCAATATCTGGAACTGCTGCAAGTCAGTCGCGACCAGCACTTGGATACGTGGCTTGAAGGACAGGGGAGCGAGCCTGAGTCCCTGCGTGCAGCTGAGGTCCATGTTCCAAGCACTAGCAGCTAATGCATCGGAAGCACCAACTGTGACTGACGTCCCATCTCCTTGTAACTCTCTCCTGTGGGTGCTGGGTCCTTGCAGGCCCAGCCAGCAGCGGAGAAGCATGCAGTCTGGCTGGTTGGTCAGTTGTACTGATTGAGCTCTCTGAGTCTGTCTAGCTCAGGGGTCGGCAACCTTTCAGAAGTGGTGTGCCGAGTCTTCATTTATTCACTCTAATTTAAGGTTTCGTGTGCCAGTAATACATTTTAACATTTTTAGAAGGTCTCTTTCTATAAGTCTATAATATATAACTAAACTATTGTTGTATGTAAAGTAAATAAGGTTTTTAAAATGTTTAAGAAGCTTTATTTTAAATTAAATTAAAATGCAGAGCCCCCCGGACCAGTGGCCAGGACCTGGGCAGTGTGAGTGCCACTGAAAATCAGCTCGCCTGCCACCTTCGGCACGAGTGCCATAGGTTGCCTACCCCTGGTCTAGCTGAACAAAGAGTCAGTTCAGGGGTGACTTGATCCCAGTCTGAAGATCTATCTGGGAACAAATATTTAATTGGGGCTCCTCCGTCTAGCAGAGGAAGGTCTAACTGGAGCCAATGGCTGGGAGTTGAAGCTAGACAAATTCAGATTGGAAATCAGGTGTAAATATTTAACTGTGAGGGGATTTAACCATTGGAACAACTGACCCAGGGTTGTGCTGGGTTCTTTAAATGGCGAGTGGCTGGTTTTCTAACACCTCTGCTCTAGGGATCACTTGGGGACGGGGCTCTGGGCTGGGAAGTACTGGAGGTCAGACAAGATGATCACAATGGTCTCATCTGGCCTTGGAATCTCTGAATTTTCCCCGTGAGTGTCTTCCTGTCAGCCACAAACAAGAACATGTAAACCTAAGTGACAAACGTTCCTGCCTGGAGTGTAAAATCTGCCACTACAAGGAAGCAATTTCTTTCCTTGCTGTGCAGCAAAATACAAAAACCTCCTCTCTGACCAGCTCCCAGCCAGTCCTAGCTTTAAAGAGGAATAGAGTATCCACCGTTTCCCAAATATACAGCAAATTTAGGCTGAATAAAGAGCCAGATGGAGTTAGGATGTGTTTTCTGAGCATTAACTTCTAGGTGTGAGAACTGAATTGAGATGTCACGCTGGTCTCTAACTGCCTGTACTGTACATTTTACTGATAACTGACTGGAATTGATTTAGTCCTGTCCCTCGAGGCTGGGTCTCCAAGCGCCCAAATTCACATGAAAGTTAACACATCCTCTAGGTGTTCTCAAAAAGCTCAGCCCCCTGCGTTTCCCAGTCCCTTTGCAATGGGCTGGCGCTCCAATAGCGATGCTGTCTTGTGAACCCTGGCAGGATGGCATGAGCCACTATGGGGCTGAGAAAAGCTTTGCCCATGCACCGGAGCAGAGAGAGACTGCCCCTTGCTGGTGTCTCTGCAGGGCACTTGTCAATTGCTTCCCAGCTGGAGGATTTTTTCCTCCCTCAGGAAAGGCTTTCCAGCCGGAAGCCTGGGTTTCTGTATTGGTCTTTGCTCACCTCAGCCTGGAGCTGCAGTCAGGAAGTTCAATATGAGGTTTGGGACTGAGCTGCAGAGAAGGCAGTGTGATGTGGTGGATAAAGTCTCAGCAGGGCCGGCTCCAGCTTTTTTGCCGCCCCAAGTGGCGAAGCCAAAAAAAAAAAAGATAAAGCCGTGATCGGTGGCACTTCGGCAGCAGCTCTACCGCGCTGCTTCATTCTTCGGTGGCAATTCGGCGGCAGGTCCTTCTCTCCGAGAGGGAGTAAGGGACCTGCCGCCGAATTGCTGCCGAAGACCTGGACGTGCCGCCCCTTTCCATTGGCTGCCCCAAGCACCTGCTTCCTTTGCTGGTGCCTGGAGCCGGCCCTGAGTCTAGGAGCCAAGCCCTTCTGAGTTCTAATGTAATGCCTGTGGACTGTTCTGTGTTTGTACAGCGCCTGGCACAATGGACTTCCAGCTAATAAACAGGATTAATCGTCCACCTCCCAGCTCTGGCAGAGACTCACTGTGGGGCCTTTGTTGACTCTGGGTCCATTGTACCTGCTGGAAAATGGGGATTACCCCCCTTGGCCTCCCCCGGGGGCTGAGGAGCAGGAATGTTCTTGTTCCTACCAAGGGATGCCATCCCAGGCTGCCTCACAGAGTTGTCAGTCTCCTTCCCACTGCAGAGGGCTTTGCGTGGGTCTTGTTCTCCGTGCCCCAGGGAGCAGACTGGTGGCACCTTCCTTTGGAGCGCCTTTGGTTTGGCTGGGCAGTTCAGCTCCCTAAGCGGAGTTTAAAGCTGGCTAGATAACGTAT
The DNA here is from genome assembly GCA_003942145.1 of Platysternon megacephalum. Classification (NCBI taxonomy): domain Eukaryota; kingdom Metazoa; phylum Chordata; order Testudines; family Platysternidae; genus Platysternon; species Platysternon megacephalum. Next base: position 335,896 of record QXTE01000472.1, read on the forward strand.
TGCGGCTTAATGAGGCATTCCTGAAGCAATGCCAGAGCTGAGTCCCAGGGTTTAACAGCTCAGGGGGCTTCTCACAGTGGCAGGTCAGGCTGCGTGGAAGTGGGCTTGACTCTGACGTAAGGTTAGTGACATTAGACCATTGGCCCGTGGAACCTGTATCCTGCCTGCAGCATCCAACAGGCGATGCTCAGAAGAAAGCACTGAAAGTGTCAGCAGTTACAGGCCACGAAGGTGGAAGGCTGCAGCTGGCAGAACGTTCCTGCCTGATGGCAGTGGTGTCCAGCTGATGTCCTGATCACTCTTCCTGCTCTTAGCCTGCGTCACTGGGCACGCTGGACTATGCACTGTCCAGCCGCTGACGGTCTATGCGACCCAGGCGAGGGGGAGCTCCTCAAAGGACGCCATGCTGTAACACAGAATAGTGCTAAATGCCCTGCCCTTCCATGGCGCGCCCTGGCTCTTCTGGTGTTGAGGGGGGCTAAATGCTTTTGCTGAGTGGGACTTTTGTTACCTGGGATAATGGAGAGCCACTCCTGTGGCCATGGAGTCTCTGCTCCGAAGAGCCTGCCTTGTCAGAGCCCTGGGTGATGCACAGGGAGTCTGCTGTACTCCTGCCATTGTCCAGTACCTTGTGCTTATCCCAGTTACGTTCATGCTGCCCCATGGCGCCTGGCATGTCTGACTGCACTGGGAATTTCTCGCTCTCCCTAGCGTCTGCAGCTGAATCCCAGCATTACCTTGAGCTGACGCAGGAGGGACAAGGCCGAGACATTTTCCTCCTGAGGATTTATAGGCTCAACTGGCAAGAAAACCAGATAAAGAGCAGTTGCCCGGGCTCCTGGTTTCATTTCTCATGGGGTCTGGCTTTAATGAAGTACGTGGGTGATTTATGGGGCCGCCCTGCCCAGGCGGCAGTTCTCTTCCACTGAGTGACAGCAGCCCTGAGCCTGGGTGAGTCTGATCAGGGGTGATGGCTGCTTCTGCTTGGAATGGGATGTTGTGCTGGAGCCGAGCTCTGAAAGGGCGTCTGTCCCTATCTGGCAGCGTGAAGCCCAGCCATCAGAGTAGTCCTGCAGGGAGAAATCCTCTGGCCACCCCCATGTGAGCTGTATGTTCACTCACAATCTGTGTGATAAGACATTGACCTGCTCCCATTGCAACCACCAGCAGTTTTGCCACTGATTTCAGTGGGTGCAGGAGCAGGCCCAAGCCCTGTGTGAGGCTGGGGCCCGATGTTCCAGAGGGCCCAGCACTGAGCTGCTCTGAAAGCCAGGCCCCAGGGGAGAGTGCTGGGCTCCTGCCAACCTAGCCCTGAGCCCTGCCACTGCTGACCCACCAGAGCTGACCAGTGGAGGCACTCTGGGAGAGGGCCTGCAAGCAGGCTGGATAACTGCCACCTCTCTGCCTTGGGTGTTGGTTCTCTGTGGTCCTCAGTCCCCAGCTTTGCAGCCTGGTCCAAGACAGGAGCTCAGGCTGCATTCACAGACTCCAATCTGCCCTGCGCTCCCCATCCCTGGGCTGCACGTTCCTACTCATTTGCTTACACTCAACTGACACTCGTCCCTGGGCCCAGCTACCCAGACCTCCCCAGGCACCCGGCCTCGCCTTTCGCTGTGGACGCTGATAACGGCATCTGCAGTCCCGACAGCTGCTGGGGCCTCTTCAGATCCTGCTTCGTGCACTTCAGCAGAGTGAGTTTGATGGGCAGTAAGTGCCACTCAATCAGTGCTTTGCAGCTGGCTCCCTGGGTGTGCCGGCCTGAGGTGCACCCCTCAGGAGATGCCAGGCAGCTGGAGAGGTTGGGCTAGCGCCCAGAACATGGTAAGAAGTTCTCAGTGCTGCAAGGGTACAAAGGACATTGCCATAGCAGAGTGGACCATGAGGGCGTTGTGGCAACAGCTTAAGGAGATTAATGCAAATGCCAGTGGCATATGGAGTTACAGGAGGGATGTTCCTCCCGAAAGCCTCCTGTGGATGCTAATCCAAGGGCCCCTGCTTTTCCCTCTGTTTAAGGTCATTTGTCTGGAACGTGCCTCTCCTCACATCTCCATCTAGCAGCTCTTCCTACAGGGCCATACGATCATCTCGGAAGGGTCTGGGATCCCTGCCCAGGATGGGTCGCACCATACCACAAATCTTAAAGATCTTGGCTTGGAAATTACAAATCTGTGGGATGATGTTGTGAATCGGTGCCTCTCCCCTTCGCTCTGAAACAAAATCAGGATATTGTGTAGGGTCCAAAACAACCCCCCTTCCGGGTGGTTAGTCACTAGTAAAAAACTGAATCGTACTGTAAAGCTTAGCTCAGATCTTTTCCTGAGGCCTGGATGCTCCTGAAGATCCTCCCTCTGGACTACCCAGCCCACACCCTAGATCCTCCCTCTTTAATGCGCTACTCCCAAATCTCCTCTTGTCACCTCCCCCTGCATCAAGGAATCAGCAGACCTCACTTAACCCTTGCCCAGCACCTGCCGATAGGGTGGGGCCTCTCATGCAAACACCACCAGCTTGGTACACACCCTGTTATCATTCATTGTGATTTATGTTGATTGCACATAATGCTTTTTACAGAATGCATCAGCAAAGAGGACTCAGTCCTGGACTGTCTGAGACAAAACGCATCCCCAACTGCCCCTCCACCCCGCCAGCAGGAGGGACTCCCTCCGTGCCTACATTATTTTCTCTCCATGCCTGTCTCCTCCCACACTCAGCTTTCTCGCTCCCACCAGCAGCCCTCTTCTCTGTGATGGTTTCGCTGTATGAATAATACCGTCTTATTTTGCTTTGAGGCCGTGACCTGTGGTAAACTGTATGCTCAGCTGCCTCTTTATTTTAGTAAGCAACTCTCCTCTCCCTGCCCCAGGAGTCAGTTTGGTCCTTTCCCCTGTCTCCAGGGTGAGTAACTTGAACCCCTTCACTGGTGCAGGTCAGGCCCCTAGCTCCCAGCAGGGAGTTTCCGGCTCAGTTGAAGTGGGACAGGGCTGGAGGATTTGATGGCAGTCCAGGCTGTTTGGGATGATGCACAGTTAGCAAACATCTGTAAGTGGCTTATGCAGGAGGTCCGACTAGCTGCCCTAAGGGTCCTTATCCTCTGATGCTACGAGGCCGAGAGCATGGCAGCCCCAGGGGAAAGAGAAGGGGCTTGTGAATGCGGCGCTAGACTGGAGTGGGCAGAGCTGGGTTCAGCTCCTGGCTCTGATGCAGCACCCTGTCACGTTGGACCAGGCACTTAGGCTGCAACGTTCAACCCGCTGTGCACCTCTGTGTCTTAACCTGGCCTGGGCCTTGATCTCCCAGCTGTAGAATGGCAGCCATCACATTTCCTTTCTCTTGCCCTCTGGCTTGTGTATTCACACTGAGCTCCTCGGGCAGGGTCTCTCTTGCTGTATGTACATACAGCCCTGAGCTCTGCCCCAGCCTAGTGACACAGGTGTAATGCAGATACTACACCTGAGGGGATTGGATAGCCTGGGGACAGCAGATCCTGCCAGGAGCCTGCAGAGTGTTCCAGGGCCTGGGGTTAAGCCACCCTTGCCCCTCCCCTGCTCTGCCCAGTGGGCAGTGCCCCCAGCAGTGGGGGAGAGACGACTGGGAGCTGTACTCTAGCGGGATGGTGCTGAATGGGCTGCCCCCCTTCCAGCCCCGGCTGTTTGTCAGTCGGTTTGCGTGTGTGAGGCCGGGCGTGATATATTCCAGCACTCCCCTAGCCTGGCCGGTTTGGATTGAGCTGTCCCTATCCAGCGGCACATGCGCCTCCAGTGTGTGATTGCTTGGGGAGGGAGCCTCATTTGTCTGTGTCTGGGAGCTGTCAGCAAAGACAAGGCCATTCCGAGGGAGCGGGGGGAGGAAGTGCTGGCACTGTGGGACATGAGAGGGAAGGAAGCACCCGCCCCTGGTGGAACTGGGCAGTGGAAAGTGCTACGGCCCAGCTAGAACGAGAATGGGGGTGGGGGTGTTGCTGAGACGTTCCTGCTCCCCGTCACAGACTGACACGACTGTCCTACTGGGTGCTGACTGCACAATGCTATTCCCCTTGGAGACGAGATGGGCTCTCACTGGGCGGAGAAGCACAGAACTGTCCCCCCGTAACCGCGCGTGGGGCAGGTCCTGGTAGATAAACCCAGAATCAGTTGATGGCCGAGCTGCGAGGGCTTAGCTCGCGTTCCCAGCGAGGATGTCTTCAAACCAACAGGGAGTGTCTGGGCCAGATTTTCAGCGGGTGTAAATTGGTGGCACTTCATTGGCTTAGATGGTTATACTGATCTACACCATCTAGGAGACCTGTGCCACATCCAGCATTTTAGGGATGGGCCAGCTCCTGTAGCCCTGACAAGGCCTCGGTGCACATGCAGCCACTGGACCTGCTGAGCGTGTGTGACGGCTGAGCGCTTGCCTGGCCCCGAAGGGTCTGTCGCACCCTGCCTGCCATGGAGGCTCTAGCTGGGTGGGGGGCAGCACAGCTACGCTCTCAGGCCTTGTCTGTCCTGGGGTTCAGCTCCACCGGTGCCACGGGCTTTGCCTGTCTGCACCCACAGCCAGACCGGGGGGGAAGGTGGCTTCAGTGAGGCAGCTACAGCCGGACACAGGACCAAGTGCTCCCTCTCTCTCTCTCGAGAAGCCGGGGGATTGAGTTGAGCCCCCGCCCTGTCGGGGTTAGGGGAGCCCAGCTCAGGCCATGCGGCTTGGTTCAGCACCACAGACAGCCACCCCCAGGAAAGGCCTAGCAGCCAGACACTAACTGCAGGAGCCCAGGATGGTGCACTAGCACTCACCTGGAATCCCTCGGCGGCACACTGCAGCAGAGCCGGAGGCTGAATTTTCCTTGTACCCTTTAAGTCAGGTTTGGGGTGGAAGACAGCTGGGGGAGGAAGGGGAGCTTAAGCCTGAATGAACACGTAATGGGAGGAGATGAATGAGGACACATGATTATTCTTGGAGAAAGACTTTGAGCCCTTCGTCCAGCCCATGGGTGACCTGCCTGTAGCTGAGCTGCCCGCAGGCATGGATGGGGTAGGCTCGGAGACACATTAGGGAACTTGTGAGTACTTGAGCCTCTGGTTTCAGGGCCGTTTGCTGCTCCACTCCTTCGAAGTTAACAAAATGAGGATGAGCGGCTTCCTGAACAGCGAGCGTCTCCTGCCAGCACAGCACCCAGCCACCACCACTGGCATGAGGAAAAGGACAGGCGAGGCCAAGGTGTGAGCGTTTCCACCTCCCTGTCTCCTGTGCCTGACTGAGCCTGTTGCTCACGAGGGGCTGAGAGCAGGTGCAGCAGATGAGGATACTGGCTGTGGGTGCTGCAGGTTGCTTCCTGAGGGACTGGACCTTCCCCAGGGCCCCGTCCTGGCTCCCTTGAGGTTTGGATCCCATGGAATCCCTCCTTCTGTCAGAAGGAGAGTTGGCCTGGTGCCTGTGACCTTTGCAGACAAGGGAACCTGGTCTCGCCTTAGGAGAGGCTGATGGCAAGTGTTACGTTCCAGTAACAGCGAGAGGCCCCAGCCAAGTGGGCCAGATCCTGCACAGAGCTGGTGTGAGACCGTCTCTGCCTCCCCTCTTGCCATCAGCGTGACCTCACTGTCCTCACTGCAGACCTGGGGGTGCAGGTGAGAGGACAATGTCACTCTCTGTTGGTGGACTCCTCCTTTTAGACCAGAGCAGAAAGGAGGGGGGGGGGGCAGCAGCGTTAAGGCTGAAGGCAGCTGCTGGGGAGATTAGGCTGTCCACAACTGCTGGTTCTGTTTAGACACATGAAGCTGCTTCACCTCCAGCTACCTCCGGTAAAACGATCAGGATGTGCTGAACGTTCGCCTGGCTGGGCCAGCAGTTTAGTGGGGGTGCACCTTTCCAATGTGGGGAGGGAGGGGCTGAGCCAGGCCTCAGCCAAGCAAACTCCAGGGCATGGGCACAGGCTGGCTGAGGACTGGGATACAGCCACGTCCCTTCTCTATTGCGGGGGTCTGAAAACCAACTAGGCAGGGACCCGTTGCTTTTCCTAATTCAAGCCAGTACTGTGGAAGACGTTGCCCTGAATGGAGGGGCCTGATGCTGCATCTCTTGAGACAGTGTCATCAGGGAATCCTGGCTGGCAGGCTGTGTGGAGCTACCAATCTGCCAGTGGCCCTGTTCTGTCTGACTTTATTAGGTCACATGGGGTGAAGCTTGTCTGCTGCTCCCTCCCCAGCCCCCATGCAGGGATGCCCAGTGCAGGAAGCAGATGTGCACTGATTTCCAAGAGCAAAGGCGTGAGCCTCTCCTCTCCTACAGGGATTGGGGTTTCTCGCTCTCAGCTAATGGCTTGCAGGCTGAGAATGCTAATGAACCAATTACCTCACTCTTAAGGGCCCAGCGATCAGTTCTTGAGCAGAATGGGCTGCCAGCTGACCCAGAACCTGGCCTGTAACAGAGGCGTTTGGGGGGAGAGAACAGCAGGGCCCCCTTTCCCTCCCCCTGCCAATGTAGGGTGGGATGTGTATAATACATAAATGGCAGTGCTGAGCATCTCTTATCCAGTGTGGGCGCCGTGCTACCCAAGGAGCAGGCATTGGCCAAGGCCAACTGAAGTGCTCATTGTGGGTAGCCTCTCCTAATACGATTACTAACGCTTGGAACGAACAAACAATAATTTCCCCTCTCCCTATGTTGGACGCACATTAACCACGTAAGCATTGTGGCTCCCCAGGAGATGGGTAACCCATTTTACAGATCGGGAAACTGAGGCAGAGAGCGCAGAGGGGACTTGCCCAAACTTCTTTTCACCCCGGGTTCCCAGTGCAGTGGGTGCTGCTGCTGCTTTGGCCATGGCGTGGGCCCAGCTCTGTAGAGCGTTGGCGGTCAGTGTTATTCTGGCAGGCTGCCAACGTTGCCTGAGGAACGCAAGTGAGAGAAGGGTAATGGTGACTTTTTAAAGAGTTTATAACTCAGCCCAAGCTGACTGGAATTGCCTGGCACTAGCAAAAGGCAGGGTGCCGGTGTCAAGGCTTTGTCCCTGCCCAGTTTCAAAGGCCTGCTGCAAACAATGGAGATCATAGAATCATAGAATATCAGGGTTGGAAGGGACCTCAGGAGGTCATCTAGTCCAACCCCCTGCTCAAAGCAGGACCAATCCCAACTAAATCATCCCAGCCAGGGCTTTGTCAAGCCGGGCCTTAAAAACCTCTAAGGAAGGAGATTCCACCACCTCCCTAGGTAACCCATTCCAGTGCTTCACCACCCTCCTAGTGAAAAAGTTTTTCCTAATATCCAACCTAAACCTCCCCCTCTGCAACTTGAGACCATTACTCCTTGTTCTGTCATCAGGTACCACTGAGAACAGTCTAGATCCATCCTCTTTGGAACCCCCTTTCAGGTAGTTGAAAGCAGCTATCAAATCCCCCCTCATTCTTCTCTTCTGCAGACTAAACAATCCCAGTTCCCTCAGCCTCTCCTCATAACTCATGTGCTCCAGCCCCCTAATCATTTTTGTTGCCCTCCGCTGGACTCTTTCCAATTTTTCCACATCCTTCTTGTAGTGTGGGGCCCAAAACTGGACACAGTACTCCAGGTGAGGCCTCACCAATGTCGAATAGAGGGGAACGATCACGTCCCTCGATCTGCTGGCAATGCCCCTACTTATACAGCCCAAAATGCCGTTAGCCTTCTTGGCAACAAGGGCACACTGTTGACTCATATCCAGCTTCTCGTCCACCGTAACCCCTAGGTCCTTTTCTGCAGAACTGCTTCCTAGCCATTCGGTCCCTAGTCTGTAACAGTGAATGGGATTCTTCCGTCCTAAGTGCAGGACTCTGCACTTGTCCTTGTTGAACCTCATCAGGTTTCTTTTGGCCCAATCCTCTAATTTGTCTAGGTCCTTCTGTATCCTATCCCTACCCTCCAGCGTATCTACCACTCCTCCCAGTTTAGTGTCATCTGCAAACTTGCTGAGAGTGCAGTCCATGCCATCCTCCAGATCATTAGTGAAGGTATTGAACAAAACCGGCCCCAGGACTGACCCTTGGGGCACTGCGCTTGAAACCGGCTGCCATCTAGACATGGAGTCATTGATCACTACCCATTGAGCCCGACGATCTAGCCAGCTTTCTATCCACCTTATAGTCCATTCATCCAGCCCATACTTCTTTAACTTGCCGGCAAGAATACTGTGGGAGACTGTATCAAAAGCTTTGCTAAAGTCAAGGAATAACACATCCACAGCTTTCCCCTCATCCACAGACCCAGTTATCTCCTCATAGAAGGCAATCAGGTTAGTCAGGCATGACTTGCCCTTGGTGAATCCATGCTGACTGTTCCTGATCACTTTCCTCTCCTCTAAGTGCTTCAGAATTGATTCCTTGAGGACCTGCTCCATGATTTTTCCAGGGACTGAGGTGAGGCTGACTGGCCTGTAGTTCCCTGGATCCTCCTTCTTCCCTTTTTTAAAGATGGGCACTACATTAGCCTTTTTCCAGTCATCCGGGACCTCCCCCGATCGCCATGAGTTTTCAAAGATAATGGCCAATGGCTCTGCAATCACATCCGCCAACTCCTTTAGCACCCTCGGATGCAGCGCATCCGGCCCCATGGACTTGTGCTCGTCCAGTTTTTCTAAATAGTCCCGAACCACTTCTTTCTCCACAGAGGGCTGGTCACCTTCTCCCCATACTGTGCTGCCCAGTGCAGCAGTCTGGGAGCTGACCTTGTTCGTGAAGACAGAGGCAAAAAAAGCATTGAGTACATTAGCTTTTTCCACATCCTCGGTCACTAGGTTGCCTCCCTCATTCAGTAAGGGGCCCACACTTTCCTTGACTTTCTTCTTGTTGCTAACATACCTGAAGAAACCCTTCTTGTTACTCTTAACATCTCTTGCTAGCTGCAACTCCAAGTGTGATTTGGCCTTCCTGATTTCACTCCTGCATGCCTGAGCAATATTTTTATACTCCTCCCTGGTCATTTGTCCAATCTTCCACTTCTTGTAAGCTTCTTTTTTGCGTTTAAGATCAGCAAGGATTTCACTGTTAAGCCAAGCTGGTCGCCTGCCATATTTACTGTTCTTTCTACACATCAGGATGGTTTTTTCTTGCAACCTCAATAAGGATTCTTGTTGTTACAGCTTCTCAAAGAAAAGGACAAAAGAATCTTTTTATAATGGAAAGTGTTAGGCAAGGTAACTACAGGGAGAGCTGGCAGCGCCCCCCAGAACAGTGGGCAAGGATCATTGCTGGCTCCTCAGGCCTCTGGCAGTTAATGATAGTGCCTGCCTCAATAGCACTCCTGTAAGGATGTGGCTTGGTGGTGGGCTGGCTGAGGCTAGGGGTGCTGTGGGGCTAGTACCCCCAGCTTCCTGCATGGGGGAAGGCCTCTTTTTATTCCCAGCGCCCTGCTGATGAGCAAGGTGTGAGAACTCAGAGCAATAGACGCAATGCAGACCGTGTTCCAAGCACCCCGAGGAAGGGCACGGGGTGTAAATAGGCAGACCGAGAGGGCTCTTCCCCACTGCCCAGGCTCTCTGGAAGGATCAAGACAGCACGTATGGCTGGAGTCCAACTGTGCACTCCAGCCTTTGTCACTGGGTTTTAACTCCGCTCTAACGATAGCGGATAGTAACTGGTAGGCTGGTTGGGAGCAATTGCTGGAGGTTTGGCTGGGGCTGGGAGCAGCGTCCCCGCTATTAGAGGAAGGAGAACTTGCCTTAAGCACGGCTCTTTTCTTTGGTTTGTGGCCAGGCACGGGAAAGGGAAAGGGAATCCTCTCCCATTCTCTGCCTCTGTGTCTCATTAATTAGCACTCGCTCGGCAACCGCAAATGGATTTCTCATCCTGCTGCTGCAGGATGCCTCAGGAGTCAGCGTGTGTGTGTGTGTGTGTGTGTGTTGCATTGTAATCACATGGCCAACATCATTGTTAGTGGCCCCACAGCGCGCCTCCGTCTTCCATGACCTGTAGGTGAGAACGCAAGGAGGAGATTTTCAACGGCGCACGTGGGGGAGAGCTGCCCAGCTTCCAAAGGGAGTTGGGTGCCAAACTGCCCTTGTGCCTTTGAACCCCATCCTGCTTTGCCTCCCCCAGCAGACTAAGCCAGAGAGCTAACCAGGAACAGGGGAGCAGATTCAGCAGTGCCCTCTTGTGTTTAAAATTAAGCATCTGCTGGAGGGTTTTGCAAAACTGGGAGCGCTTAAAGCAGCGTGTGCATTCTCGAAGGCCTGGGCCACATGGGGACTGGCCCAACATACAAGCTGCACCACCGCAGACTGGCAAAGCCCCTGCTGAGGGCAGCAGTGGAGCCGAACCCTGCTTGAAACCAGGGTAGCTTGCACCTACCCAATCAAGGCTAATAGCAGTTAACTCTGCACTAGGGGCTTGTATGGGTGTGGCCACGGATGGCTGAAATCGGGACCGATCCCCACTGCACACAAGACCTATAGGCCCTAGTCTGCTCCCCTTGACTTTAACCGAGCAGGATCCAACCCCTCAGCACGTGGATTGGGTCTGCTCTAAAGGTGGTTCCTGGTGCCTGTTGAGCAAGCTTCATTTCTTCCTCACAGGCTCAGCCTGGTACGTGCTGTGCGGAAGGCAAGCAGGTATGTGGCAGGGCTGGCTTTCAGAGAGGGCTTGGCTGTGACTGATTTAGGTGTCAAACGCTCTGAGGGTCAGACCCCTGGAGCTGGCTCCGGGCTGCCCAAGAGGAAGTGCCTGTACCCTGGCAGAGATGGAGGGCAGCGTGCAGGAAGGTCCCAGGGGAGCTGGACTCTGAAAGAGGCAGACAGCCCGGATGGGGTGTACAACAGCTATCATTGTGCTGAAAGTCCCAGCTTTACGCAGACACGTGCGCTGCAATGTCAGCTCGAAAGGACGTGCCCAGCTGCCCATGCCTATGGCCCCATATCCCTGAGAGTGAAGTCAAGGGCCTAAGGGAGCCTCGGGTCAGGCTCCTCTCAACAGCCCTGCCCCGAGCACTAAGGAGAAGTCGTCCCTTGATGAGTCCCATAGGAGCCAGGCCCGCGCTCCTGTGACACGCTGCGGCGCGCTCGAATCCCCAGCTGTAAGAGGGCACGCAGGAAGTGGCAGCAAATGCCAGAGCTCCCCTAACTGGAACTTCTCCTACACCGATGGGTGCAGGCCCGTGCTTCTTAACAGAGTTTCTTCCTCCCCCTGGGTTTCTTGCTGCGTTCTCCAGCTGCATCATTGTTTCCTAGCCACTGGGGCAAGTGCGCTCGCACCTTTCCCTGCTGGCAAGCCTGGGGAAGCCTAATTGGATATGGCTGGACTTTGGATGTGGTTTCCATGGAAACCCCGGTCGCAACGGTGCACTCCCAGCGTGCATGCTGGAGAGAACTTTACAAAGGCAGAAGCTTTAAAAAAACACACACCCCCTTTTCACTTCCCTGCTGGTGGGGTAAGGTTACAACAAACAAACATGAAAGCATCCCCCCCTTTCCTGCACAAGGAGGCAAACAGCTTTTGGGCTATTTCCTTTGCTTGTTTATTTGTAATACCCTTTGCAGGAAGGAATGGGCTGTCAGCTGCTCACACCCCTGAGCATCGTCCTGGCAGTTTGGAGCATTTTTATAAACAATTGCTTAAACAAAGCCGCTACAAGCCGTGCTACAAGCCGTGGAGCTTTCCAAACAGACCAGGGAAAAGAGACCAAGTGGCTGGGTGAGTCAGCCTGTGGGTGCTCACACCCAGGCCCAGGCAGAGCTGCTCAGAGCAGGTGTAAGGTGCTGCCCCTGGCTGGGCAAGTGGGGAAATAAGACTGGGGTCCTGGTCACATGGGAGCCAGTATCTTCCGGGATCTGCCCCACGGAATCCAGTGGCCAGGAGGCTGAGATCTGGTCTTGGAGCTGCCTGCTGCAGGACCTAGGACAGTCTCTTCTGTGCTCCCCTCTGACCCTGTGTCTTTATTTAGACTGCAAGTTTTGGGGGGCTCTAATTACTTACGTGGCTGGCGAAAGTGAGGGACAGGAGGGACAACCACACTGGACCCCTGAGCTCAGCGCCCCCCCCTCGCCTCCCAGTGCTGTAACATCGGTGTGACTAAAGTGAAAGGGGAGGGGGTGACGCCTCAGCGAACACGACTCCAGTCTGAGTCTCTGGCAAGCCTAATTCTCCACGCTAGAGAGCTGTTTGTCAGTGACTAACGGCGGCTGGCGTGCCCGTCTTTCCCACAGAGCTGCTAGGAATCACAAACCAGGGGTGGAAAAGCCCGAGGAGTTCCCTTCCCCTTCCCCTTCCCCCCCAGCACTGTGCAGGTTTGTTCTCTAGTGATTTCTCCAGGCTAGGGGTCAGTGGTTGAAGGAAACTCCTGCTTGGCTGACCTGTGTCTGAGCCCAGAACCATCTCTGTGCTGCTGCTGTCCTCGCTCGGTCAGTCTGGGAACCCCTTCGATGTTGCCCCCTGAGTCCCAGCGAGCAGCCAGCCTGGCTGTCATGCCTAGGACTCCTAGACTGAGCGTCTTTCCAAAGCTCTGCTGAGCCAGGCACTGATGGGGGCAGAACTGGGCCTTTACTTAGCAAAAAGGAGCTGAAGAAGTGGTTTGAGTGTAAGCTCTGTGGAGCAGAGACCAAGTCTCCCTCTGCGTGTCTTATGGAGCTGGGTGATGGTCAGTGCTTAATGAATACAATAATGCACTGCCCCATCGGAGCCCCACGTACACAGCCTGGGGGCCCAGGACTCACAACCCCCATGGGAATAAGAGCTATGCAGATAAACAAGGGTTTGCAGGAGCCAGCCCTGGTGCTTTCCAGTGCGGTGTCCCCAGCACAAGCCAGCCTGACCTTCAAAGCCAAGGAGACCCTGCTTCCTTAGCCAGTCCTTCCTTACTGCTTGGCCCAGGATGAACCTGCTGTTGCCATGGGAACCGGATGGGATCTTTCCTTACCGCAGGGTGTCTGGGGGTTGAATGTTGCAGTTGAAAAGCTGGCTGCCCCATTGTGTTGCTCTGATGGACGGGCAAAATCAGCAATTAGGAGCAAGGGGGCCTTTAAGGGGCCATTCAGTCATGTTAATTGACAGTGCGATGCTCAGCGTGGAAGCGGGTGATGCCAGGTTCTGCACTGGGGGCTGGGCCATTCTAAGGCACAATGTGAGCAACAAATTCATTGGGAGGGGAGGCCCCTGAGAGCAAAGGGGGCTGGACAAAGCCCCACCTCACGCTCAGTGGAAGGCCATTCAGGCATTTCCTTGGCTGACGCAGCTAGGCTGACTGAGAGCACTGGGGCCGCCTGAGCTCTGCAGCCCTGGGTTGGCCCTGGGACCCCTGCAGGCTCTGCTGTGCACTCGAGAGAGGCAGCATAGGCTAGATAAGGCACAAGGCTGGGAGCCAGGAGACCTGACTTCTGTTCCTGGCTCTGCCACTGACCTGCTGGGTGGCCCTGCGCGAGTCACCTGCCCTCCCTGGGATTCTGTTTCCCCTCCTGCCCGGAGCTGGTCAGTGCAGGGCGTGGCTCTTGCTACGCCCAGCGTCCAGTGCAAGGGGCCCTGAGACTGGTGAGGCAGGCCCTGCACTCCGGGTACAGCGCTCTGCCCCTGCGTTTACAAGCCAAAGGTGCAGGACGCAGACCACAATCTCCATTTCTTTCTGGGTTGGCCCCTGCTAATCCCCAGAGCTTTTATCCGGTGGTTCCTGCTGCAGCATCCACTAGGACTGCTGGTATCTGAGTCCCATCATGCCACATGCACAGATGTGCTGCCCCTCCCCAAATGGGGCCAGCTGAAAAGCTGCATGAGCCACTCCCTGCCTCCAAACCAACTGAGCCCCTTGCCACTGCCCGGCAGGTGGCCATCACCCGTTCCCAGGCCAGGCTCTGCCAGACAGTATCCCCCCAAGGCAGCCTGCAAAGGTCTGGCCCTGGCATGCAGCTCACCTAAGTGCCTTGGGGCTGCTGGCCCCCTCTCCATGGGGCTGTCTTGCACATGGCTCTCGCTGCGTCTGGCCTACACTGAAAGCCTTGTTCTAAGGCAGTACGGCCAGCAGTGCTGGGGCTGGGGCTGCTCTGCACGCAGATTGTCTCGGACAGCTGGCATGCGCTGTTGGGTTGAGCCCTGTGCTAGTGTAGACAGGCCTTTCTACCACCCTGGTGTGGAGCCTCCACTTCCTCTGTTTAGTTTTTAAAGCAGCTGGAGAAGTGCCCCCCCGCAGCGTGCCTGCGTGAATGTGTGATAGACAGAGAAATGCAGGGACGAGAGCAGGAGAGGAAAGCTTTTCCCTGGAGTGTTCTGTTCCTGGGATAAATAACCTCGTCTAAGCCAGGTTCCAGTCTGTGGGCTCCACGGGAGAAACCTGACCTTGAACTTGCTCTGGAGTTTACAAATGCTCTCCCATGCTGGAGTGCAGCAATTCAGCCGGTTCCCCCTCCTTCCAGCCTGCGTTATTGACGGCAGGGACCCTGCTGCTGAGCCGGCTCCGGCACGCGCTGCTCCAATCAGACAGGGCTAAGTGAGCACGTGTTACCTCCGCGCGCCACAGGTGCCCAAGGATGGAGATGAAAAGCTACGGGCCAGATCCTGCCCATCTGTGCTGCTGTCACTTGCATGATTCCCGCGGCACTGCCTGCCTGAGTAAGCATTAGCAGGGGGGTTGGTGTCAGCGGTAGGATTAGAATGTGAGTCCTGGGGCTTCATGGGGGCAGCTGCTACAAATCAAGCCAAGAAAGACTGTGCCTAAAAGGCAGCTCGGGCACTGGACACAGTGTCAGGACACCTGGGTCCTGTTCCTACTGCTGCCACTGGGCAAACTGCCTTCCCTCTGTTTCCCCTCCTGCTCTTTGGACTGTGAGCGCTTTGGGGCAGGGCTCACGTTGGGGTTCTGGACCCTGCGCCGTAGCCACGCTCTGCCCGTGGTCTCCATTCCCAGGGGCCGGGCCCTGCAGGGTAGCCCATGGGAAGGAAGGCAGGGTGTCGCTAACTGGGCGCTGTCTCTAATCACGTGCCTTCCATCCCGCTAGCTCTTCGTGATCGACAACGGCGCCGATGACTGGCGGATAGCAATGACTTATGAGCGCATCCTTTACATCAGCCTGGAGATGCTGGTTTGTGCCATACACCCCATCCCTGGGGAGTACAAATTTTTCTGGACAGCACGTCTGGCCTTCTCCTACACACCCTCACGGGCAGAGGCCGATGTGGACATCATCCTCTCCATCCCCATGTTCCTCCGCCTGTACCTGATTGCCCGGGTCATGCTGCTGCACAGCAAGCTCTTCACTGACGCCTCGTCACGCAGCATTGGGGCGCTCAACAAAATCAACTTCAACACACGCTTCGTCATGAAGACTCTCATGACCATCTGCCCCGGCACCGTGCTGCTGGTCTTCAGCATCTCCCTGTGGATCATCGCCGCTTGGACGGTCCGTGTCTGCGAGAGGTAAGCCAGAGGTGGGATTAACGCCCTCCGCACAGGGCAGGAAGGGGAGGAGATGGAACCCTTCCCGTCTTCCCACAGCTGTCTAGAGCCCTGGAGAGGGGCTCAGCAATCCTAAGGCCCCCCAGAGATGAAGGGCTGAATCGATGATGTGGGCTCCATACAGAACTCTCCCTCCCTAAGGCAGGCACCCCTAGAGCCTCTGGGATACATCTGCACAAACAAAACCCGGGGCAGCAAGTCGCAGGGCCTGTGTCAGCTGACTGGGTTTTCACTACGGGGTGAGGTTCCTGCTCGGGCTGGTGCCTAGCAAGGGGGGAGGGTCTCCACTGCTAAGGTTAGCCCTGTAGCATGAGCCTGAGTCAGTTGACCCGGGCTCTGGGACTCACTGCCATGGGGTTCTCTTCAGTGTAGACATACCCAGGGAGCAGGATGCAGGAGCCGAGTGCTTTGCGGGTGTCCTTGGTGCCATGTGAGCAAACCCAGGGGATGTGGGTGTGGTGCTGTGCAAGCACGGCCAGCTGGCTATCCAACACCCCACCCCACCCCCGGGATCGTGGGGTCCAGGTATGCTGGCCAGTGGGCACAGACCAGGCCAGTGAAAATAAAAAAATGGCTGCCTTGAAAATGGAAACCCAGGTTTCTGTAGGCAGTGCCTTCCCGAAGTACCCAGCGGAGGGCCGCCTTGCCAGGCTTCAATGCTCCTGTCCCAGGGAGGCTGTGTGCATGTAGCGCTCCCAGGCCTCTCCATGCTCACCAGTAGCCCCATTCTGCCATGCCAGGCTCCCCCACAGTCCTTGGCAGGACGACAGACCCCTGCTAATTGGCCCCTCCTGGTCAGGGTTTGACAATGGGCAGAGCCTATCCACCAAGTCACACAAGTGTCACAAGGAGAGAATGGTTCCCAGTGTCCTAACCTGTATCCGGGGGAGAGGTGCGGGCAGCTGGGGTGACTCCGCTCACCAGCAAAGGCTGGGCTGGCTCAGATGGCCTGGCCCAGCCCCATTCTGCCAGGCGCGGTCTCCTGTGGAATAGTGCAGGGGGAGCTGCTGGAAACAGAAGGTGCAAAATAAGTTGCTAAGCCCCAATGCCCGGGCTCTCACTCTCGCTTCGCTGAGAGCAACTGTCATGACAACACAGTTACACAGCAGCTCTGGGCGAGCATCTCGCTGGGAGTGTGCACGTCTCTCGAGGTTGCTGTGGAGACAGCCCCGTACGAGGTGTGAATGTGGGGCAGTGAGTGCGCTCCTAGCCTGCGGGTGTGTGTGTGTGCAGGGATACGTCTCCTTCTGGGCTTTTCGTTCTCACAACCCCACCAGGCCGCCTGCAGGCAGAGGGAGGTTACGGGGTCACGAATGCTCTCGGCGTTGTTGTGGGGCCAGAACAGAGACGTGGCTTGACAGCCGGATCATATTAGTCATGACACGGGAGAGGGGACTGACAGCTGCTGGCATCCTGCAGGGCACGCCTGGCATTTCCCCAGCCTCCCCCAGCACGGCAAAGATCTGTCCATGCAGGTTCCTAATTAAACCCTTCCAGGTGGGAATTAGCACGTGGGGCTGAGCTCAGCGGCTTTCCCAGAGGCTTGGTCTGACAGCGACAGGTTTGGAGAGGCAGGCTGTCCCCGGGTGAGTCAGACACCCACGGTGCCACAGCTTGCCAGGCAGCAATTAGGCACTGAGCACTTTGTGAGCACGGATAAGGGATCTAGCTGCTGATTTTTCCTTGACTCCAGGCCCATAAGCTGCCTCTGCTGGTGCCCTGCTCTCTAGTGCTGTCTCTTTGAACCCGTTTTATTCTTGCTGCCAATTCATACCCCTCTGCTCTCCCAGTAGCACCCTATCTGTCCAAGCAGTGACAAGAGGGATGTCAGGGGGCAGAGGCTCTACCCTCGATCCAGCTCCCTGTCAAGACTTGCACAGCCTCATGGCCCTACAAGTAGGCAACTGAGGCAGGGCTGCTGCCTGAGGGCCCTCAGGAACTAAGGGAGCCCTAGAAAACTGACTGAGTGGCGGACAGAAAGGGGAAGCAGTGAGACTAGCAGGGAGCAGGCAGATGGGCACAGCTGGGTGCATGGGACATGTTTGTAAGACGGTGGAGAGAAAAGTTCCCTGCAGGTGGCTCTTTAAGACCGGCTGCGTGGCACTGACTGTGGATGGGCAAAACTCGCTGGCAGTGCCCCTGCCTGCCGTTCAGCTAAGAGGCCATTTCCCAGCCACTCCCCAGCCTCCCTCCACGGCCCAGGAGGCTCTGGCCTCTTGTCACCTGAAAACCTTTTCTGGAAGGGGCAACCCACCTCTGCTGTATTGTTACTGTAGGAGCCCTAGTCAGGGGCCAGATCCCCATGGCGCTAGGAGCTGGACAACACAGAACAAAAAGACAGTCCCAGCCACAAGGAGCTCCCACCCCACATATAAGCCAAGAGACACCAGAGGGCTGCAGACGGGAGCACAAGTGAACAGTGAGACAGCGCTGGTCAGCATGCCAGGCCATGGGCTCTGCACACCAGCAGCCGAACCACTGTCCAGTTCTTTGTGCGCATCACAGCAAAGGAGAGTTTGGCAGCGGGCCTGGAAGGCAGGTGCAGAAGTGGCTCTGGGGGTGTCCTCCCACCCGTGAGGGGCAGCGCAGGAGAAAGTACAAAGCGGCTTGTTTGAAAATGTAACAAGTGGGCACTGGAGGCTGGTGTTATGGGCCAATCAGAGGCGAGCTTCAAAAACTCAGTAGTGAATGAGAGGATAAGCAGGTGGGGAGAGGGGGGAAGAGCCTGGAAAGCCAAGACCAGCCGCTGGCGTGGGGTGTGAGAGCGAAGTGACATGGGGCGAGGGACAGGCTAGGAAAACGATCTCTGCATGGCTCTGAGCAGGGCAGACTGCATTTGTCAAGGCCAGAGAGACGGCTGCCCAGTAACCAAGACAACGATGAGATCTAGCTGTGTGGAGGGAAAGGCAATCAGATCGGGACCCCGCAGCGCCAGGTGCTGGGCTAAACAACCCCTGCCTCAGGGAGAGAAGAGCAGGGGGCGCAGGTCCTGTGAGATCCTCCGGCACTATGGTAAGGCACCCCTGGAAGTACCTGATGGATGGACAGACAGACAGGGAGGGGATAGGGGTAGGCCAGAGGCTCAAATGCTGGCAATCCTCAGCCTGCTGAGTCGGTGGTGCATGGCCCTGGCTCTGTCTCTGCGCTGCTGGGGGCCAGGGGCTGTTGGTTGCAGAGCAGCGATAAAAGCACTAGGAAGCCAAAGTAGCTAATTGATCAGAAGGACTCTCAGCGGCCTCGTTTGCATGGTTGCCCTGCACCTGTCATTTGCCTAACAGTAACGCTGGCTCTGGCTGGCAGGGCTAGAAGTGCTATTGGGAGCCTGGGGCCTGCTCCCTTCCCCCTGAGATGAGCTTGTCCGGCCCACGTGGGCTGGGGAAATCATGGAGCGGGAGAGCAGCGCAGTCAGTCTGCGGGGAGGATCAGGGCTGCCAGTGAGGGGTCAGGAGATGAGCTCTGAGGACTCGCAGGCCACCTGCACGCAGGCCTCTGCACTGACTCCCGGCCGCCTCCTCAAACCACCCCGGAGCTGCTTCTCCACTCCCCCCCTTCCCTTGGATCTTCGGGTCTCTCCCTCCCTTCTCTTTCCTCTAGATTTGTCTCTCTCTTCCTTGGGAAGCACCTGCTCGCTGCCCAGCCTTCGCCCTTGCAAGCTGGTCATTGCTCGGAGGAGCGGCACAGCCTGTTTGGGCAGTGGAGAGCCCCCTCGGTAGCATTCGCGTCTCTCTGACTGGCTCAGTTCTGGTCCCATACACGGAGGCTGTGTCACAAATCCTCTCCTAACTCCCAGAGACACAGCCGGGGACATGGCACCAGGACCAGCCCAGCCCGGACGTAAGGAACCAGACTAAGCTCCCTGTGTGTAAGCCCTCAAGGATATTCCCCACGGCTGGTTACCACCTGGCCGAGGTCCCTCCACTCCCTGTGCTGCTGTGCACCCCAGCGTAGGCAGACGGGTCCTCGTGTGTCCCTGCCCTTGCAGGTGAAGCCTTAGACGAAAGACCCCATAGCTAGGCAAAGTACTGTCACAGCAGGCTGCCCACTGCAGGCCAGTCCGCCCCCAGAACCTAGTCATTCGTGCACTAGGGGCACTGCCTTTCCAAAGGGCTGGTGCAGACCATGGCGGTGCCACAGCTGCCGTTCGCCTCTGCGCAGTGCAGGCAGTCGGGGTCTCCCCGGTGGGAACTGGGCAGGAATGCGAGTGCTGCTCTCTCCTGGAGCCCCGCGGGAAGAGCGCTTGCAGCACCGCTTCAGTAGCTCGAAGCACCTGCCAAAGCTACTCAGTTCTCCAGCTTGCTGAGGGAGAGACAGGCGACACCTTCCAGCTGCACCTCTTCCCCGGCTGGGCAGATTCCATCTTCCGCCCGTTGTGCTTGGGTAGCTCTGGCCTCCTCACTTCCAGCCAGTGTCAGTGTGGAGTCAGCAGATCGACAGCTCGTGCTTTGCCTTGTGTGACGAAGTGGGAATGTTCTTAATGTTTCCTCTGAATACTGTGTGGGTGCCTCAGTTTCCCCTATGCAGTTCTTAAGTAACTAGGTGGTGGGATAAGGGTGTATGGTTGTTGCAGAGGGAAGGGCCAGTGTACATAAATGCCTGACACTTTGTCTCCTGGCAACTGATGGCCTGGGCCCCTCCTCTGCAGAGGTGCCAACTGAAGGTGTTGGAGACAAAGAGGTCAGGTGACCGAGCCCGGGAAAGAGACAAAGCCCAGAGGAGGAGGGGCTGGAGGGAGTTTCAGTTTGGGAGCTGGCTGGAAAATGGAGAGGGGAGCCCCGACGGGGCTTGGGCTTCCCAACGGGGCTGTGGCCTCCCTGGGGCCCCCAGATGGACCTAACTAAAGGGGGTCCTGTTGTCTGTACCGGCAAGACCTGTTTTGGACTGTGTTCCTGTCATCTCAATAAACCTTCTGTTTTACTGGCTGGCTGAGAGTCACGTCTGACTGCGAAGTGGGGGTGCCAGGCCCTGACTCCCCCACACTCTGTGACACCTTGCCATGCCCAGCCGGTGCTGTCCCTCCCTGCACAGCCGCTGCTACTGTGATGCAAGGAAAGGATGGAGTTTCCTAGGGCAGACGGGCCTGCCCAGATTCACTTCACTGGCTGTACCCTGGGTCGCTGTCACCCTAGGGGGCGGGTGCCCTGGGAAAGGGGAGCCTCAGTCTGGATTCCTGGAACCTGTTACCAACCAAACCAAACCCCTCTTAGAGCTGTGCTCATGCATATCGCTGGCAGAGCGGGAGCAGCAGGAAACCACGTTCTCCCTTTAACCTGGTCTGTACCATGTGTAGGTACCATGGTCAAATCAACACTTAATCTTCTCTTGGTTATAGTAAACAGATTGAGCTTCCCAAGTCTCTCACTGTAAGGCAGGTTTTTCCAGGCCTGGAATTATTCTTGTAGCTCTTTATAAACCCCTTCCAATTTTTCAACATGCTTTTTGAAGTGTGGACACCGGAACTGCCCCCAGGATTCCAGGAATGGTCTCACTGATGCCCTAGACACGGTCCTGTTCCAGTTCAGTATTTCTGTTTACACATCCCTATCACATTGACTCGCTCGGCCAGCAGTGCACTGCGAGCTCAGGTTCAGTTGGTTCTCTGCCATGACCCCTACAACTTTCCAGGACATAGTTCTCCAGCTCGGAAGTGCACCAGCATCCCGAGATGTACGACCTGGCATCTGGTTATATTAAAATGTATGTTGTTCACATAAGCCCGGCTTACCAAGTGACCCAGGTCATCTATGGCGCTGCCCCATCCTGATGGCTTGTGTGTGCTCCCTGCGCAGAAAGGAAGGATTGTTCTCTCCGTTTACAGACGGCGGCACAGAGGGATTACGTGATTTGCCCCAGATTGTGCAGGAACTGAACCCACAGCTCCTGACACGCAGCCCAGTGCCTGAAGCAGCCCATCCTGCCGTGGAGATGGTAAAATCAGCTGTACCTGGGAGTACCTGTGCCAGGGACTGCAGGGACCTTCACTGGTCCTTTCAATGGCTCTCTGCAGCCCCTGCTTTGAAGTGGGGGGCACCTGACCCTCTTCTCCCCCTCTCAGGTGCCTTCCCCCCAGCTGCCTGACCCCCCTGGCACTGCTGCCTGTGCACGGGATCACAGCACCACTCAGGTTTGGCCTGGCCCCTCAGCTGCGTGGCCTGTGCTTCCAATATCCCTGCCCGAGTAGGGGAATCTTCAGGATCTCTCCTGGGACCTTGGGCGGGAAGTTATGGGAGATGAAGCTGCCGAGAGCAAGAGACCTTTCACTCCGCTTTCCAGGGGCCTGGGCGCCTGGTCACTACAGAGCACTATGACTGCCTGGTCTAGGTTGCTGGGGCCCGTTAAAGGGGAACTCGGATTGCTTTAAGTCGTATGGAAGAGGGCTGGTGCCACACGCCCTGACAGCAGTGCTATGATGGGTATGGTTATCAGACGGTGCCAGGACAGTGTGGTTTATGGGTTCTGTATTTGGGGGATTTAAATGGGCTGGCAAGGTCCCTGGGCTCTCCTCACTATGAGTTCCTGTCCCCCGGGGGATTGGTCTGGAAAATGAAATGTAAATAAATAAGCATTAATACTAAAAAATAGCCACTGTACAAGTTAGCAAGCGCCCTACTCCAGATCACAGCCACGGTAATGATCCATACCACTACAGCAATACCCTCAGCCGAGCGGCAACCACGAACGAATGCATCTTTACGCCTCCCAGCTGGGCAAGGTCTGCGAGACACAGGGATTGTGCCACCGAGACCGGAATGCAGCCCTCTCTAGGGTGGCCACAGAATCCATCAAGAAGCAGCAATGCTACACGACCGTTTAAGACGGGAAATACAGAATAACTTTGTATCCAACTGAAAAGGCAGGTGTCAAAATGCAATTACTGGGGATGGAATTGGGCCAGGACACAGGCTGGCAGGGCAAGCAGCCCCCACGAACCCCCTCCACACCCTCTGCTGGGAGGGGGCAGTTAGAACGCAGAGTAATGACGTGACATGTTGTACTAGTGCTGCCCAAGCATAACGGCCAGGAGAGCTGGTGGCTACCTTAGAGGCAGCTGCAATACAGGGAGTGTCTGCCAGCGCAGAGCTCCACACAGAGAGAGCCTGAGTGAGTGAGTGTGTGTGGGGGTGGGGGAACCGGATCCTCATGTGCGTCTGTCACCACTGCCTCGTGCTGGCGTGGCTGCGCCGGCAGACTCGCTCCTTGCTTTTAGGACTAAACACGGGAGTCCGAGCTCCGTGGCCTCTGCTGAGGCTGCACTCAGGGCCCATAAGAAAGGCTGNTTTTGGAGCTGTGGGCACCTGTGACCTGGGGACCCTGACATTCATGGCACATGGGATGCTGTGTCCCTTGGTCGCTTTCCCCCAGCTCCATTCATCCTCCCTTTCCCCTCTGCATTTCACAGCCCTTTGCTCTCTCTTCTCCTCCTGGCTGCTGCTTCCCTTTTGTTCCCTGCTCCATTCCGCCGCTGCCTCCCAACTCTCACCCCCCCCCCCCCCAGTTGCCAGGGGTGGGTTGTGGTTTTTCAAAAGGCTTTGCGTTGCTTAGCAACCCATCAGTATGCTTTATACACCGCGCCTGCTTGGCACAGGGGTTCTGTGAAGCACAGTGAGGTTGCCGGCTCCCCCACTGAGGGGGCCACATGTTTTGCCCCCATCAGAACAATTATCCCTGGTGTGCTGAGCACAGTGACCCCTCCCCCATCCCACTTTTTTACATTCCAGAAAGTTCACACCCATTAAGCTGCTTGGAGCCAGGTAGCCTGCAGCACAGCTCCCCCAGCTACAGCTTGTTCCACCCCATTTCCGGGGGTGGGGGGATTCTGGGGCTATTGGACTACCATGGGCCCCACACCCACACCCATTCTGGCTTGTGGAAAAACGGCATCAGTGCAGCTCCAGGGTCAGTTCTAGGGTGACCAGATGTCCCGATTTTATAGGGACAGCCCCGATATTTGGGGCTTTTTCCTATATAGGCTCCTATTACCCCCCACCCCCTGTCCCGATTTTTCACACTTGCTGTCTGGTCACTCTAGTCAGTTCCCAAGCGGCAGCTGGGTAATGGCCGCAGGCCGCTCCCTGTGAGCATGGCTGGGTGCTCTCCAGATGGGCACTGCATTACCTTCATTCACCCACCTGCCACAGACCCAGCTGCAGCTGTGTTTGGTGCCCTCATCACCCGTGTCTCTTAGCTCAGCCTCCCCAAGCCAGCTCTGCTCCATCACCACTGCCAGCCTCAACCCCTCCGTTTGCCCACTTCTCCCTCGTGGTCACTCCTCTCCCCTGACACCTACACAAACCTGTCGCTCGCTCGCTCACTGTGGGCATTGCCTAGGAGTAGTAACATGCATCCTTGGACTCGGATACTCCACTTCCAAACTGGGCTGAGAGGGCAGATGCGTGGGGGAGGCTGAGCTTTGAACAGCTCTGTCAGCTCCCTTGGAAGGTCCCAGAGGCTTGGCTTGGTGGGGAATGGCCCTGCACTGGGGGAAAGCAATGGCAAGGGAAGCCGAGAGGAAGCCAAGTAGCCTGGGCGAGTTTGCTCCCAGCAGCAGCATCACTTGGCTTCGCTTGTTCAGGGGAAGGTGGGTGGTGGAAATGAACGCTCTGGTCTGAGCAACTGCATCAGCCTTCGTGTGAGCGTGGTCCTGCAGCTGCTCTTGCAGCTTTCACATGGCAGTGCGTGCCAGCTGTCCGGCGGGACAAGCTTCATCTGCTCAAAAGTGCTTTTGGGGAAAAAAGAAAAAAACTTTGGTATGTCGACCTGTCCCTAACCCTTTTCCTTCTGAACCCTACCAAACTGTTCTCATCAGCCAGGCTCCTCCGTTCACGTCCTGCTTGTGGCAGCCAGACGACAGCTCCAAGCCCTTTATCAGAGGCATACAGCTGCCTGATGACGGGGAAGTACTTTTCCAGGGGGAGGAACATCCTGCTGACTGGTTAGCAGAGAAAGAAGTAACCCGCCAAGTGAAAAAATGCCTGCGAGAGGGTGTGTGCGCATGCAGCAGAGGAATGGTTTAAATGCATAGTGGAGAGCAAGGCTGGAGTAGCATTCATGGTGTTGGCAATCGCCTCAAACAGAGCTGGGATTCCTGAGTCCACCTCCACCCCTCGCTTTAGTAACATCTCGCTATCCATGGCTACGTATGTAGCTGACCAGACGCACTGCTCTGTGCTGGAGTGATGCGGAGCAGCCAGGTTGCATGGGGGTTGGGGAGAACTGTAATTGTCTTCGCTGCGTGTGGCACTCGGCTTGCTTCCTCCAGCCCAGGACTCCTCGAGTACTCTGCTTACTAACTGTTCCCCCTCGCTCAGGTGAAGGGTTTTCAGGGCTTATGGCTCTGCTGTTGGCCATGCTGACTCTAGAGGGTAGGACTGTGTGCTGGTGGATTTCATTCCCAGGGGTACAAGATCCTAACACCACCTTCTATTTATATAGCATCTTTTATCCAGAAAGATGGCAAAGCATTTTGCAGACAGACTGGCCTTAGCTGGAACTGACTCGGGGGAAAGAGCGCCACCTACTGAACTGACAACACTACTTCTTGCAGCCCCTGGGTTTACCTGGAGTCTCCTGTGTAACAGCTACACACTTAGCTTTTGTGATAAAGCAAGATGAGCGCCCAGTCTGGCACAGCTGCACACTGCTCCCATGTAACTGGTTGTGCAGAGAAAGGGAGGTGAATAGATGGCACTGAGATCTCCTCACTGGGCATGGTTCAACGGTGACCTCCATCTGCCTTTTGCAAATACAGCCCGGGAAGGGGTGGGGGGCTGCGTCTTTCTGCTGCCCCTGGTTCCGTGCAGAGTTCCTGGACTGCCTCGGCCTTGGCAGACACTGGTTTTCTAAAGGCTGTGCGCTAGTTCAAAGAGGAATGAAGTCTGGGAAGTGTTACGTGGGAGATCAGATTACATGATCACAGTGGTCGTTCCTGGCTTTGGAATCGATGAATCTGAGACAGACTATGGCAAGAGAGAAGCTTGTTTTGTTTAGTGCTGGGGCCTCCGGGACCTGCCTTTCTGACTTCCTACAGCCTCTAGCTAGGCACTGGCTCCCTACAGTATCCCGTCTCCTGGTTCCCAGAGAGTGCGGCTGTGCACTTTTTTTAGGTTTTTCTAGCCTGGCATCCCCAGGTGGGTCGCAAAGGGCACAGTTGTCTTCATGTTGTGCTGGGAGATGGTCTTTAACTTAGATAAAAAAGTTATGAGGCTGTTTTCAGCAACTCCCCTCAGCGCAGGAGGCTTCCCACATCCTTTGGTTTCCCAGTTAGCCACACTGCAGCATGTGACTTCCCAGATAGCTGGCTGGCCCAGTGGGAGTCAGCATTCTCAGAGGTGCACTTCAGAACAGCTCCTATGGGACTGAGGAGAGGGACACTGAGCTACAGGCAAGCTCAGGAAATGAGGCTTTATCAAATGAAGCCCCCAGCATCATCTGAGAACTCTGCCTCGTCTCTCCCGGTATTCAGGGCATGGAGGTTTTCCCACCTCCTTCTCCGAGGGACCCTGCACCTTGGTGACCTTTCCTTGAGGGAGGAGGGCTGAACACAGCTCCCCTCCGCTACAGCCTGTCAGTGCCACTCTGCATCAGCCAGGGCCATCCAGATGATGCAAGGCGCTCCCTCCTCTGAAGGCGGAGCATGCGGCCTCCACAATACTCCGGAGACTTGCACTCAGAGCCCTGTGTTGGGCTGCCTCCATAGCACTGGGCTAGCCAATTAATTGTGGTCTCTCTCACCCCTGAACAGTTTCGTTACTGCAACTCGGAGTCTGTAACCGAGAAGGGAAGTCTGGTCTTCTCCAAAGCAGGCATTTTTTGCCTCTGACCCTCCGCTTTAGAAGTAGGGGACTGAACTGACTCTAGCGCTGTTATATACACCAGAAGCCTCTCACCCATATAGAAAACAAATAGCCCTGTTCCTAATTTGCACTTCGATAGTGTTCTCCATCTCTGATCCCAGAGCGCTGCGGGCAAACAGTAATCCCTGTGGGAGGCCAAATATCATTATCCCCTTTTGTGGGAACTGAGACCCAGTGTCTTCCCCAAGTGGCAGCGCTGGCAAAAGAAACCAGGAGTCGGGACCCCCAGTCTCCTGCTCTAACCACTAGATCACACACTCCACCAAGAGCTGGGAACAGCAGCTGGGAATCCTGACTCCCAGTCCCCTGCTCTAACCATTAGACCTCTCTCTCTGCTAATACTAGGGTGGGGAATGTGATATTAAACAGATTCTTGTCAACATTTTTTTATGCTTGCATATTTCATTAGACTCTCCAGTTACAGGAGACTCAGGGAAATAATAATAATAATAATAAAACAATCCAGAGAGTTCTGAGTTGAGAAACTTGGACAAATTGATTTGGAGGAAGTTGCCAAAAACTCCATCTGTTTTCCCTTAATGATTTCACAAGGAAGCGGAGAGAAACCCATGCCTGAGATGCAAACGGGCCTTGGCCGATCCAGCCACAGCACCCCATCAAGTATCTGATCCCCTCTTCTCCAAAGGGGCCTGGAAATACACATCTTGTACACAGCAAGCAGATGGAGAAGAGTCAAAGGAAACCATGGAGTCACGGCTGGGTCTTGAAGACAACAGGAGCTGTGGTTCTCATCACGTCTGGAAACCAGGCCATTGGGAACTGCATCACAAGGCTGGGTGCCTCTGAGAGGCTCCGTATACACAGGCTTGCTGCTGCTTGTTGGAAGTGGCATCCAGTCTCGACTACCATTGCACCTGTGCAGAAAGCAATCACGGTAACAGCACGTTGGGCTATGCCCTCTGCCGCCCGCCAACCAATGCCAGTGTGTCTCCCCCTGGAGTGCTTACATCCCAGCCACCTGCCCTCTGCCGGAGAGGTCTGGATTGGATCCCTTCGCTAGGAGTTCGTCCGCACTGCTTGGACTGGCTGGAATCGGGCAGCTGGGTCGAGCACCCTTCTGGGGCAGAGCAGCGAGAGGCTGGGGGTGCCATCTGGCATGACAGTGCAAAGCCTCACGAGCTCAGCAGGCCAGGCCACTCCTCACTAGTCAGAGCTTCTGGTTATTTGAGCAGTTGGAACATAGGTCTGGAAGGGAGCATCTGGGTCATGGAGTCCAGCTCCCTGCTGTCGCAGGCAACCCCTCATAGAATGTTGTTCATAAACTTGTCAAGCTTCATCTTAAACCTAGCTAGGTTATCCGAAAGGGTAAGGTGTCCTGGACCTGCAGCCAGGGAAAGAGACCAGCCGTAACCAGACCAGAGTCCACTGCTGTGTACGCTGACGCATCGCCGCTGGGACACGCCGTCCAAGCCAGCCCAGTGGTTCCAGTCCATCTCCCCCAGGTGACAGGCTCAGTTACTGCCGAGGAGATGGTCTGGACTGGCCTGAACTGAGCCTGGGGATCTGGCAGAGGCCTGTGACAACGCTCGCCTGCAGAGGTTGGGGGCCAGAGAAGCAGGCCTCACTGCTGCACAGGAACAGGAAGAAAAGCAGCTGAGGCTGTGGGCCCAGTCAGAGAGTTTGTTGACCTTGTCAGGGGCAGGAAATGGACCAGAATTCAGTGTTTTGCATGTTCCAAAGGACGGAACGTGGCAATGGAAATATTGCAAAGTTTCCCTGGAGTTACTAGCTAAGGCTAGGAGTGCCATTGAATCCTCACATGTTTCGAGTAAAGCGCATTCACAAGTTTTTGCAGGATTGGGCATAAGTTTTCCTGCAGTGGAACCTGACCCCCTTACCTGGGCGGCAGCCAGGGAAAGAGCCAGGAGAAGGTGGGAGCAGAGCAGGGGGCATTGGTTAATGTGACCCTGGGTCTCTAGTCTCCCTAACCTCAGTCAGTGGCTGGGTGTGTGTAGGTGTAGTAACAGAAGTCAGGAAAAATACATTAATATTGGGTTGATACTAACGTCATCTGCTCCCTCCGGGTTTTTTTACAAGCCTCTCGCCTGGAGACCGAGCTGCTAACCAGAGAAGTTCAGAATGATGCATAAAGCCACAGAAAGGAGTTGAAATTGCCAACACGCTCTGTTAGTTTGTGCTCGTTGTTCGCAGGGGGCATGTGTGTGCTAAACCCATAATCCAGGGCCAGTTTCACATGAGCGCTCCTTTTGAAAAGCAGAAGGCGAGCTGCCATTGCTGTCAAACACCCATAATGCAGACAGTCTCTATGCCAGCTTGAGCCCAAGTAGGGAATCCCGTTCAAAGTTATCAAAGGTGTAAACCGGCGCAGGTGCATTTCAGTTCTGTCAGGAGGGGAAGGAATCTGTTCTCATGAGGTCTCCATCACTCGTGGGGAGGTGGTGATAATGAGTTTGCAGGAGACAACATTGTGCTGTGAGTTCAAATGTAAATGAAAAGTTCATGAGGAACCTTGACAGGTTGAGCAGCTGGTGGGAACGGAGCAGCAGCTCTCAGCCCGCCTCTCTCCTCTCCATTCAGTCACGTCTGTTTCCCCATCAAACAGACATCCCTGCCCAGCAGCATGGCCCCAGTGCAGATGGAGCTGGAGGGTATTTCGCTGAAATGTGACTGCAACGCTGACTGGAAGCAAATCAATCTTTCTGCTGAGTCTTGTGTGTGTGTGCGCGTGCAGGCGCATGGGGGGTTTCTTATGAGGAAATTGTGAAATTGCTGCTGCTGGGGAACATTCTGTTGCATTATTAATATTTATTCCCTATTTTGCAATATGGTCCAGAGGCTTTCAGCCCAAGGTTAATTATGTCCTGGGAGGGGTGTGCGCTTATCTGATTCCATAATCTTGCTGCAAGTAATTTTTTAAGACCAGCTGCTTTAGCAGTGCATGGTTCTAAACTGTGGTCCTGAGGCCAAAAAGAGGCAGGGTTGCAGACATCCAGCCTGAGGCCACTGAAAATGCCCTTTTGACCGGTCGGTTTGGCAGGGCTGGGTTGTGCAGGAACAAGACAAGTGTCTTCTGCAGCTGCATTCTGACACTGGGGACTAGAAAGTGGATAGCCAAGGCCCTATTTCCATGAGCACCATTATCTGACCTGGCAGAGACACCCGGGTGCGGGAGGAGAGTTGTGTGAGATGACTGGTTTCCTGTCCTCTCCTGCTACACTGAGGTGTACGTCTCCTTGGCAGGTACCACGATCAGCAGGATGTGACCAGCAACTTCCTGGGTGCCATGTGGCTCATCTCCATCACGTTCCTCTCCATTGGCTACGGTGACATGGTGCCTCACACATACTGTGGGAAAGGCGTCTGCCTCCTCACCGGCATCATGGTAAGAGTGTTTTCTCAAGGCAGCGGCCCAGGAGGGGAAAGTACACAATCCGGAGTAAAGCTTTGGGGAGCCGGGGCCAGCAGATTGCCCCTCACGCCCACCCACTGGGTCCTTCCTATACTGAGCCATGGAGATCCTGCCTCAACTTCCTTCCCGTTTAGAACACACTCCTTGAGGCTCTTCAGTCACGGACTGGATAGGGCTCCATTAGGACTCCACTGATTCCCCTCCCAGGGTCTAACCCAGGGCTACAGCTTGGGA
Organism: Platysternon megacephalum; assembly: GCA_003942145.1. NCBI lineage: Eukaryota > Metazoa > Chordata > Testudines > Platysternidae > Platysternon > Platysternon megacephalum. The sequence continues at coordinate 365,746 of QXTE01000472.1, forward strand.
AGCAAGACAAGGCAGGTTTTGGTGGGGGGATTTTACAGAGCCCCCTTCCTTCCCCACTGGTTGGGGCTTCTCAGCTAGTTTGTCTATGAGCAAGACTTCACAGCTTTTGCTCCTGCTGCTCTACTGCTGAAAACTGGCAAGGCTGTGACCAATCAGGATGCTGGGAGCTGGGGAGGTCAAACCCTCATCAATGGTAAGCAAAACTCACAGTGTTAATCTGAACCATTGCATGCACTGGGACAATGGGACGAACGAGAGGCCTCCCGGGCAGGCTGGCACTCAGTGGTGGAACTCACTCCGGTCTCTGGATCACTGCGTTGGCGTCCATGGATCTGACATGTCCTTTGTCTGAGGAGTGAATGACACTTAGACAGGATCTAACAGGTGTTTTCCAGATCTTGACACATGACTTTGGAGGGTGTGTGTGTGTGGATACCTGAAAAGCCGGCAAAGTACACAGTTGCTAAAGTACCATGGGCCCAGTTCTGTAGCCAGCGAATGCACAGAGCTATGCTGGGTGGGAAGGCTGTAGTGTGTATAGTGTCTCAGCAATACTGGGCTACAGCAGTGGTGGCAACCCTCAGTGGGGCAGTGAGAGCTGCCCCCTAAGCAGGCAGGCTCTGAAACAGCAGATAATGCCAAACCACGCAGGGTGAGCCGGGGATATGTAATGGGCACAGGTGAGTCCTTAGAACAAGCACAGGTGTGGGGCAAAGACCCAGCTGCCACTGAGTACAGGCTGCTGAACAGTGCTGTGTGACAGAAGTTTTCTGATCTCATCAGAGCAGCTCCGCAGAGACCCTGGTCTGTGCGACAGAAACATCCCTCAATCAGTGCCCAGCAGTGGGGTTTGGCAGCTGTTCCAGACAGGCCAACCTCTCAGCCACTGGTTTTTACAAGCGTCTGCCTTTCTCTCCCCACACTGAGTGCAGCCCATCTGACTGACTCTCCCGGATTGTCTCGCTTGACTTACTATCAAATCCCCCCAGCTCCTGCAGCCAAGCTCAAGAAAACTGTGGAAAGTGGGCCTCTTCCTCAGTGTGCAGAGCTGCCTCCTCACAATGCTACGTGTTACTGGGAGACTGATGCAGAATGAAGGGAGCGGGGAGAATATTTTTATTAGTGGAATGAAACATCACCAGGTACAGCAAACTTTTCCAGCTACCTCACTCCTCAGCAGCCTACGATGGGCGACTCCCCGTTTTCCTTCATCAAGCTAAACTAACCAGCCATGGCTACCCCACTGTTTTACAGCCGGTGTCTGAGTCCCACAGCCATTTATATCACTAGCCAAGGCCTGTCCCTCTTTCACCTACACTTGGATGCGGGGAACTCTGCTCCTTAGCCCGTGTTCAGGCCAACAGCTCCGTGGGGTTACCCAGGCAGGCGCTAGTCCTCATGGGCACCCTCTGCATCAAGGAATCTCTCTTGCTGAGACATTTCTCTCTCCTCCCTCCCCAGCCGCACCCTGCCTATGCCAGGCTCCCGGGGATGATTACAGTAATTAGTTAAAGGCAACCTCCCCATTTGGTTACCATGGTGACCATGGAGGCCAAGGCTAGGCCTGCATGTGTGCGTGCCGTGACTAGGTTTAATAACAGGCATCGTGCAGAGTTCCCGAGTAACCGTGCGGTGATTAGCCACCAAGCAGGGGTCAGAGCGCTGTGGCCCCTGCCTACCAGGGAGTTTCACCTACCACAGCAGACACTTGGAGCTCCTCTGCATTTCAGTAGGAGACACCATGGCAGCTGCCTCACAGCATCGCACAGCTCGCCTCTCTAGCTAGGCATTTTGAAAGCACCCAACAGCGCGGTGTCCAGCCAGTGGCCTCCGGAGGCCCTGTCGGCTCTAGGCTGCAGTACCAGAGTGAGCAGGAGTGAGAACTGGGGCTGATTCCCCCAGTGCAATGACATTGCCTGCAGAGGAGCGTCTCTTGATCTCGCTCTGAGAGAGAAGCAAAGCAGACTCTAAGCTTCCAGGCCAACAGAGGATGGGTGGATTCGGTACAGGAGGCTGGGGTGACCCACCCCCATCACAGGTAGGGATATCTCCAGGACAAGCCAACATCTGGAGCAGGCTGGTGCTTGGTTCCTAGAGCTGTTTGTCAGAACAGTGAACAGAGATGGTGAGCATCCCTAGTGTACTTGTGGGGACTAGATTCCATCCTAAAACCGCTCAGTGCCAGCTGGTTTCAATCACGTTGGAGCTACTCCAGCTGTTGTAAGGAATCCTTGGGAGAGACAAGAAGCCAGCTGTGAAGTCTCCACACCCCCTCATTCCATTTGTCATTTTCACTTCATTAATATTTCATTTTGTTTGTGTTCCGTAAACTAAGCTAATGGAGTCAGTTCTCCCAGGACTGAGTGAGAGATCCCGGGTCCCCTCTCCAAAATCCTCTTGATACATTCCAGCTTCTAGAGTTCTCCAGCTGGAGATGTCCCATGGAAGCCAGCCTGAAGGAGACGCTGAGAGGCACTTGAAGATGGAGGTGTGCAACCTTGACTAGCCAGAGAGATGGATGGCTTGTTTTTGAATGAAGATGCACAGAATTGTCCGTGTGGGAGGTCCTGGTGCTGTGCTGCACTGTTTGGGCCATGATGCAGCATGATCTTGACTGAGCTCTATTGTGCACTGACACGCTGTCACCAGGCAAATGCCACCACATCCACCAGGAGACAGCACTGGAACTGCTGTGTGGGTCTCTGCTTCTCCAGTCAATACACAACACCCGGTCCTCAACTGGTGTAAATTGGCACTGCCCAGGATCTGGCCCAGTCTTCCCTCCCCAATCATTGGGTGATGGGGATAGGGGTGTGTCTTCTCTCTACTCTTCCTTTCTATCCTCAGGAGAGATCCCAGCAACCACTGTGGGGTGCGCAGAAATCTGGGTAAAAATCTACCTGTGTTGAGCAGCTGCATGAGGCCTTTGCACCAATTAAGCCCTGCTTACACCTTTGGGGTTAAAGTGGTCACAGCCCTGGATGCAGGTCCTCGCATCGAGGGATGGTCCACGCTCCCCAGGCTGCCTTGGGTGGGTGCTCAGCGTGGGCTCACAGGAGGTGGCCAAAGGCCAGAGCAGCAGTTAGGAACTCCAGAGAGACAGGCTTACGCTGTGTCTACACTGCAGCCACTCCAGTGCTGTGGCTGTAGTGTAGACACTCATGACACCGACAAAGGGGTTTTTCCCGTTGCTGTATTTAATCCAGCTCTCAATGAGGCCATAGCTCGGGCAATGGAAGAATCCTTCTGGCGAGCTCGCGGCAGCCCCACGGGGGCTCAGGTTGGCTGAACGGCAGCTCTCAGGGGTGTGGGTTTTTCACAGAGGTAGGGCAGCCGACATTTCAGTGATAGACCAGGGCTCAGCTTGCTCCCCTAACACGTTTCCAAGCACACACAGCGTCAGGTATTTCCAAGCCCAGCCCTGTTTAATTCCAAAGGTTCCTCTTCCGTCATCACTCTGCTTCTCTCCACTGTGCTTCCCGGACTTGCCTGCCTCCCTTGCAAGATCCTCTCCTTTATGGGCTGCATCTGCGGCTCCTCCTAGCTCCTGAGTGGGACTAAGGTTGGGCACAGTGGGATCTAGTGCATCAGGCTGGAGCAATGCTGTGGGAGCCACCCGCTGGCTGGCATGTCCTGGGGGACCAGGCCAAACTACTGAGGCATGAATTTGCTCCACTGGCCGACCAGTTCACAGATGTTCCAAGTTCTATGAGAGCAACTAGTTCCCCCTCCTTCTCCTGCCCTAGAATCCCAGGCTTGCCGGACTCTCAAGAAGGATAATTTTCAACATGCCAGAAAGTACCCCTCAGTATCTGGGTTTTAGCCCTGCCTCCATGGTGAGCTCCTGCTGCTGTTGTGCTGTGCCAGCGCGCTCAGACCCTTTTAATGCAGCTCCCCTGGGGAGCATTCGCTCGCTAGCCTGGGAAAGTACTTTCTCTGGCTGCTGCCACGGTAACGCCAGCCAAACAGGGGAGGAGGGTGACACTTCCCAGCAAACAGCCAGAAAATGAGTCTGTTAGCGCCTGCCACAGTGGAGCATCCTGCCACAGCTGACAGATCAGCCCCTCTGCTCAGCCAGCCGGTGGAGGAGAGCAAGCAGCATCTTCTGGCGTGTGAGTTCCTGCAGCTGGGAGGAGACGAGATAATTGCAACGCTCCCCAGCTGAACAGAAGCAACAAGGGTCAGGCTTAGGTGTGAGTGAGGCTAAGCATACAGGGAGCCGGGCGTCAGGGAACCTGCCTGCTCAGAGCCACCCTGATGATGAGGGAGTTAAGCTGGCTGCCTCCCCCCATCCTCTCAAAAAGGAGAGTTTGTCACAGGCACCCAGTGGCCTAGTTTGATTTTAGCACGCTTTGTCCCAGAACAGCGGGGACCTGAGTACACCCCTGCTTTCCTGGGACCCAGAGGATTGTATAGCGCCCTCCAGCGTGGTTAAATATGCTGTGAATTACTTAGGGGACCCACCTATGCTGCCTATCGCAGTCTAGCCTGCTGTTCTTTGAGCCCCAGGGGCTCATGAACCACAAGGAGCCCTCCAGTGCAGCCCCAGCCATTCCACTCCATGGATCACAAAACGCCATCTGCGCCTCAGAGCCTGCTTCTACCGACTCGGGCTGCTGTGGCTTGCGCTAGGGTGCTAAACACACCAGTGCAGCTCAGGCTGGAGCGCAGACTCTGAAGAACTGTCCTGGGCTTCACAGCCCGAGCTCCAGCCCAGGCCTGAACACCTGCCCAGCTGTTCGTAGTGCCAGGCGTGAGCTCCATGAGCCTGAGTCTTAGAGCCAGGCTCTGAGACTTGCTGCCCCAGGTTTTAAAACTCAGTGTAGACATACCCATGAATAACACGGGAGAGACCCTCAGTTTCCCCATCGGTGAGCTGTTTCCTTAGAGGATTCGAGAGATTGTGTTATCTCTAGTGGAAAGAGCACATGCTGGGAGCCAGGAGCTCCTGAGTTCTAATCCTCGGGCTAACAGCGACTCCCTGAATGACCTTGGGTGAGTCCCTGCCGTGCTCTGTGCCTCAGTTTCCCCATCTGTACAATGGAGGTGATCGCACTCAAGGTTGTGAGGTTTAGTTCGCTGTCTGTTCGGAAGATGAAAGGGGAAGAGAATGAAAATGTAAGAAGTGTGGATATCGTTATCCCCCTGCTCCCTTTTCTAACCAGAGCGTCTTGATACAACCCCTGGCATCTCAGCAGATCCCAGGCTAATGCACACAGCATCCCTGAGTGCAGTCACTTTCGGGGTGGAGGGTGAGAATTAACTGCACAACAGCCAGGGAAGGAAGGAAATGTTTCCCCAGTGACCCCGGGGCTTACGAATCATGCCAGGTCCATGGAGAACAGACAGAGCCTCCATCACTTCCAGGTGAAGGCTGAGTCCTCCCGGTGGGTTCCAGCAAGTCTGTGGTCTGATTTTCAGAGGGGCGGAGGCCGGAAGCTCCCCGGGGGTGCTGCACTTGTCCCACCAAGCTCTGCAAGAGAAGCCAGGGGTTATTGTGAACCTGAGGCATGGCCCGAAAACCCACTCCCTCCATCTAATGGAAAGTCCTGTCTGGAGGAGCGAAGGCAGGTAGTCCCCAGGCACGGATGCCTGGCATATCTGCAACGTTTGGACGTGCACTCTGTAAAAGACATCAGCCTGGTGTTAGATCCAGGGTGGGTCTGCAGAGCTCAGACACCACCATGATGGGCACGGCAGAAGAGAAGAGCAATAGCAAAAATTGCTTGCAGCAGTGACCTGGCCCCGAGCTAACCTCACAGCCAAGGGCAGATGTCCAATCCCAAGCTAGCCTGGGCGAACCAGAAGAACCTCCACTCCAAGGGAACAGAGGGAATTAAAAGTGTACATACGGAGCCTTACAGGAGAGCGGCAGGATTCAGCTCAGACCAGGATGTTTGTTAGTGATCTTTAATGAATGAAAGGTTGCTCCCCAAGGTCACGGTCTCTGCCAGGCAGCATGGGGGAGGCGGTCTCTTTCCCACACAGGGAGACTCAGGCAGACACACTCACTCTCTCTCTCACACATGCACAGATTCGCATTCAGGTTGGCACCTTTTGCTTTTAAAGCCAAATCTATCCAGGAGATAATAGCTACCAACTGGGCTCTCCGTTTGCCAAATGGAACATATCCTGACTCAAACGGGCACAGTTCCTACTGTAATTGCTTGGTAAAAAGGAGCTACCAGCTGTCACCGTTTAGGGGGAGGGAGAAGGGGGAGGGAGGACGAGACAGAGAAAGTGATTCACATGATCTCAATTCTATGCCGAGCCTCACTGTAGTAAAAATGGGTAGCTGACCAACGTGCAGGGTGCCAGCAGCCTTTTCTAAAGGAATCGCTTAGGAAGAGCCAAGGAGAAGGTGCCAGCTTCAGCTGCGCCAAAAGCATAGGCAGGTTTCTTTTTCTCTGAAGCTCCATGAGAGAAAACAGAGATTGAGAGCGAGCGAGGGAGCGCGCCTGCAAACCTGCTGGGGTGTTTGATCCATCCTCTTCCCAGCCACGTGGCCCTGCAGCCTAATACAGGCGACACACAAAGGGCTTCCTTCATGACTCTCACAAAGGAAGCTATTTTTTAAATAACAAAGGGTTTAGTCAGGCCAGTAAGTGTCATTATTCCCATTTCACAGATGGGGAAACTGAGGGGAAGGAATATGCTGCCAAGGTCACACAGTGAGTCAGGGTAAGAAACTCAGGAGTCCCGGTTGCCTGCATTAACAATCCTCCCACAGCAGTGACTGGAGCCCAGGAGTCCTGGCTAAGCTGTGAGTCTACACTCCCACCCGGAGCTGGGAACAGAACCCAGGAGTCCTGACGCCCAGTTCCCCGGGGGCTGATGACTAGCCCATGCTCCTTTCCAGAGCTGGGAATAGAACCCAGGAGTCCTGATGCCCAGTTCCCCGGAGGCTGATGACTAGCCCATGCTCCTTTCCAGAGCTGGGAATAGAACCCAGGAGTCCTGACTCCCCCCAGGAGCCAGGAATGCACCCTAGTCCTGATGCTCTCCTCCTAAAAGCAGTGGGGCCAGTTCCTTAGCTCGGGGGCACTATGCCAACTGCACCAGCTGAGCTGGAGTATTGAGTGCAGCTTCTAAGTGTCTTGGGAGGGTCAGGAGAGGGCAACGGTTTCCTGATGACCCCCTGCCAACCAGCAGCATGGTCCATTAATTACACAAACAGCCACTCAAGGACACATGTCCAGCACTGTGAGCAGCTAACCCCATGGAGTAATTAAATATATGACCTGCTGCACAAGGGGGTGGGGGGTGGGGTGAAGTGTAATTAATGTATGTAAATGGCTGGGAGAGCCTCGGGTGGATGGGGTTGCGGCCATGGAAAGCACCATCACTGCAAGGTTTCATCCCAAGCGTCCCTCTGCGGGAAGGCAAGTGGCATTTTGGAAGTAGGAGGGGGCCGCTCGCTGCTCCACAATTAACTCTTTGCCTTCTTCTCTCCTCCCCTTGCTTTTCCCACGGCAGGGGGCTGGCTGCACTGCCCTGGTGGTGGCCGTGGTGGCCAGGAAACTGGAACTCACCAAAGCCGAGAAGCACGTGCACAACTTCATGATGGACACTCAGCTGACAAAGCGGGTAAGGTGCTCCAGGCGGTGGGGCATCTGTCACGGCTGGTTGGGGTAAAAATCCTCAAATGTAACAGCAGGAAGCCTTAAGCCAGCTGGTGTAAATCCACTTTGATCTCAGTGGAATTATGCTGCTTTAGGCCTGCTGAGAGTCTGGCCTGACTGTTCTCATCTTGTAAACTAGATTGTGAGATCACAATGAGACTGGACGTTGATCCGGGAGGAGAAAACTTGCATGTACCCAGAAACTCCTCAAGCATCAACAATGCTGGCTGAAGGGGGCCGCTGGCCATTTGCACTATAAGCTTTTCTCGAGCCCTGACAGAAAAATATCATGGAATGCTGCAGTGTTTCTGTTTCCCCACATTTCTGCAGGAATGTTTTCCTCTCCAAAGTGCCCTTCTCTAAATCATTTCCCCCCTTGGTCACTCTAGGTAATGTTCCTCATTTCCTTATGGAAGTGGCTAGTTAAAATGAAAAACCAAAGTCTCCTCCCTGGGGCAGAGCTCAAAAGATCGCTGAGCTGGTGCCCTGGTGCAGCTCCGCCTGCAAAACCAGCACTGGAAGGGGAAAACGCTCCTGTAGAGCAGGCAGAGATGTGCCCATCACCGCGCAATGGAGCACATTAACAGGTCAGGTCTTTGACAGCTTTTGGGACAAGTTTTCCCAACACTTCCATCTGCATGAAGATCACGAGTATTTTTCCCAAGAAGGATCCTGAAACACCACCGCCACCAGTGTCAAAGCCCTGCTGTGCTCAACAGGTCTCTGGCAGGCTGCCACCCATTGGGAGCTTCATTAGAAACTGAGCTCTGCTTTAATCCTCTGCAGCCTGAATTAAGCGTGGAGTGATTTTTATTGTGGAGTCGTAGCAATGCATGCCCAGTTGTCCCTGCAGCCCCGTTTCACGGGGGAATTATTCATGAGAGTTGAGCTGCTTTGCTTTGACTATAAATTGTGTTGGCGGAGGGCGTTCTGTATTTTATTTTTTTTTTAATTTTTTTTCGGAGAATATACAGAGGTCAAAAGGAAAGTTCAGGGACATATTCCTCTGCTGTCGATATAAAAAGTACAGCCTACTTCACACTACAGTGGCATGGCAACTGCTGTAGCATAATAGAAAATAAATTGTATAAGCCGTACATGGTCTGAATGCTGTGCAGGCTTGGAAAAGGAGCTGTCAAGTCTGTAATGAGCAAGTAACACCAGCTCTCTCTCAATCTTCTGCTCCAAAAGTCTCTCGTTTACAAGGGACTCAGGAAAATCTGGAAAGCCCAACTGGGCACCCGAGCAGAGGAAGTGCCACAACCCTGTCCTAGGAGGAGGCAGGCTGCCTTTCCCCTCTCAGACGGGGATCCTCCTCCTCATCTCTCCAGAGCAGCCCTATGCTGACTGGAGGCACAGTGCTCGTTTACATGCTTTGGGCAGGGCCTAATGATCACTCAGAGGTTCTCTGCACTTCAGCAGCAGGGCCAGGATTTCAGGCAGCTGCTCATCCAATTACTAGTCGTTCTTTATGCTGGGATGGGACCCACTGTTGTCTACTAGGCACTGTGCAGACACAGACACTGGCCCTGCTCCCAAGATCTCATGATCGGAAAAGCTCAGACAGGCTGTAAGGCAGGAGGGATACCTACCGCAACTGAGCCCTCCAGGGCTGAGCGGACCACAGAGCCAAGTACTAAACAAAGGAATCCATAACACGAATAGAGAGCATGATACATTAATTATCAAATGTAGTTTTGTTTGTTTACTGTAAGTTTCAAATCCTTTGATAGGACTTATTCTGCCTTTGCTGTAGGAGCAGTGGAAAAGTCTCCTAAAGAATTAGTTCTAAGTGAACAAGATATTGTGTTGTTTAGAGCCATACTGGGTGGGTTGGCCAGCAGAGGGATTCAACAGAACTTCGAATCCGGGGCTTACCACATTTTGGACTAACTTCTCAATTGGTATAAATGGGTGCAGCTCTGTTGACTTCAGTGGAATTTCATCCATTTACATCAGCATAGAATTTGGCCCCATGTCTCTGATTTCCAGTATCTGCTCCCAAAAAGGGCTGGAGGGAAAGCTGCAGAGCCAGAAGCTTTTCCCACTCAGGGCAGCGCAGGGATTTCTGTGACGCTCCCCTCATGGAACCTTCCAGAGGCAAAACAGGAGGTAAAGTGACCTTGTTAATCGTGGCCTAGCGCTCACAGACCCCCACTCGCACCTCTGTCCGGGGGAGTTCATTCTTAAAGCCATTTTCCATTTTCTTCAAGAGCCTCCAGATGAGCCCTCGTGTTGAGCTAGAATGATGCATAAACCAAGCCAGCCTGGAGCGCAGCAGGTAGCAGTAGGTTCTGACAGCTGTAGGGGAGTCTAGCCAGGGAGCCGCTCCACAAGGAGAGGATGGAGTCAGCGCAGTTACACCTCTCGCCGTGAGTACTGAGGTTCACACTTGTATAAATAGGTGCAACGCAGCTGAAGCGAAGGGAATTGCTTACACTAGGGTTGAATTTGGCCCATTAACTTTTCATGAGTCAGAGTGGATGATCCTTGCAAAGCATGCTGAGCTAATCTTTCCACTTACACCAGTGTGGCACTAGTGCAACTCCCCTGACTTTAGCCGAGTTACACTACAAACGTGTGCTGGTGTAACTATGGAAAATCCACACCCCTGAGCGAGGTAATTACACCGCCTCACCCCCGGTGCACACCGCTGCTGCCTCTCGGGGAGGTGTAGGTGTAGGTAGTGTCTCCACTAAGCTCTACAGAGGAGCAGCTGCACCAGTACAGCGCTGTGAGTACAGACAAAACCCTAAGCCTGGATTTCACCAGCATGAATGAGAGAGTTTCTCAGAGGGGAAGAAATCAGTGAGGACCCAGTCTTTGCAGCCTAGCCATGGAACTGCACTAGAAATCTGGCAGTGTATAACCACTTTATACCCTGTGGTGACTGTACTTAATGTAATTTCAAATGTGAGTGGCGCCAGCAATTTTTTGTATGAGTGAGATGGCAGTGAAGCAAAGGTAGGTACGTGACTTTGGACTGGCTCCGCGTCACGACTTGGAAACTCAATTTTCAAATGTGTCTGGATCCTGTGGAGACTTAGCAGTAGAGGAGATCGAGACCACGGGCAGGGAATTGAATTGAAACTGTCAGAGATGAAGAACGTTACACAAATCTTGAGTGCGATGCAGTGTCCTCCTGCTGAAGAGAGGGAGAAATCTAGGAGCAAAACCAGATACCTCCCATAAGCAGCAGAGAACTGAAATGATCATCTTCATAGCCAGGGACTTGGGGCAGTCAGAAGAGCAAAACTAGCTTCCTCTGTGCTCATTTTTAAGGGATTTTAAAACATGGTGAAAAAATAAGCTGGCAGGTTGATGTGGGACATATTTTTCCAAGGACCATGCACTGGATTGGTCCCTTTTGGTGATAAAACCGGAATTCTGTTATAAAGCAACAAAACCCCTGAAGTGATGTTTGGAAGGAAAACGGAGGAAGCCTAATTGTCCATGCACCCTCCTTACAGCTTCTTTTCTGGTCTCTCCATTCTCCTCACTAGAGCAGCGCCCCGTGTTACTCGCCCTCCGCCCCATTCCCCAACCCTCATGTATGTTTTATTTGTTAAATATGCTCTAGGTCCTACAGAAATCAAAGGCAGCTACAGATAAAATCCAAGTGGAAAATCTGGTGGAAAACTAAGAGCCCCCGAGAAGTTTAGGGATAAAATTGTCATACCCCACAGAATATCCAGGGACCTTGGGGAGATTCTGGTGCCACACTCCTTAAATATATGGAGATATACCTATCTCATAGAGCTGGAAGGGACCCCGAAGGGTCATCGAGTCCAGCCCCCTGCCTTCACTAGCAGGACCAATTTTGCCCCAGATCCCTAAGTGGCCCCCTCAAGGATTGAACTCACAACCCTGGGTTTAGCAGGCCAATGCTCAAACCACTGAGCTATCCCTCCCCCCCCTTCCTCAGGAAATCTGCACTTTCCTCCTTTCCATCACTCCTGTTGGGTCACGGGGCCCAGCCCCAGTGTCACTGCGAAGAGACATTCGTTTCTGCAGGGTGCCCGTTCTGAGCTTGAGTCTCTGGCAGGGGAGGAATGTCTTGCGAAGAGCAAGCTGCCAAAGGGGTGTTGTGCAGGAAATGCAGAGTGCCTGCCTTGCAGGGAGACCACAGCCACAGTGGCGTTTATGGTGACATAAGCGATACAAAAAGCAAACAGTGGTTAAAACCTGTTCCTCCTCCTCCTGTGGCTATTGATCTGCTGGCTTTGTGCCAAGTGGACTGTGGCCAATTCATTTCAAAGCAAGCACCAAAGCTGCAGTTTAACAGCAGACTCTTCAAGCCAGGTTCATGCACAGACTCTCTCAGACCGAGCCACCAGCAGGGGGGTTAATAAATTCAGTGATGCCCGTGTTGCACTGTGGTTTGTGCGTGTGTTCGCAGGCGGAGGATCCTGTTTTCCCACACCTGACAGCCCGGGCTAGCCAAGACGAGAGCACATGGAGTCCTGATTTAAGAAATACTTGGATTTGATTACTCTGGGCACAGCCACCAGCCTAATGTGAAATTTAATTATAAACCCATGTATGGAAAGTGCAGTACTTGGGGGTGGTAGAAAGAGGAGAGCCCTGGTTCATGGTCTCGCCAGCACCGGCACTGATAGAACAGGCCTGTGTTCAGGTGTGACCTGCTACCGGAGACAAGTAAACCTGGGAAGCACGTGACCGAGAGTCACTAACATCTGACGGCTGCTGGGGGGGGTCTCAGTCAAGTCCCTAGTGGACAAGTGTCCATAACAAAAGCAAACGATTGGCTGGTTGGCAGTCTCAGCAGCGAGTGAGCCACGGAGACTGCTGCCCCACGGTCAGTCCTTCCAAGCGGTGGCGATGCACTAGCTGACTAGCACAAGAGACTGGAGGAAGATTTCACTTGCACTGCCAGTTCTGTAGACAGAGGACCTGAGTCTCCTGGGCTGTTGGTTACTCACACAAGGTTGTGTATAAAAATTCCCCCTGGTACTCACAACCTCTCTTTGTTCTCCTGCCCCAGAACCGTAGCAATCTGCAATGCTTTTGGAAATGTCTGAGCAGTGGTTATCTGTGCTTAAACTCCCGACACAGAGCAAAACATGCAAAAACCCAAAAGGTAACAGCTAATTACAAATCAGTTTGTCTTACCTGCGACCAAGGAACGCTTCCCCCTGCTCTTTTCACTAATTACTCAAGATGTCTGTGTTTAAATGAAAACTTTGTTCCTAGCCGTCTGGATCCTGTTGGTCTGTCTCAAATCGGTGGTGCACTGAGTGATATCAGCCGTTTCCATGCCAGCGTATAGGAATGCCATCAGCAGGAATATGTGGCTTTATAGCATGGAGAGGCTCTGGCTTTAATCATCGGGGATAAGTACAGGAAATTGCTGTGGTGCTGTCTCCATTTCCAGTGTAACCAAACCTACCTGTGTGAAACAGCTATCACAATGGTTTGGCTCCCGTGGGGAAGGGGCAGCTGGCACTGGGGGTGGATTCCTCTCTACACGTGAGGCACGTTCACACCGGCGGTCGATACAGAATCCATGTCCTCTCGGGGACAGGGGTAAATATCTCCCAGGGAAGGTTCCCTCTAATTTTTTACATCCATGTGCGGAATGAATTTTGTTATGTGCACCAAAATGGAGGTGATGTGTGGTGGGGGTGGGGCCGAGGGGTTCGGAGTGTGGCAGGGGGCTCAGGGCTGGGGCACATGGTTGGGGTGTGGGCGGGGGAGGGCTCTGGCTGGGGGTGCGGGCTCTGGGGTGGGGCCAAGGATGAGGGGTTTGGGGTGCAGGCTGCCCCGGGGCTGCGGTGGGGAGAGAGGTCTTCTCCCAGCCCTCTCTCGCTGCAGCCCGGGGTCCAAGAGCCTCTCACCGGCTGCAGCAGCTCCGGGTCCGGGAGAGAGGCGCCTCTCGCGCCTGCACGCCTCTTGATGGCCTGCTGTGCGCCCACGCAGCTTAGAGGGAACGTAGCTGCCAGGGACTCTCAGTGGCATGTGGGGATGGCCTGGAACTGGTTCCATGAAGAACGTGGTCCTGCCCAGCACAGGGTAGACTGTTGCACATTTAGGCGCAAGGTAGAAACTGAGGGGCAGGCTAGGGAGTGTGTGGGAACCCAAACAAGAACACTGCTGCGTGGTCCCCAATCCACTCCTGCCTCGCCTGTGAAGTGCCCAGCAAAGCACCTTGTCAACATAAGGAGGAGCCCACTCATCCCGTGTCTCCTCAGATCTGCCCATTCGCCACCAACCCTCTTTCTTACCCGTCACTCTCGTGAGCAAGGGCTCGATCCTGCCAAGTGCCAAGCAGTGCTGTAAGGTGCCGAGTGCCCTCAGTTCTGACTGACTTTAATGGGCGGGGAGGGTGCTCAGCAGCTTGTAGGACCAGTACAGACCAATCCAAACCATTGCCCCAGGCCTAACATACAAGATACTGCATCGCATCCCATATGCTCTCTGAGCCAGGTGGAGGAACTAACCTGCAGCTGGGTCTCCACTTTTGTCTTGCAGATCAAGAATGCTGCAGCCAACGTCCTTCGGGAAACATGGTTTATCTACAAACACACAAAACTGCTAAAGAAGATTGATCATGCCAAAGTCAGGAAGCATCAGAGAAAGTTCCTTCAAGCCATTCACCAGTAAGTGGAATCCACTCCAAATGGCGACCAGAAGAACAGTGGGGTGGGAGGGAGAATGACCAACATGGTCCAGACCTCGATGTTCCAGCTCAGTTCATAGAGAAGAAAATCTGAGCAATTTTCCATTTCCTTGCCAGATCCCATTATAAATATGCTTGTCTTTTGTGACCCATTTGCTGTGTGTGGCTAATCCCAGCTGGGCCCAGAGCAGTTAATGCTGATGGAGGGACCAGCACACGGGAAAGGGACATGGCTGTATCAGCATTTTCTTCTTCCACAGGCTGCGCAGTGTGAAGATGGAGCAGAGGAAGCTGAGCGACCAGGCCAACACGCTGGTTGACCTTTCCAAGGCAAGTCTCTGAAGTTCTCTCCGAGGCCCACAGGGCTGCAAGCCTTTCATCTCCATTTACTATATAATCAATCGGTCGGCGCTGGCTGAACGCAATAGATAAAAGGTCAAACACTAGGCATCTGGAAATGACAGTCCGGGGTATTACGCATACCCTGCAGCAGGGGATAGGGCCCCTGTTTGTAGCTATTACTGTACTCGGAGATTGGGGCAGTGTAGATTCTAACAGAGGCTGGAGTTGGATAGGTACAATAGTATTATGCCTCATCTCTGGAACGGGAATGGCTGGCATAGATGGGGTGTGCCAGTTCCCGTTGCAACCCACACAGCAAAGCAGGATCTGGGATCAATCTGTTAAGGTCAGGCTTCTCAAAGGGGCTTTAGGCAGAGAGGTGCCCAGTTCCCAATGAAAATCAGCAGCAGCTGGACTAGCTCAGGCCCTGTTGAAAATGACAGCCTAAAACATTAGCCAAAGATGCTCTTCATTTGAAGACAAAATGCTGGTAAATTCTCACCCCCCCAGATGGGCACATCCCAGAGACAGAATATCAATGGAGCCGCAGCAGCGTCGCAATGTGCATGTCTTCAAAGAACTGCCAGAGCTGAAAGCTCCCAGGCCTGGAACGCCCAGCTGCTCCATTGGCAGGGTTCAGATGTTAGGAGGACATTATTTTTGGTTACTCTCATCTCGATCCTGGGTTAGATTTCGTAGCAGCGGGAAACCTAGTTGGAGAGCCAGACTAAGAGCTCAGTTTTCACGTGCGGCGTCCTACTGAAAAGAAGATTTAATTTAGGGAGCAGCTTGGTGCTTCCTCTCCCGGACAAATGGAAGCTGGGTTGCTGTCAATGCGATGGCTTGTCTTTACTGCGGAGATGGGCTAAGACAGTAGGTCCCCAATGGGGATTATCCTTATGATGCAAATATAAGTGTCCCAAATTACCCACGAGTAACTCAGGAACTACCCACACAGCAGTGTAGCCTAAAACCAGAGGAAGATCCGGCCCAACCCAGAAAGCAGGTCCCTCTTCTGTTCGTTGTTGTTGTATTATGGGTGTGCCCAAAGGCCCCAGTCAGGATGAGGGCCCCGTTGTACTCGGTGTCGTACAAACACAGATGACGTCTTCATGGCCTCCAGGGCTCACCATGCAGAAGATGAAGGGCTAGAGGTGGAGGCAGAACACATGCAAATGCCTGTGGGGGTGATGGGCATAGCTGAGGCTGGGGAACATGTTTAATCATTTCAGCAGTGTGCAGATGGATCGTAACACAGAACAAGCTGTAGAGCATTAGCCAGAGGCGAAGCTGCACAGGCTGCTTGCACCGCTAGTAAATAAATCGAAGTATCTGATACAATCAAGCCTAGGCTGAGTCCTGCCAGAAAAGAGTTAAATCAGACAGTTCCAGCTGCTGCCAGTGTGTGCACCTTGCAGCCGAGAGGTGAACTCTGATGTTCTGCTGATTGATGTCTTTCTTACTGGGATGCTCTGGACCAGCCAGAAGTCTCACATCTTTCGTCTCTGTCCAGGCTTCCCCCGGCATTCAGTCACCAGGCAACAAATTAGAAGAGCATAGCATCTCTCTGGTAAAAACCTGTTAAAGGAATAAACTCGTTATAGCAAAATCCTGTAACAGGCTTTTCTTTTAACGGGTCATTGATTCATTTGAAAGACTTCTCTCTTGATTTGGAAAATACGCTTGTGCCTCGCTACACAGGAAACATCTTCACTTATTGACTCAGCACTTTTGTTGCAATTTGCTCTGTTGCACTGGAAGTTCAGTCTCTGAACAGAGATTTCCCTCTTCCTGGTATCCATGTGAAAAGGCTTCACTGTTCACACACTGCTCTATTTGTACAAGTATTGGTTTAGCTAGGTGCAACTGTACCTAACTCCCTCTAATCAAACTTTCACCTCCCTGCTGTAATTTTCCCTCTATTCGATTCTTTCTTCTCCCCTTTTAGCCACCTGTATTTATCTGTTCCCATCTCTATTTTATGAACAGCATCAGAATCATAGAACTTAAGATCAGAAGGGACCACTATGATCATCTAGTCTGACCTCCCGCATGATGCAGGCCACAAAAGTTGACCCACCCACTCCTGAAATAACTCTCACCCTTGACTCAGCTGTTGAAGTCCCCAAATCTTGATTTAAAGACTTCAAGTAGCAGATAATCCTCCAGCAAGCGACCCCTGCCCCATGCTACGGAGGAAGGCGAAAAACCTCCAGGGCCTCTGCCAATCTGCCCTGGAGGAAAATTCCTTCCCGACCCCAAATATGGCGATCAGCTGAACCCCGAGCATGCGGGCAAGACTCTCCAGCCAGACACAAGGTGGAGGTGGGCAGAAATCAATTCACTGAGGTTGCATGTGTGCGCACCCATGTCAGACCACACCAAGAGTCTCAAACCCCAGCAAAAAGGACCAAATGTGATGGAAGACTCTGTAATTTCCAAAAGAGCTGGTATTTCCACACGCCAGATTCCAGAGAGGCTGCCTTGCCTATCGGTTAGAGTAGGGGCAAGTCCAACTTTGCTACTGCCTCACCGTGTGACCCTGAACAAATCAGTTCCCCTCTAGGCGCCTTAGACAACACTTACTTTTGTGAAGCGCTTTGAGATCTTTCCATGGAAGGTTCTACCTGAGTGCGAAGCAGCATTGTCATTTAGATCTAGTCCTACATGCTCTGACTCTGATGATTCCAAGCATTCCCAAAAGACAGCAGCCAGTTTTAATTTCTTAATTTTTGGCCATTAGCTGGTTAGGGGCTGCTCAGCTGGGAGAACGTTCTGTCCTTAATCTTCCCAGGATTTGCCAACAAGATGTATTTTCAAGGTTTCTACAGCCAACAGCTCGGCGGGACAGAGTAAACATCCAGCGTCTGCCACTTAGCTTTCGCAGGGTGAAATGTTTTCTTCTTAGTCCCAGTACAGAACTCTTGGCCTCTGAGGCTTCATTCCAGGGTTAGCCAGCTTGTTGCTCCCCCCAGCCCATCAGAAATGCAACCAAAGAGGTTCTCCCCGAAGTATTTCTGATCTCCAAGAGAGACAGGGCAGGTCTTTCATATGCAACATCCTGCCGGCTGCTGCTCCATTCTTGCAGGCCTTTGCCAGCTGTGCCAGCTCAGCTGTAAACAGGGCTTTTACCTCCCACTTGTTCTGGTTGTGTGTGTCCTCTGTGCTAATCCCAGTGATATCTTCTTTGTCCCCCAGATGCAGAACGTTATGTATGACCTGATCACAGAGCTCAATGACCGGAGTGAGGACTTGGAGAAGCAGATTGGCAGCCTAGAGTCCAAACTGGAGCAGCTAACCACTAGCTTCAACTCTCTTCCCCTGCTCATCGCCGAAACCCTGCGCCACCAGCAGCAGCAGCTCCTCGCAGCTGTTATTGAGGCTCGTGGCATCAGTATGGCAGGGGGCACCCCCCAGACGCCCCTGTCCGACAGTCCGATTGGGGTCAGCTCCACCTCCTTCCCAACCCCTTACACCAGTTCAAGCAGCTGCTAAATTGCAGACTGAGCCCCCAAGCCCCCTACGAAGACAGACAAGAAGAGCTACTTGTGGGTCTTCAGAGTCAAGTCAACTTTCTTCCGGCCCTCTGGCCGCCACAGAAACATCCAGGCCAAGCCAATGCTGAAAGCACGGCCGAACTAACGCCGAGGTGAGCTCAGAGCCCTCGGAGTTCAGCAACGCCTTGGAACCAGAAATCCAACCTCTGTTTCGGTGCCTCTACATGCGATGAGAAGGAAGCGGATGTGAGGGGAAGCCTCTGGCAAGGCCCTTGCTGCAGTGTTTGGTGGAGGACAGAAATCCACACTCAATCTCAGGTCTTCAAATAGAAAAAAAAAAAAAAAAAGTCCGAAGCACTGAAGCAATGGAGCTGCAACAGAGGGAAAGTACTCCACAGCGCGGGCTGTGAGCCATGGGCAAAGGGGCTGCTTATCTCCAGGGCCTTCCTTCGTCCCCATTCCTCCCAGCCCTGTTCGTTAAGTGTCTTGCCAAGGAAGAGTGGGGGAGGAGGACAATTAGTTTGCCAAGACTGCTATCCCTTTGCCTCCTGCACCTCCCACAGCCCTACCGGGGAACTGCCAATATCTCGCCTTCTTGCACAGGCTCTGAGCTCAGAGGCCCATTTGCCACCCCACCCCCTGCCAAAACACTGCCACATACACACATTTCCAGCTAGGGGAGGGTGCTTCATTCGCTTTATTCTGAGTCTCTTTAGAGGAGTGAGTCCATATTCTGCCTGAAGCCACGTGCTGGAGCACAGCATTCAGGTGCTGGGCCCGGCATCTGGGCCATGCCGGCTTCGCGTAGGTGTTTATTGTATTACAGGGCGGTTACAGGGAGATGAAACACACTGCAAGTCGATCCAACATGGATTGTTTAAAAATGCACTGCCACTCCAGTGAAGCCATGCGAGGCATCTGAGTTCCAAGCACCCTGAATCAGCGGGGCAGTGAGGGCTGCAGAAGCAAAGTGTTCAGCCAATGGTCAGGGAAGGCTTTGTGGAATGGAACCAGATGGTTCCTCCTGGAGCTGCATCCAGTCCTGTTTGACTGAAGCAAGGGTCACTGCACTGCAGGGCTTTCAAGAGGGCACCCTGCAGTCCTCCTGAAAACCCCTCTGAGGAGTAGAAAAAGTTTTGTGGTGGATCTTGAATTACCTGCATCACCCATAAACCAGGGCCACCATTTATAGTCTCAGCAAATAATCCAGTACCTCTCCAATCCAGATACTCTTTGAAGAGGCTTCAGAACTGAAAGGTGAAACACCCAGGGCCAATTAGAGAGAGGGTCTTAACTTGTGACATGAATTTAAAAATTCTCCCCCCTGCCTTCAGCTTGGCTGACAACAATGACATTCTACTAGCTCAAACATTGCTGTGACCTAACCATGAGGTTGCTTTCATGGGAGGTAGTAATCGGGAGAAACAGAAAATAATGTTGATTAGGACACTTCATCAGTTTAAAACAAAAGACTAATTCATTGCAGTGAAACTGTTGGGTCTTGGTAGATAGCAGCAGAACCACCCCGGGGTAAATGATGCAATGCGCGGCTTCGCAGGCAGCTAGACAGATATCCACAGCCCAGGATGCTGCCCTTTATGGCCATCTGCTGGGGGAGCTGCCTTCAACAGCAATGGTCAGGAGTGGGGATGGACGTGCGAGTTACCACCACCGCCACTGGCTGTGGGAGAGGGCAGTCCATGAGAGAGAGATGGCTAATCTTTGCTGGTTGTCACCATGGGCCTGGACACCTCCCAGCTTCCTCTGGGAACCAAAATGTTCCCTTCTCCCTCTGACAGTTTTACTTCTTTAAAAACTCTTTGTTCAGCCCCAGCTCCTGCCTTTGTTGTTTTAATGCCTTGTCTGGTCTTTGTTCAGAGTCCTGCGGGCAGCCGTAAGGCACTGGCTTTCTCTCTTAGAACTCCGGGGATGGTGTTGGCTGCTGTCAATGAAAACTCAGCAGAGGATATTTATATATTTTTAAACGGATGAAGTAACCATGTAATTACTCTGTGATATTAATTACACATCACCCAGCGGTGTCTGCTAATTGTACTGAAAGTCACTGTGTTACTCTAGGCATACTTAGCCTGGAAGCTTCTCCTCTGTAACTCTTTCACTTCCATAAAGAACATTGGATTCCATAGGTACCTAGGCAGGGATCTATCATCAGCACAGGGGTTTACATGCAAAACTCTCCCTGTTGCTGCTGATAGGTCTTGTGCGCCTCAAACCCTACACTGAAACCATCACTAGTTGGAGAGAGGAATACACCTTCTTCCCACCCGCTCGAACGCTGGTGGCACAACAGTATTGCTCTGCTGCATATTGTGGCAGAAATACCACGGGAGTTCTGCTAATGATGCCCTAGTACCACAGAGGGCTGAGTAACCCCGTCGGTAATGCAGGAGCAAAATGAGCCTCCATAAACACAATTGACCGAGGTCAGGAGGGAAATTATACACCCTCCGCAGAAGTACTGCAGAGGCAAGGCAGGATGTTACACAGCCCCATGCCAGCAGGAACAAGGGCACCGTGGACACCTTTCCATCAGCCCCACCCCACTAATGCGCTTAGTGTGGACATACGCAATCGACTGTATAAAATCGATTTCCAAAAATCGACTTCTATAAAATCGACCTAATTTTGTAGTGTAGACATAGAGGGTTTCCTGCGCCAATAGCCATGGTACTCCTCACCCAGAACATCTGTCACCATCTTGAGAAATCGCAGGCTCTTCCTGCCGTACGGCAGCGTTCGATAATCACCATCACCTCTCAAAGCCCATCGCAGTGTGGGGTGCTGGGCAGCCAGGGCTCAGGCACACCCCTTTCCATGGCGGGAGAGGTTTTTGGTTTATAGCCAAACCATTGCTTGGCCTGTCACCCTCCCAGTCGTAGCCCTCAGGCCTTTCTCCTACTTCAGGAGTGCTTCCATTTCCACTGCCATCGTTTGAGCCTTGCTCCCCCTCCTTCCCAGCCCTGACTGCCCTAACTGCATGTGCAGCATTCGGAGAGGAGAGACGGCTAAGCTAAGATCACTGCCAGTATCCCTCCAATCTGGCCAGGAGGAGATATTCTAGCCATGGTAGCCATCTGCTCCCCCTTTTAAATACCGTGTAGGCCAGTGGTTAGGTCACTCGACTGGGAGTCAGGAGCCCTGAGTTCTAGGCCTGGCTCTGCCACAGACTCGCTGCGTGACCTTGGGCAAGTCACTTCCCATCTCTCTGCCTCCATTTCCCCTCCTGTAAGATGGTGAGGACAATGCTTATCCATCTTTATAACGTGTTTTCAGGTCTAGGGATGAGAGAGGCTCTATAAATGCTAAATAGTGTTATAAAATACACTTGTCTTCATCTCTGGTGGTTCACATAGGATTAAACTACAGCAACTTACACTGAATCTGTGATATAAGTACTAGCAAGAGACAGAAAAATATATCCTCAAGTTTTAGATCACTAAAGGGAGTATTGGTTGCAAAGGATCAGTATCACCAACAGGAAACTTGTGCCTAATAATCAATTTTGGTAAATCCTACTGAATGAGATGAGACTGGAAAATGCCAAATCACTAACAGATTCAAAGCTTTTGTGAGGAATGAAGCACAAGCAGTGAAAGCTTCAATATCACACGTAGTGTATGAGAATTTTTCTACAGGCATAACTGTCTAGTACAGTGTAATTTCATTAGGATTGATTATTATCTTGACAGAAGTTTCTTGCTGGTTTATAAAGAGACACAGATACTCAACTGTACTGCCAGCTGGTATCTCTGGTGCTGCAACAAGCAATGTTCTGTGATCCAGCTGACTGGTCCAGTTGTCACCACTGCAGTATCAGGCACTACTGTTCCTCTACCCCACCAATTTTGCAGTCCCTCACATTTCAGCACCTTAGACAGCAGTCTGGTTAATCTAATCATCAGTGGCAACAGCATGTTTGACTCTACCTCTGATACCCGTTTTTACTCCGTTGTTTCCTGCTACCATTGTTCTGTCATTGTTAAAGTTAGTATGGAAGTGAAAGCAATGATGTTTGCAGTGGCATTTAAACGATTCTACAGAGCCATTGCTGTCAGACAGCCTTTGCTAGTAGAAGGATAAGCCCGCCACTGATTATATTAATGAGACAGGCACATCCATAGTAATATAGTAGAACCTCAGAGTTTCGAACACCAGAGTTACAAACTCACCAGTCAACCACACACCTCATTTGGAACCGGAAGTCTGCAATCAGGCAGCAGCAGAGCCAAAAAAAAAAGGCAAATACGGCACAGTGCTGTGTTAAAGGTAAACTACTAAAAAACTAAAAGGAAAGCAGCATTTTTCATCTGCATAGTAAAGTTTCAAAGCTGTATTAAGTCAATGTTCAGTTGTAAACTACTGAAAGAAGAACCAGAACATTTTGTTCAGAGTTACAAGCAACCTCCATTCCCGAGGTGTTCGTAACTCTGAGGTTCTACTGTATAGTGTCAATTTCCAATGTCCTAGGCTTACCCTGAGTAACTAAGGTGAGTTTTCCTAGATTTACTAAGCTGCTTTAATAGGACTCCTTGTATAAACTATACCTGGCATCTCTCCTATACTGCAAACACCTAACCTGAACTGGAATTTCCCAATGAGTAGCCCATTGGCAAATCTTTAACAACCAGTCTCCATCTCCCAGTGGCAGGGGGTACCTCTGTTTACACACCTGAGAGAGGCATTCTGGAACCTGCAGTAATGGGCCAGGAGATGACACCCCCTCAAACTGAACCAGAACAAAGGAAGGGAAGAACTGAGACCGGCTGAGGCTGAGGGAGGAAAAGCACAAGAGTAAAACTCAATGCATCGTTATCATCCCAAAGAGATGCTGACATTCTACAGACAAAAAGCAGTGACAAACCACATGCAAATCAGACTGAACCAGCCAATGCCCACATATTATGGTAGATGGAAGGGGAAAAAATAACCATTCTCTGGCTCATTAATGCCAGAGAAATTCTCATTCTGAATCTCAGAGAGGACCCACCCATCTTCAGCACATCTCATTTCCTGGCACAGCCTCAGTTTTGCTCCAAGAACCTCTATTCTGCACTGTCCACGAGGGAAAAACCACAAAGAAGCAGAATGCCAGAACCGATATAACATCCTCTTTGCAACTCTCAAAACTGAAGTGTTTATATTCAGACTTAGATGATGAGCATCAATATGGGTTTGCATCTTGCCTCTGTACTGCTTGCTTTTTTTTTAATAGGAGAAAAGCATAATAGTTTATTTTAACTATGAAATATATTGCTATATTATAAAGGGTATTGTAACTTTCCATTAAGTTTTTGTATCAAACTAGTTTGTTAGCAGGCAGAGATGTCAGCCTGCTGTCAAAATGTCTGTTTCTGAGTACAAGTCACTGCAGATTTTAGCTTAACACAGGGACTAAGGCAGATGGTCAGCAGATTAGAACCTTTGCAATCCATTTGTAGAGACTCCACATACTCCTAACCCTTTGAGTTTGTGACTATTAATATGTATTGCATAGGCGCTATACACCGAGAAGAAAAAGATTCAAGGCAGGTCCTCAGCTGGTGCAAACCAGTGTAGCTTTCCTGACCTCAAAGAAGCTATGCCAGTTTCCACCAGCTAAAGTGGCTCTAGGCATTTCCAATGCAAGTCCTAACATGCCCTGCCAGACAGTTTCTCTCCCTTGTTCTCTGTCTCCAAACGAACGCAGGAGCCTGGTGCCTAGGCCACAAACTGCATGAATCCAAAATCCAAGCTCTGCAAACTCAAGTTTTCCCAGTGGGACGTAGGAGCTTGTGGAATGAGCAGTGTAAATGCTCCTCTCCCGAGCCCTGGGTTTCGGTGCAGTCTGTGCTGCTCAGTCGGGATAACAAGGCTTGACGGCCTCAGCTCAGTGCCCACTGACAGAGGACAGAAGCCCAGTATGCAGACGCACTGCTCTGACCTGGGAACAGCTTGCGCCCAGAAGAGGATGAGGGTCCGAATGTCCTCCTAGAGTAGAGCGCATCTGCAGGGCAGGTGGAGGGAGCACATGGAAGCTCCCCGAGTCACTCCTGGCCTGTAGATCAGCAAAGAAATTTGGTTTTCAGCCGCTGTTGTCCCCGAGGCCCCCAGGACCATGTGTGTTTAGGACTTCCTTGGGGTGGAGAGGTGAACAGAGTGCTCCCTCTGTCTCTCCCCTGCCCTCGGTCGTGACGGTGTAGTACTGCCCTGCCTAGATGACGTTTGCTGCTGCAGATAAGAAGCTCTGCTTTCAGGGGAAATTGTTTTAAGTTAAACAGACCCGACAGTGCTCTGTGCCTCACTGAGGTGCCGCACCCCACCTGGTCACCACCAGCTCCCTGAGGAACTGCCCAACATTCTTAGCCAGAAACGAATGAGCCATGCCAGGCCTGGATGGTGCCAAGGCCCTCTGGGGTCAGATGACAGCCAGTCCGATACCAGGCTTCATAGGATACCCCAGAACGACACTGCCAGAGGGTAGAGTTGACACATTTCTTCATTGGTATAAAGAGTCCTAAATTCTGAGAGAGGCTGATTTTCTGGTGGTACAAGGGGATATTCCTTCCTGCAGAACAGAGCCATTACGCGTTTCCGGGGACTCATCCATTCTCACCTTTGGGTTTTTGATGCTTGTGGCTTGCAAGTATTCAGAACAAGCAAACAAACCACCTCTTCCCAATATCTAGTCTAATGGCTGCCTTGGAACTGGGCTGAGCTTGATCTGCACATGGGGCGGGTGTGCAAAGCTGGCGTGAGGCTCTCCCCTTCCCACTCCCCTGTGGCTGGTGCCTGGCCAGCCTCCCTGTACCGAATCTGGGCTGCTCCAACTTACACTTGCTCCAAATGGCCCCAAGGGTCTGGAACTACAGCCCAGGATCCGCACGGCCCATAGGCCTAGGTCAGACGCCTTCCCTCCAGAGCGGGACGTGGCCAGAAGCTCCGTCTTCCAATGGAGCGACCCTCCTGGGCTGGCTAACGAGTCCATCAGCACTGCAGCACGGAGCAGCCAAAGAGCCCGGCCCTAACCCTCTTTGTTCTGTATTTCTGTTCAGTGCCTTCCTGCCCTGTCATCCCCACTGCTTGTGGTGTCCCGTCTGCAGTGCTCCAGAGCAGCACCCTAGACCAGTGACTAGAGAACGACACCCCCACACACACACACGCTT
The DNA here is from genome assembly GCA_003942145.1 of Platysternon megacephalum. Taxonomy (NCBI): domain Eukaryota; kingdom Metazoa; phylum Chordata; order Testudines; family Platysternidae; genus Platysternon; species Platysternon megacephalum. Next base: position 391,010 of record QXTE01000472.1, read on the forward strand.
CCCAACAAGTCTTCATCTCTCTGGAGAGCCGAACACCCTTTTGCGCTGAGTCGCCAGTGCTGCCCGGAGCGGACATGCTCTTTGCCCTGGCTCAGCACCATTCAGACATGCACAGCCACCAGCCTATCACAGGCAACAAACATCTATCACTCCCTTTTCCTCGGTTTCCAGTCCGCAAGCTATTAGTCAAGGGGAATGCATGAGAGGAGAAGTCCAACCGCACATTCCTGCCCCTGGGACTCTCATAAGAATCATTTACGTTATTTCTTGCACAGGAAAAGATCCCTGCAGGGAACCCATGAGAGAGCAAAAGAGATGGGGGTAGGTTTGCCAGACCATGGAACGAGCAGCGGTCCCGAGACCTGTGGGATTGCTCAGGGCATCCTCAGAGGATGAGTCCTCTGCACAATTCCACTCTGGCTTCCCATCAACCCACCCCATTTTCACTGTCTCCTCTGGTAGCATGATTCCGCTCCTGCCCAAACTGCACCCTGCGCTACTGCCTCTGGGTCGGTTCACCATCATGGATCCTGGCTCCACAGGGAGACATTGACGATAATACCATCCTTAACTGCCACAAACATATCCCTGAAGGGGGCTGATGCCACAAAAATCTGCTCTTCTCCCAGCCACAGACCCTTACCCAGCTGTGCACCCCGCCACACCACGAGAACTGAATTACAGAGAAGGGCTTTTCAGGGTTTGGGGAAATATTCCTATATAGGATTAGTTCCCCTCCCTCTGTCAGATTTGGGGCTGTTTTCCTGACGCTTCCTCTGGCCCACAGCGTTTAACAAAGATGCTCACACTTTTACCTTCCTGCCTGAATGGATATTACCCAACAAGCGTGCTGCTTTCTCGCTGTTTCTGTTCAAAGTCATCTCGAGGGCTTTCCCTTCATTTCAGACTCTCCGGATCCCTGCCAACAGCACAGTTACTGTGAGAGACAGAGCAGGGCAGGGTTTCCACTGGCTTGTTACTGAAAATATCTCCTTTCTTGGCTAACTACCAGTCCAGGATCCACCGGGGAACTGCCACGACCAAGGTCAGCCCGTACCAGTGAATGTAGTGGGCTCGGATTCACTAACCCTGAACTATGAACCACTTCTGGTTGTTATTTTTACATATCCACGGGCAGGATTTGATCCAGTGCTCACATTTCCTAGTTCTTCTGCTAACCATATGCATGGTCCCTGTCAACCCGGGGCTCCCTAAATTTGGGGGGAAGGGGCGGAGATGCATCACCTCAGACAGCGTTGCCATAAAACTGATTTGTACCCGGAAACAGGCATGTTTTAAACTAATGGCTTTAACCTGTTCACTGTAAAAAGTGCCTTGGACTTAAATCTGAAGAGGTCAGTATCTATAAATATTTACTATGCGGGTGTGTAAATAGGTAGATACCTACATATCTATACACACACACATATATATATATATACACACCCACCCACAAATATACCATCTATACGTACATATATAAAGGCTTCAGAACCCTCTGTCATATTGGTCTTTGGAGCTCTGTTCTTTCCTTATGATCTTAAATATATTTGCTCAGAAAAAGGCCTTTTATTAACCAGGCCAAACTGCCCAGCAGTGTACAGTGTTATGATTCTCTCTCTTTTTAAATAACTTTTTATGAACAAGTTGGAGGTTTTTTCTCTTGTGTTTTGAAATAGCCAATGCTCGGTCTGGTGGCTTTGAATTCCATCACCACAGCCTCCGCCCAGCGGTGGGCGAGCAATAGGACGTGTGGAAGAAGCAGGCTTCACTTCTCCGGGCTGCCCTGCTGGGGCATTCTGAAGGTGGGTCTTTTGGAAGTGAATCATTTGGAGACATTTCATTAGGTTGGTTTATTTCCTGCAGAATATTTATTAAAGTGGCCTCCAAAATGCTGTCTAGACCTTCCCAGGAAAGTGACAGCTCCCATACTACCTGACTCGGTGCTCCCAGTCCTGTTACCGCAGTGGATCTGGGTACCTCTGAGACATTCGTGAGTACCCTGCCAGAGAGACCATTTTGCATTGCTCCTGAGCTGAGGCATAGACAGTTTCAGTGATTCACACAGAGTTTGTGGCAGAACTGGGACTTGAGTCTAGATCCCGTGAGTCCCGATGCCTTAACTGCAAGACCATCCTCCTTGTCTTCCTCACTCTAGTGCTTCCCGCCGGTAGAGCCGCAATGAATATGGCACTTTGCCTGTGGCAGTTCTGTCTCCAAAATGCAAGTGGCATTAACCAGCTCTCCAGCCCTCCTCTTGAGTCACAGCGATTAACCCATTTGCAGAGCACAGACAGAGGTGGCCATTAATCTCCCATCAGTGAGCAATGCAACCCACACCAGAGACAAGTCCCCAACTTCCTGAGCAAGTCTCCTGGAGCAGAAGCAGCAGCTGAGTCCATTTGTCACTTCACTGCAGACTTCCCTCCCCGGGGAAGGAGCTTCCACAAGCCTGGCCCTAGTCTGACTAAAGCCTGGAAGGGGTTCTTCTCCCTGCCTTCCACAGGCCAAGAGCACTGGAGTGCTCCAATTCCAAGCTTTTTAATGCTTATTACAAACTGATATAGACAAAACCACAGATGCTTGATGCTTCCACTCAGAGCCCTCCTACCACTGCGGTGGTACTTCATACTGGCTCTCCTCTTCGGAATGAAACCAGGGTCACATCCCCCCACAAAAATGTTATCATTTGAAGGGGCTGCTACCTTCCAGTGCTCCCTCAGGAATCTGTTTTGGGACTCAACAAATTACACCCTTGTTTAAGGGACGAAGGGATCGGCCATGATAACTTGTGAATGTGAAACGCTGTTCCTCTGGCGCCCTGGCAAGGTACTTTGCACCTGAAAACATAACTGTGTAGCCCAGAGCAGAGGAGCAGGCTTTTCAAATTAGCTGCTGGGCTGAGCCTTCACTACAGGTTATGCCAGCGTAGCTACGGTGCTGTAGTCCCTGTACTGCAGATGTGGGGGAGGGATAGCTCAGTGGTTTGAGCATTGGCCTGCTACACCCAGGGTTGTGAGTTCAATCCTTGAGGGGGCCACTTAGGGATCTGGGGCAAAAAATTGGTCCTGCTAGTGAAGGCAGGGGGCTGGACTCGATGACCTTTCAAGGTCCCTTCCAGTTCGAGGAGATTGGTATATCTCCAATTATTAAAAAAATTAAAAGAGCAAAGGGAAAGCACTTGTTATGAATCAAGCTAAGCCTGTAATGGGAGGAAATGCAGACAGGTCTCTCACACTCCAGGCGTACATTCAAATACAAACAGGACACTCAAGGAGCCTAATTCTCACCCACTTACACCAGTGCAAGGGAGAACAGGATCAGGCTTGGTGTGTTTTGCACTGTTAAGCAAATAGCCAGAGCCCTTCCTTACACACAAAGAAACTGGGGTGAAAGGCTTTGAAACCAGATAGAGTCCAGACGGCACCAAAGTGACTCTGCAAAGAGAACAAACTGATAAAGAGAAGGAGGACACAGAGCCCTCCCTACCTGGCATGGGATACCAGAGCCAAAGTCCAGCAAATGGCTTAAAGGCCTTGTCCAAAACCTGCTGAAGTCAATGGGAATCTTTCCACTTATTCAGGAGCAGTGCCCAAGTGATCAAATGATCCAGCAGCAGCCCTAGTCACTCAGGGCAAAGCAGCGGCCAGGTGACCAAATTCTCATACACAAATTCTCCAATCCACCCAGAAACATGCAGTCGTGATGGGAATCTCTCATGCAGTAACCCAGATGTCGATGCTTTGAGGAAGCCTGAGACATGCGAAGTCCTCCACTGACACACTTATCATTTCAAAACTATGCCCCTGGGGTTTGTGAGAACTCCGGAGTTAATACCTGTCAAATGTGAAAATACCCTCAACAAGCTCTGCAGCACTTACTTAGAAGATTAAAACCATGTAACTTTGTTTCCAGTATTACAGGGGATTAAGGAGGCGATGCCCTGGTGTGTTAATCCTGCTGCATTTTCCAATACCACTAGAAATTACACACAGAGATTAGGCAAAATGTGCTTAATCTTTCTTTTCAGCAGGAAATCTGTATTTATGAACAGTTCTGGATCGAGGACTCTCCAAGGGGAAAGAGAATAATGCCTGAAACCTAGATCTTTGTTCTCTCTGCAACGATTCACCCACTGGCTTTCTGAACCTGGAAACAAGGACTCCATTGTTGTTTCAGCTTGGGACCAGACTGCTGGCGTGTAAAATTAAAAAGGTGGTAGAGGAGTTTTTAAACTAAGGGCTGGGGAAAGCTGACCGGTGCAGAGCCATCCTGTACAAGAGGATTTCTTAAAGGGGATTCTCTATATCCTGGTAAGGAAGAGAGGACAGAAGTTGATAAAGTGCAGGTAGGAATTGAAGAGAACCAGTAAACAAAAAAAAGAGCCCCATTCAATTACATCACATGAAGGCAGACAACTAAATATGGACAAACGTTATAAGTGACTGTATATAAATGCTAGAAGTCTAAATACCAAGATGGGTGAACTTGAGGGCCTGGTATTAAATGAGGATATTGATACAACCGGCATCACAGAAACGTGGTGGAACAATGATACTCAAAGGGACACGGTATTACCAGGGCACAAAATAGATAGGAATGACGGAATAGGTCGTGCTGGTGTGGGAGTGAAAGAAAGCATAGAGTCAACTATAACAACAATCTTAAATGAGCCAAACGGTGCCACTGAATCTCTATGGATAGAAATTCCATACACGTACAGGTTAAACTGGAAAGTTCTGTTGGTTGTATACAATCCAGGGGTTGTTCATTAACCACCCCGATGTAACATTTCTCCAGTCAGGTCCTGATCCCATTTAAGCGGATTTACTCTTTTCCCCAGGATGTGCGTGTTATTCTCAGTAACACTAATGGACGTTATGCATGTACAGCAAGAAGATGGCAGGCTGCTAGTAAGGGTGTGTCATCTCCCAGCACAGTTACCAGAATAAAGACAAGCTGTATCCAGTTTAGACTAGTGGCCTGGCACTCATGAAGAAAGCAGCAGTTCTCAGCAGGATATGCTGTGAAATGTGCCGGTAAATTACATTTTTTTCTAACTAAATGGGTATTTCTGAACTTCCTGCTGGTAGCAGCCACTAGGCTAAGACAATTAATATCAGTTGTGACCCTGCACAAACTGCAAACACGTCACCGTCCTCCTGAGACGCTAGTTCAAAAAGAATCAAAATAAAACACGTAGGGCCTGACGCTCTGTTGTCTGGAACCTGAGCCGTCATTTGCACGGGTGCACAGTGGGGTTGGCCACCACCTGCCAGATGTATCTGTTTTACTCCCACTTTGCACAGCTGAGAACAACAGAGAATCAAAACCATGAAGTAACACTGCATGTAGCCAGAGACACTACACCAGGGTGGTGTATAAAATGCAACACGCTATATAAAAGTACATTAGGCCAGTGTTAAGAATAAAAGTAATACCATATGTGAGCAAAATGCAAGAGAACATTGTGGATGGATTCACTCAAAACAAACCGTCCCGGGCAAACAAAAACCAAGCCTCAATGTAACACCAATGCAAGGTTTCACATCATCCCAGCCATTGAGAAATGCAGATGAGGTTGATAAATATTTTCCTCCAGTTGGATTTTTGCAAAGATCTGTATTTTTCTTAACAGCGCTGTTCTAAGAGGCCCCCCACAAAGCATAAGAAAATGATGAGGCCCGTGGGAAAGAACAAAAGCTTTGTTCATGCTAAAGATATTCTCCAGCTCAGAATCTAATTCAGTCGGCGTACTCCCATCTCGCACTTTGGAAGCAGACGGCTTGCCTCTCACTGCACCAAAGAACTGCTCTGCAAAGACAGGCGGCTCCGACTCGGCACCAAGCTGGGCCCGATCAGCCTATCACACAGGCCTTTTATGCCAGGCTGCAGGGAGCTGAGTGAACAGGAGTACTTGTGGCACCTTATAGACTAACAAATGTATTGTAACATAAGCTTTCGTGGGCTACAGCTCACTTCATCGGATGCATGTAGTGGAAAGTGGGAGCTGAGTGTGTCTCAACCAGTGGTTTCTGCCAGGATCGCCCACCTGATAAGTGCTCCCTGGTCTCCCATATGGAGGTAGGTCACTGTAACGTGGGCTGCCTCACAGTACCAGCAACTTGAAACTGCTGGGCCAGATGAACCCCCTCAAGCTTTGATGGGTTGGCTCCAAACTGCTCCTGGGTTTGGGTTTTGCAAAATCAAAGCCCATCTGAAGACATCTTGCAAAAGGAAAGCGCCCCCCCCCTTCATTCTCTCTCTCTTAGTCACACTGATCGGTCGTTTCGACAATTCTTGCCTCACTTCTAATTCTCTATTAATTGTAAAAACCCTCCTTATAAAACCTCCCTTTGTTGTTACATCTCTTGGAATGGCAGGATAGGATGGCAAGCGGAGACCTTCCGTGTAACAACACAACGCTTCAGGAAAGCTACACGCAAGCTCCTCAAACCGCACACACTGTAACAACTTTCCTTTTCAAACCTCCCAGCGCTCGCCTCTCCTAGGAGCTATTCCTCGGGCTAGATATGGCCCCATTACTGGGGTACTGAGCACCTCACAGTCTGGAAAGCCCGAGACTAGTGCCCTGAACACTGCACCAGCGGCAGAGAGTGTATGTGAGCAAAGGCAGTTTATTCATCCGTCCGCAGGGGCAGGATATAACGTATTAACCCGGCTCACTATGGCGGAGATGCTGTTCTTGTGCTAAGGTCTCCTTTCCAGTACAGAGAGAGTGTCTGTCTGTCTGTCACTTTTGGGGGTTACCTGAGGCGTTCGGGGAGAATTACTACCCCCTACTCACAGCAGGAGGGAGCCCTAATGGGCACCAACTCGCTGCCCCCAGGGAAGCAGGGCACCCGGGTCACTGGTTTCCCCCCAGTTCGACACTCTCCTTAGCACGAGGCACTTTGGCAGGTTTGCAGTAAAGCCAACCTGACGTTGGTTGAACAGAGCTCGAGGGAAAGAGTCCAGCACACGCCAGCCTAAGGAGCTGGGAACGTAAGGCCACAGGTAAAAGTTTATAGCCTGGCCTTAGTAACCAGTGACTTTCCTGTCTCATTCGGCATTTCTCACCCAAATAAGTTCTAAACAGTGCTTGCCCAGTCTAGAAAGCTGGGATTCACCGTTGATGAGACAACCCCCCCGGCAGAGTCACTCCTCCTCTTTCTTCTTCTCTTGTCCCATGACCCAGGGCTCCCCATCCAGAGACTTTTATTGGGGTTCTTTTGTCTTTGCAAATGCCGAAGCCTGCATCTGGCCAAGACAGTAAACACCAGCTAGCTCAGTCGATGGCTATCCACAGTTCTCGTATAGATTGGGTCAGCTCTCCGGCTCCCCCTCCTTAGGGGCCAGGTTCACACCCAACCGATTTGGAACACCATATCCCGCACACTACCTAGCTCTAAAACTGCTTCCCGTACAAACCTCTCTCAATAACCATGACAATCAGCCAGTTCTTCGCTGTTGGCAGAAACCCCACACGACCCCCTCGGTGAAATATTAAGAAGATGGTTGGACACAGGGGTAATATACCTGCCAGAGCACAGCTGTGTCACAGCACCTTGCTGTACCTGGGAACTCCTTCGTAAAGCAGTGCAGAGGGACTATAGTATCTACCAGGCATGCAGGCCCCGTTCGCTACGCCAGCGAGTGACTCAGCCGCAGCTTCTCAGGGATTCTTAGGCACTGCCGTGACTAATGCAGTTATTTTCGGATCCCCCACCTTGCCGGCGATGGAATGGGTGCATGATGCATCTCTGCACCCACCAAGAACAGAGACACTCCTCCCGCTACTGAAGAGAAACAGAAGATCACACTGGATATTGCTGAGGGTGGGGGATGAGCAGAAAGCTCTCCATGGACTGCAGTGTAAGCAGAAGTAACCGCCTGACTTCAATGAACCTGGTCCCATAACGCATCGGCACCCCTGACGCCGAATGATTACTGGGAGACAGTAAGGTAACATCCACAGGCACAGTAAGGCAAATGAATAGGCTTGTGCTGATTGCAGCTACACTGGAGTACATTGGAGTGATTCAGCTGGATTCTCTCCAGATTTACATCAGCATTGACAGAGCAGAACATGGCCCTTGGATTTGAAAGAAATCACATTTTTGTGTCATTCACTAAGCTCCTTTCAACGTGTCCTTCGAACCGCTCTTCTTGGGCGCGCAGACCCCTGCTTCTCCCCTCGTGCTCTGCTCCAGAGCAGGGGCTCTCTGCTGTCTCCAGCCTGCCACCACAAGCTACAACAGAAAGAAGTTTCAGGACCCCTCTGAGCAAAAAAACTGGAGGGCTGGCCATGCCCCAGGTTGAGAACCCACGCTCCAGAGAACGGAGGGGGAAGAGTAGGGCTGGATGGGGAGAGGAGCATGAAGAGAAAATAGCAACTCCGATGCAAGTCCCCTGGGATCTGCCCAATTCCCAGAGTCACCATTTCTAAGGCTACATCTACACTTAAAACACGACAGCAGCGCTGCTGTAGCACTTCAGTGCAGACTCCCTATCCCAACGGGAGGGCCTGTCCCATCGGCGAGGGGAATCCACCTCCTCAAGAGACGGCAGCTAGACTGACAGAAGAATTCTACACCCGGGGTTAGGTCAGTGTAGTTATATCTCTCACACCCCAAGAGACGTGCCTATACCAATGTAAGTTCATAGTGTAGACCAGGCCTAAGANCTGCTGTAGCACTTCAGTGCAGACTCCCTATCCCAACGGGAGGGCCTGTCCCATCGGCGTGGGGAATCCACCTCCTCAAGAGACGGCAGCTGGGCTGACGGAAAAATTCTACACCCGGGGTTAGGTCAGTGTAGTTATATCTCCCACACCCCAAGAGACGTGCCTATACCAATGTAAGTTCATAGTGTAGACCAGGCCTAAGAGAGAGAATCCCTTTGGAGAGGGGGATAAAATAAATCTGCTCTGGGCACCTGTGTCAACCTCTTCCAGAAAACAGATCAGATTAGATCAGACCAGATAGACAGAATGGTGGATAACAACAAGCAGTAGGCAGCAAAATTACCTCTCCTCATGTGTCCCAACAAACCCACTTCCACACAGGTGTCCTTAATCCTGCAATGTTCCATTTGCCAGCTCTCACCCCTGTCTCCCCTAGACACACACCAAGCTACCCCAAAGCCATTGGAGGACACGGCTTGCTCTGAAGCTGGCACTGGATGTTGGTCAGGAGCAACAGGCTTTGTACTCATTAAAGAGAAATCAATTAAGCTGCTAGATATTCAGCCACCTGGTGCCTCTGACTATTTTTTCTTCTTCTTCTGTTTTCCCTTAATGTGCCACTGCTGCCCCAGGGAAGTCAAACGATACATATTTTTCCTCTCTCTCTCTTAGATTAAAAAATGCTGTATGCCAAGAAATCTGCTCAGGCCATCCAATTACACTACCGTACATAGTCTCTGAGATTTGCAAACAGCTATCTTTCTATCCATTTATCATCTCTCTCTATCTGCATCCCTGCCTCTCCATCTGCACAGATCACTATCTGATCCACGTCTCGGCTCCTTCTGTTGGCTTGTGCTGCATAAAATGATAATCTGTAGTGAATAAAGAATCCGTAGTGAATAAGGGGTCCTGAGGAAGGTGTAATAGGCTCCCGTGGGATGCAGAAATTACTCCTTTATGTGGGGAAGCCCTTTCAGAGGCACAGATGCACTAGTGTTTCACTTGCTAGACAAACGCATTATACCGTCTCTCGGCTCTCAAGAGCTACATAAATATGAACAAGCTGAGAGACGAGGGCCACCTCTCTCCTGGCCTTTCAAGGAGGTTCCTGAAGTTTCTTGAGGAATATGATGGGGCAGGTGGGGGGAATCCACTCACATGAGCTTCAAGGTGATACCAGGCAAATACTGTGACTAGTCTGGGTAAATTCAGACCTGGGCGTCTTCCTTGCTGGCAGAAGTAGATTGAAATGAGGGTGGCTGCTGGGCTCCTGGCAGATGGCAGCTGTATTCCCCCAGGGGAGCTGCACTGCAAAGACTCACACCCCTGAGGATGACTCTCGGGCCAGTGGTGTAGCTATCTGTAAGCGATGCCAGCGTGGCAAAGGTCAGACAGATCCTGCCCTAAAGAGCTGACAGTCCAGAAAGTGCACAGATAAGACAGGTCACACCAGGAATCTGGGAGGAAGGAGTTTTGTTTTGTTTTGTTTTGTTATTATCTCACTTCCTTGTGGGCATGACAGCAGACATGTATCCTTAGGTGGGACCTGAATAAGGCTCATCAGCCTGGGCCTGGGAAGGGGTCCAAACCATAAAGGGTAGGCTGGAGAAAGGAGATATGGGGTGCTGCTGGCAAAACAGAGAGGGTCACACTGAGAAAGATTCAGGTTTGGCCAGAAGCACCCTCACTCCAGGGCTCACTTTAAACTCTCCCCTTTCAATCTCTCTAAATGCAGAGCACAGCGCTCTTCCTCCGACAGATCGTACTGCACACGATGGGAGGGGAGCCTGAGAGAACGGTTACGGCTCAGGAACAAATGCACGATGGAATATTAATGCAGCATAAACTGACACATATTGGGAAGCTGAATGAAGTCTGGGATTAGGGAAGGTCATTAGTTTAACTGATTCACTCTCCGGGAACTGCTGTGTCAGGCACAGTAATCCAGAGGGGCGACTCTGACCCACTTTTCACCTCCGATCCCCCTCAATAACCAGTGCTTCCGAAGAAACAGCACGGCCACCCTTCCTACCGAACAATGGCGCCTCCCCAGGGAGCCCCACTCAACATCCCATCTGATGCACACGCGCCCAGGCCGTTGCCCAGCGGGCCTGGATATTACAAGGAGAGTCTGTGATACTGGCAGGCCTGGTGCCAGCCATGCCAAGCTCCCCACGTCTCCACTGAACACTGACAAATACACCTGCGTGTTAGCAGTGTTAAAACAGGCTTTCGAATTAATAGAATGTGTTTCACGTTTAGACTTTATTGAACGCTTGTGAGCTGCTGCCTGCATTAATCTCACGTATAACATCTGTAGCCCACACTGTACGGTAAGATTTGAACATTTGCATCATCAGCCTTTGCAACTGTGTAAATCACCAGACAGGCGAGAAACATTAACCAGCGTGAAATGCTGGTCTCCAGCGGGTCTCAGTACCCTGCCTGACCAAGAAGGCCTATCAATGCCAGACGGACCAGAGGGGAACGTTAAAAGGGACCAAAGACTGATGTTTAACTTTCCTCTTTCCCTATGAAGATGAGACCTGCAAGTGAATTCTTCCATCAGCTGAGTTTGCAACTCGAAGCAGAAGGGGGGAAAGGAAAAAAGCCCCTAACAAGGAGGAACTGGAGCTTTATGTGCTTGGACTCTGGGGAGCAAGGATTACTAGGCATAAGCAACAGCCTGGACTAGCCCTAAAGGACATACAGAGCTTGCTTATTATAGAAGCTTCTATTACTTTTTGAAGCTTAACATTGGAACTCATTTGTGTGCATCTACGTTTACCTGCTTTAACCTCGTAAAGAAATCTCGTTTCCTTTTTTTAGATAACAAATCGTTCGATAGTTTATTATAGGATTGGCTCCAAGTGTTGTCTTTGGTGTGAGCTCTAAAGTGCAACAGACCTTGGGCAAGTGACTGGTCTTTGAGGCCTGGGAGCAACCGGAATATTATTGTGATACTTGGTATAAGGGACCATCCATCACGAAGGGAGGTGGCGTCACAGAGCAGAGGACCCGAAGAGACGGCCTGTGACTCCATATTTAGGCTGTTATGGTGCCTGGGAAGTTTACGCTTGATAATTTGCTGGTGAAATCTAAGTATAGAACTCCCAGGCAATTTGGGGTTTGTGCCTGGCTCTTACCAGTTTGCCCTGAGGTTGGTGCTTATGCTCTTGAGTGACAGCCTGACAGAGCTCAGCTGGGACAGAATATTCTGGAACAGCATGCAAGCTTCTTTCCTATGCCATGGAAAGCAGCAGCACTAAATAGTCTGGTATCCACCTGGCTCAGATTAGCAAAAGTCCTCTTAGCCCTAGGAACACCAAGACAGTACAGCTACTGCCATCGCAGAGCCTCTGTGTTATCCCCAAATGAGACCCGTGCCGGACATGTGCCAGGAGCCCACGGCCCGTAGGCAGTGGGTGGCTAGGGCTACAGAGCGCTCAGCCTCCCCTGTCTATTTTCTGAGCCACCCTGCTGCCCACATGGATGCCCAGCTCAGCAGGCAACGCCCGTGTCCGGCAGGGCCAGGAGGGAGTGGGGTGTAGCAGGGGGAGGGCCCCACCTGCACACAGACATGCCCACCAAGTGCCACTGTGGCAGGCTCCTCCGAATCTGAGTGGCAAAAGGCCGGAGCAGGAAGCAGGACCCAGGCCCACAGGTCAGGAGCAGACGCTGTGGGGTGAGCATGGGGCGGGCTCAGCCCCCCAACGAATATTTTCACCAGCAGCCTATGCTGAGGCCCACATCTAACTTCCATAAAAAGGGAGCACCCTCCTCTTCAAACCCGAAGGGCAGCCCAGTGTGACTAATGCCCCTCGCACAACGGGGCCTGGGCGCTCCGTTCTCGATGGCACGCTGCGGGTTAGGACAGGCCAACTAGATACTACGATTGGCAGCCTATCAATGCTACAGACTAAATTCAATTCGGCATCCCTGCGTTCCTTGGTTCAAGATAAGGGCAGCCCTGGCCTGCGCTGCAGAACACCCCAGGCTGGATCTGGCTACGCCTACAGCTTACCCGGTGTTATATGTCAAGGGATGGTCAGCCAGGGAGACTGCTTGGGAATCAAAATGTTCCGATGCCTCTTTGTAATAAGCCGGGCTGCCCTGCAGACTAGCCCTAAGGATGCTAACACCTTGCACTGCTACCGCTGATGTGGGAGCTCCTGGCATTGATCCCCCTGCAGCAGCCGCACCTGCTTTGCGATGGCGCAACTTGAATAGGCTAAAGGCAGCCTGTGCAAATGTGAGAATGTTATCACACTGTCGGAGCAGGCAAGTGTGTCACCAACAGCTGGACAGATGTGGTTGCTCTCCCCAGAGCCTGGCTTCCCTCCCTCCCCACACCCGGAGCTCGCAAGATGAGTAATTGTTGCTGACACTTCACTGCAGAACAGCCACAGCAGCTGCCTCGGCTTGATCAAAGCTCAGGTTCGATCATTCATTCAGCAGCAAGAAACCCTGAAAGGAACAGCTTGTGCAGTGCCCCAGATAACACAGCTCGTTTCTGGGACCCACCAGAAAGCTGGGAAACCCACCCCGCTCTAGACATTAGCAAGGGACAAGGAGGTGGAAGTGAACTGCCTTCCCGCCCCGTTTTAGGAATGAAAGCCCTCTCCTCTCCGGTGCGGAGACAGCAGTTCTGACAAAGCAGCAGAAACCCGAGTGACAGACCCAGGATGGCGCAGCATTCTTCATGCACAGGACAAGCAGACCGGGCGGTACATTGCCGTATGCAACCTACCTCCTAGTGCATGTGCACAAGTCAGTTTACACACTGTTTGGTTAATGGTCCATACCAGCTCATTCACATGCCATTTCACTAGTGTCTTGTGCTAATGTAATGGACATGTACCAGTGACACTTTGCTTGGCAGGATTGTTAATTGTCCCATGCTCAGGTTTGAACAAACGCACCGTCTTAAACACACCCTGCTGGACATCTGTTCGCTCACACCTTGTGATATTGTCACAATGCTTTTAGCAACAACAACAAATATTGAAAAAAATGTAAAGGGGAACTGAAGGCACATGGGATGTGGAGACTTTCCAGTCTAGGTCACTGGTTTGAACGGGCCCCCAAGTGAAGACATTGCTGTCTGTTGTGGGGGCCATGTGAAATGAAGCAGTGACATCAGTCTAGTTTTTAGCGCTATGTGACAAAACCCCTTACTGCTCGCTGGGAACCTCTGCAAGGTGGCCAAAACTGATCCTATCTTGACCTGATCCACCCAGTGCAAAAACAGTGCATGGGCGTGGGAGACGTTTGTACCTATTCCATGGGTAACGAGGAGACGACTCCAGGGCTATTAATCCAGCACCATCCACCCCAGGAATCCATTCATCTTAAAGAAAAACGTAGGCTGTTGGGTTCGGGGAGCAAAAAGAAGGTCCACTACAAATCAAAGCCACCAGCCCTTTTCTGCCTGGTGAGAACAGGCTGACGTCAGGAGCAGAGAACGGAGGTTCCAGTGGCCTTGAAAGCCGTTTAAAATGAAGCTCTGTGGGAATGGCGGCCTTATACCAGAACTGTCCTTAGAACAGAAAGTTGGATGGGGGAGCTGTGCTACAATTCTTTTTATTTCAAAAGAGAAAAGCAACACACTACAATCAGAGGCTAGCTCCGGGTTCCAGAATCTCCTTGCCTAGCTGCTTCTTGAGCAAATGCTGCCACCGTGTGGCCTCTGGAGAGCTCTCTGCAACCTTGTAGGAGAGCAAACCACCAGCTCTCCACCTCCCAGGAGGAAGAATAAGAAGCACTTGGCAGAGCTATAGCAAACCAGCCCCGGATCCCCCACCCTCACAGAGCCAAGAACTGACTGAGCCCCACGTCCCCCTCGGCTGGATGCACTTGCTGAATCTCAGCAGATAATACAGAGCATGAAATGAAAGCATGTCGTCTTCCTGTGCTGGAACAATGCCCACCAGTGAGCGTGGGCTGCCAAACAGCCCACCGGAGTCACTGACTCAACGAATACACCGTGTCCACATTTGTTCTGTACTCCGACTCATGAATCAGTTATTAGACACTGGCCCCAGGCAAGCTCCTTATCTCCAGTATAAACTCACTCGCCCAGCCCGTTCCCAAACAAGTGAGTCTTTGTCGTTACAACTCCAGGATGCAGACAGGATATTAAGGTTTCTTTTAAAATTAAATCAATACAACTGCAGTTATTAAAGATGTGACTTTGGCAACTTGCAATCTGCAGAGCAACGAGCCGCATTACTATTGAAGGGAGTTTGGAATCCAGCCGATTTTCCATAACTAAGGAGACCTAAGGATGAGCTCCCATTGATTAGCTGATACTCGTTGCATATAAACATCTCCATTGCACAGTGCTTGATGGCCCCATAATTCCTAGCACAGATTATTTCAAGGCAGACTATACATCATTCCTGTGTGGGAAAGACAGGCTTTGTTGGGTTTTAAGAATAACAAATAAGCACTAAATTAAACAAGATTATTTCAACGTACAGCATGATCACAAGCAATAAAAAACTGAACCGATCTAGGGCTTGAATCTTCCCTGCCCTGCATCCTGTGGAGTGATTTACACCAGTGCAAAGTGGTGTAAAGTGCTCCATCCACCCCTCCCCCCTCATCAGAAGGGGAGCAGAACAAGGAGTAATGGTCTCGAGTTGCAATGGGGGAGGTTTAGGTTGGATATTAGGAAACACTATTTCACTAGGAGGGTGGTAAAGCACTGGAATGGGTTACCTAGGGCAGGGGTGGAATCTTCTTCCTTAGAGGTTTTTAAGGCCCGGCTTGACAAAGCCCTGGCTGGGCTGATTTAGTTGGGTTTGGTCCTGCTTTGAGCAGGGGGTTGGACTAGATACCTCCTGAGGTCCCTTCCAACCCTGATATTCTATGATTCTATGATCTTACCCCTCACTTGCCAGTGTTGCCAATTCTTGTAATTTTATCATGAGTCTCATGATACTTGGTGTCTGTCTCAGACCCCCAGACCCCAGTTACATGAGAACCTTCACTTTCATTTTTTATGCCAAGGAAGAGAATCCGTTCCATTGGGTCTAAAGCACAAGGTCCCGATCCTGCAAAGACCAATGCACCTGCTTAGCTTTACTACTGTGCAGGGTCCCAAATGAAATCAGTGGAACTACTCCTGGTAGCAAAGTTAAATACACACAGAGGTCTTTGCAGCACTGGGGCATCAATGTGTACTTATGAGTTACAAAGTATAAAAAATGATGGGTTCATTACATTTACATTTCTATATAACTGGTTTTGTTACAGTCAGACCAAGGACACATTTATGACTTGCCCAGAGGGTGCTGATTGCCATTTACCAGGTGACTCCTAAGCTCTGAATGACAATGCTGCCGGAGATTAGGGAAATGCTCACTGTTAGCTGTAATGCAATTCTTCTACCAGTAAAGTCTGCTTAGTGTCTTAGGCCTCAGTCCTGCAATGAGCTCCACGCAGAGGATTCCGGAGCTCCCGAGCAATCCCAGTGGGGGGTCCAGCCACACACAATGCAGAACTGCGACTTTACCTTCTCTGTCTGAATTACTTGTCAGGTGCTACTACTGCCTACCAGTTATACCCATGCAAACCAACAAAAACATGACATGGTGTCAAAAACATTACACTGACCACCTTACCCTTCAGGTGGAAAAACCATTCATTACACCATTACACTTTCTGCCACTCATACTGTATTCAAAGTAGTTGCTGTCTAGATATTTTGATCTCCATGCCAGATGGTAAATTACATACAACTATTTACAGGAAAGAAACAACGCAACAGACACGAACAATCTGTTCTATGCCACTAGTTTTCATATTAATACAATTAAGAGGGGTTTCACTTTATGAGATGGAGAATCCACAGTATTTGAGGGATGAAGCTGTTTTTTAATCAGGATGGATGAGTCCGCCTCCATGTTCCTGGAAAGTGACGTGGGGAAAAAATGATGGGGTGATTAGTTTTTCTTTTTTTTTTTTTCTTCAAATAAAAATTTTATTAAGAACTGAAAGCAGCAGCAGCAGCTCTTCTCTGCTCAGTGCAGAGGGGGAACCATAGAAATTAGAGATAGCCGACAGTCCCTTAGCACCTTCCCTTAGAATTCTTTGTTGCCACTAACCTAGGGCGTGAACAGTCTTTACTCTTACCGAAGCTGAAGGCATTCTGCACTTTGCAGACTACTAACAATGCTGGCAATGTAAGGTCAGAGGGCCTTTGAATCCAAAACTAGCAATTCAACCAGCTGATTCAAGGGAGAATCCTCATTAGCTGCTGGCACTTATTACTTTTGCCCTCTCCCAGACTGATCATTACACAACCCTTCCAGTGGAGATGTTGAAGTGGGGTCCCTTCTTCCCTTCTGTAGCAGATGTCTGGCTGGAAGTTAAAGGCAGTTGGGTATCCACAAAACTGTAATCTTGCTTCTTTGTCTATTGAGGAATAAGGCAGGTCAGGCCCAGATGCTCTGGGCTGTCCCTCAATATTAGGATTCACTCAATTCAGAAGTAAATAAAATATTCATGAAAGTGCATTCTTCCTAAAGCAGTCCTGTAGCCAGTGTGCGCTATTAAAGAGAAGAGTGCATGCTACTCACAAGTGAAATGGCCCCTTGCCAAGACGTCTATTTCTCGCCCTAATGGATGACACCTATAAGTAAAACACACTTATTGTCTAAATGACTCTATTTTAGGAAGAGCTATGCTCTCAGGAATATTGAACATTCCCATGGCCCTCTTCAAAAAACACTCAAGAGATAACCCAGTTTTCCAGTCCAACATTATCACTCTCAGTAAAACTGGCTCCCATAGAGAAGGATGAACCTGAGAGCATCCACTCTAATACCCAGGGCTATACCTCTATTTAATGCATGAGGCTGGACTGAACCTCATATCCAGCACTAGATCCAAGGCTGCTCCCGTGTGATCCCTCAGGCTGAGCACAGGCCCAGTTTTAGGCACAGGGAGCTGCCTGCCTACATTTCCCCTGGCTATTTCATAACATTTTGATGAAACATTATGACATGTTGATGCCATATCATCATTGGTGCTTTGTGTGATGAGATTCTGAGATCTCGACACTCTCTCTGAACCCCAGGGATGGTTCATGAGAAGATGCTGGCCCCCTATCCTCCAGAAAGACATTTATTCATCTCATCTGCTCCTGAAAAGTCAAAGATCCAGTGTGTGACTCTGTACATTGGGAGGGGAAGAGGTATCGGTCTCACAGAAGAGGAAGGGTAGGGAGAGAGGCACGTCCAGAACTGGGGCATCTACCGGCAGAAGTTCAGGGAAGAGAGGATGGAAGTTTCCTTTTAAACGGGGACTGGGGAGGAGAATAGACTGCAATGTTCCCCAGCCAGGACCTCAAGAAAGGAGGAGACATCAGATTACAGAGGGCAGGGGCCAGAGGAGACATAAGTTCCTGTTCTGCAGAACTCTGGATCAGCAGCAAGAAACCATGTAGCAGATAATTACAAAAATAGTCAGTCCACAGACTTCCTCATAGGCCACAGCAACTGGCTTTTATAGAGTTTAAGGCAGGGGTTCTCAAACTGGGGGTCAGGACTCCTCAGAGGGTCACAAGGTTATTAAATGGGGGGTTGAGCTGTCAGCCTCCACCCCAAACCCCGCATCACCTCCAGCATTTATAATGGTGTTAAATATATAAAAAAGTGTTTTTAATGTATAAGGGGGGACACACTCGGAGGCTTGCTGTGTGAAAGGGGTCACCAGTACAAAAGTCTGAGAACCCCTGGGTTAAGGCCAAGGAGGCCCATTACGGTCATCTAGTCTGACCTCCGGCATAACACGGGCCAGAGAAGCTCACTGTGTAGTGTATCTCCTGCCCCAAGAGGTATTCTATTCCTTATACACATCGCTCCTATCTGATGTAAATGTGGATGTTCTTATTCACACAAATGTCTGATCCCTATCTGCATCCTTAGTGCATTCATGTATAAGACAGTGTCTCTGTTGACCACTCACTTCTGAGGCTCCAGAGAAAGACCAAGAAACATCTGAGTTTTAAAAGCTACCGTTAACCTACCATCAACCTGTCAAGTTGCACGGCCCCTGCGGCAGGGGAAGGCTCGTAGCACATCTCGGAGGTACAGGGGGAATGCAACCCCAGGCAGGCTCCAGTTGGGTGGGAGGCAAGCACATTCCCACGGGGGTTGAAGGAGGGTAGCAGAGTGCAGTGGACTGTGGGAGTGAGGAGCATAGGGTTGCTATCTATCCGGGTTTGACCAGGATCATTTGAAGTGGCTCTCCTGGGAAATCTGTCAGGATGCTCACTACGCACTCCCAGCAGGCCAGTTTTATGGGCTCAGCATCATCGCACATGTCCCTTTTTCTGTACCTCAGAGATGGCACCCAACAGTGGGGGGAAGCCCATCCATCAAAGGATGGGTGTCTCATGAGGTACAGGGAAAGAGGGGGGGGTCTGTTCCTGTGGGGGATCCCTAAGGGAAGGGAAAATATCCCAGTTCCAGGGGGGATCCCTGTGGGGAACAGGGATATTCATGGGGGTATCCAAGGGGGGGGGAGAGTCTGTTCACGGGGGGTGGGGTGGGGTCCCTGAAGGGAAGGGGAAATATCCCAGAGGCATTCCATGGGGGAGTACCCCAGGGGGGTGGGGGCTGTTGGGGGTCCCTGAGGGGCAGGGGGTGGGGGGGGTCCCTGAGGGGAAGGGGAGTATCCCAGGGGTTGGGGTCAGTTTCTGGGGGGGTGTCCCTGAGGGGAAGGGGGGGCCCCAGGGGGGTGGAGTCAGTTTCTGGGGGGGGTGTCCCTGAGGAGAAGGGGGTGTCAGGGGGGTCCCAGAGGGGAAGGGGATGTCGGGGGGGGGTGTCCCTGAGGGGCAGAGCGCGGACGGTCCAGCCCCTGGCAGATCACCTGGTGCATGTGGAGTCACGTGGTTTGCCCCTCCCCTCGCCGCGCTGTGACGCCATCACCCCGCGCCAGGCACCGCGGCGCTGAGGAGAGCGGGGTCTCCGGAGGGGGAGGGGAAGAAGGCGCAGCGCGAGCCCCGGCGGGCAGCGGCCTTCCCAGCCACTCGGCTCCCGAGTCCCGGGACGGAAGCGGCGCAGTGGTGAGAGGCCCGGGGGGGCGCGAGACCCGGTGGGGGATGAGGGGGGGAGAGAGCGAGAGAGAAGCGGGAAGCGCCTCGGGGCAGTGCGTGCGCAGTGGGGGCTGCATGGAGGAGGGAGCGGCGCATGCGCGGTGTGGCCAGCGAGGGGCCATATATAGCGAGGGGGCTCGGGCCCGGGGCTTGTTTTCCCCGGGTGCCCCCCCACGGCGAGTTGCCCCCCCCCCCCGCGCCTGAGCAGTAACCCTGAGGGGCGGGGGCATCATCCGATTCCTTCCTGCCCCTCCCCCCCGCGCGCCCTGGCTGGCCGGTGTGTCCCTCGCCGCGCCCCGTCTCCGCCTGCCTGCGCTCTCCTTCGCCTAATGTCTCCCTCTGCAGCGCCGGCCTCCACCCCAGCCCCTTCTCGGGGTGTCACCAGATCCCCATAGCAGCCTGCACGATGTCATGCGCTCTGAGCGGGCTATAATCACTGAAATCTGTTGTAAAAGGAAAGTGGTGAAACATAAAACACGGGGGAAAACTCCATCACAATGCTCGTTACAAATTAAAAATACTTCTGTACACGTAAAGAGTATTTCTTACATCCCATAATGGGCTAGACCAGGGGTAGGCAACCTTTGGCATGCGAGCTGATTTTCAGTGGCACTCACACTGCCCTTGTCCTGGCCACCGGTCCGGGGAGCTCTGCATTTTAATTTAATTGCAAATGAAGCTTCTTAAACATTTTAAAAACCTTATTTATTTTACATACAACAATAGTTTAGTTCTATATTATAGACTTATAGCAAGAGACCTTATAAAAATGTTAAAATGTATGACTGGCACGCAAAACCTTAAATCAGAGTGAATAAATGAAGACTTGGCACACCACTTCTGAAAGGTTGCCAACCCCTGGGCTAGAACCTGTGGAGTAAAAATCCTAGCTCCTGTGGAGCAGTTGTTTGTTTGTTTTTGAGACTTTCCTTTGCACAGGTTCCCTTTATTGCTCACAATACTTGTGCTTCTTACCAGCTTGCTATGTGCTAAAGTTTGTGTGAATTCTTTACTGCTGTGCTATTCTTTCAAGTTGCTTCTTACAGCTAAAACAGAAATTTACAAACTGTGTACACAAACTTTTTTTAGCTGCTTTCTTTTGAAGTTCAGTGCTTCCTGGCTACTGTAACTGCTTTTCCTGTGAAAGTGGCTATTGTTTGGCTAATGTTCCTTTTTCTACCCTCAGCTGTGTTCGCTCTTCATGCTCACCACTGCTGCAGGCCTGCGACATTGTCAAATCTCTCATCTTACTGGGAGTGTTGTTGCCAAACTATGGAGTTAGATCTGACCATTCTTGGACAGTGGTGGGGAATCTACATTCACTTCTCTAATGTTCCCGTTTCTGCTAAAAGACGGGGCGATGATGGATGGCTAAATTCTCCCGGATAAATACTCCCAGGGAATCTTCTGATACCATTAAAAGGTCTTCCTTCTCTGCTAAGAATGAGGAAACTTAAAATGATATTGTGAGATGTCCGAGTCAGATGCTGCCTAGTTCAGAGTGTGACTGTTACATAACCTACCAGGCAGACCTAAATGTTTGACGGCCACACTTTTATACTAACTTTTAGGGGGAGAAGAGGCCTGTCTGCTGTCAGAATGGCTGCCTGAGCTGCCGTATCTGTTGTGTAGTACCTTTTTACACAGTGTAAGAGGATGCTTTTCAGGGAGACTTAGAGGGAGGAAGTGACTTTTTTTGTCTCAAAGGTCCCAGCATCTTGAAAGGACGAATGGAAGGCTAGCGATTTTTTCTGTTGGGGGTATACAAGTGAACTTAGCAGGCATGGGCATTAGTGGATCTTTTGCTTGGTTGGGGTAGAAAGGAAGGCCTGGAGTTTAAAGCCCTGGAGGAGAGTTTGATTTATGAGATGGGAGCAGATGATGTGGTCCATCTTCCTGAATGTACATAACTGTTTTGATTTGTTTGGAGATATTTCTGGTTTAATGAATGGAATAGACCTATAGCTTATGAATGCTGACAGAGTTTGGGGAACCTAAAAAGAGCTTTGGGGCAGAAGTATTGAACACCTATAGCTCTCACTGACTTTGACTGCTGATGTTGGATGCTCAGCATCTCTGGTTGTCATGGAGATCCAGGGCCTGATTTTTAGTGTTAGAAAGGTCAGGTAAACGTACAGACCCAATTTTACAATATTTTGTTTCATGATAGCCATACAAGCTGCTTCAAGTAGTGCATTCCTAGGTGAGCAGTAACCACCGGGAAATGTGCTGCCTATCATATCTCATTGTTCAGGTATTTATCTGTAATGGAAGCTCGTAGACATCAACACAGTTATTTTGATCTGAAAAGACTGGGAGATACTGTCACTTTCTACTTGATGTGGAAGCTTTCAGGAAGCAAGCACAGTGTTTGGCTGGGAAACCAGGACCTCTCTCTTCAAGTGGATTTAGGAGACACAGATTAGCTAAATGTTACCTGTTGCAATGGAATATGGTCCTTTTAAAGTTCAGATTTGTTGTTTGTTTTAAACTACAAAATGAACAGATGGTGGCAGTATAGGACTGATTATATGGCATTTGCTTTTTAAAAGGGCTAAAACGTTTTTCCTATCTAGATAGTGTATGGCCTCCATCACTCTCATGTTTGTGAGGCACTCAGATACTGAAGAATTCTCCTCACAACACCTTTGTGAGTCAGCAAAGCATTACTATCCTCAGTAATGATGGCTGGTCTGAAAGACAGAAGAGTTCTTTGGTGAATCCATTAGCTTCAGTAGCAAATGTGCATGAAGACAGTTTGTAATTAAAGAGGAACACATCTGCTCATAGTGGAAATAATCAGATAATGATCCTTTCGAGGCTGAAGTCGTATGTAGTATTATACACTGCACATAATTTGTTACTCATGTAACTTGATCATTCTTAAATTACTGGATACGTAGAACAAAACACAATGGGCTTGCTAAAATACATAGCTGATATATTGAGCACTGGTGCTCAGCATGTCAGAGAACATGCTACAGGAAAACTGCTGCACAGACCCAGGGCTGGTGGTGGGACCGGGGGAAGACAAGATGTGTCTTGAGAGTTTGTCCATCTCTAACTTCTATATTATGTGCAGCTGATTTGTGGTAACTAAGACATCTGTAGTGTTGCTTGCCTCAGAAGCTCCACCCCTTTTGTGAAAAACTGGAGCTGCTGGACATATGATTGAAGTGAGAGTAAAAGCAAGCTGGGAAAACAAAAACGAATTTGAACCACCGCTATAGGAGGCTGAGCTGGACATAGAAGGAGATTTATTCCTGCCCTTTGTAAAGGGCATGTTCAATTGGTTTAGAAACAGTTTGGGAATGGGACAGTGAAATCTGCTGGCACTTCTGCGTTGTCCCTTTCTTTTAGTCAGAGACGTAGCCAGCAGCTTTGAGGTTTGTTTCTCCCAGTGATCAACTGAAGAAATCATTTTGTCAGTGAGGATGACTTTTTGGTCTTGACTTAAACAGCGTATCTAGCTGGAAGGGCCTGTGTGTGTGTTAGGAAGAGAGTCCTGGTGACTGTGGGTAGGGTAGAGAGAGGAGATCTAGTGCAGGAGGGGTCCCCCCAAGTCATGTGGTTCTTACTGAGGGGCGCTTCTGACTGGAATGTTCCCCCGGCATCTCTCCCCTTGTTAACTCCGAGCTGCTGCACCCGAGCGCGGCCTGTCCCGCTGGCGGAGCGCCCAGAGCAGGGCCCGGCGGCGCTGAGCGGGGGCTCCCCACGTGGCTCCGCTCCGTCGCGTGCATTGCGCGTCATCACTCCTGGCCGGGGCGCCCTCCGCACAATAGAGGCGGCTTCGCTGGCGGCGGCGGCCGCCGAGGGGGGTAAGGAGGCCGCTGGGGACGGGAGGGGAGGGGAGGGGAGGGGAGGGGCGGGAGCCAAGCTCCCCTGGCCCCATTGTAATGCCAGGCTCCGCAGGGGGGCATTGGAGCCCCCCCTTGCTCATTCTCCCCAGTGCATGGCACCCCCCCTTGCTCATTCTCTCCCCCCCCCGCCCTGGTGCATGGCACCCCCTTGCTCATTCCTCCCCAGTGCATGGCACCCCCCCTTGCTCATTTCCCCCCCCCCGCCCTGGTGCATGGCACCCCCCCTTGCTCATTCCCCCCCCCCCGCCCTGGTGCATGGCCCCCCCCTTGCTCATTCCTCCCCAGGGCGCGGCGCCCCCCCCCATGCTCATTCCTCCCCAGTGCATGGCACCCCCCCTTGCTCATTCTCCCCCCCGGCCCCGTTGCATAGCACCCCCCCTTTGCTCATTTCCCTCTCCCCTCCCCCCGCCTTGCACCCCACCGGGACCCCAGATATACTTACCTGTGAGGGAAGGAGCATGTTCCTGGGTTTTCACACACGCAGTGGGGCGCACAGATCAGTAGAAGTGGGGCAGATACATTTACTGTCACCGGGGTGCGCCTAAAGGAGCAGGTCAAGTCGTTAAGAATGGTGATGTGGGACCAAGGCTGGGAAAAGGCTTTGATTTGAAGACGTTCATGCTCTTTCCTTATGAAATGCCCCTATGAGGAACTGCCACGTGACCACATTCATTCACTAGCACATCCTCCCTCGGCACCAAACACAGCAGCTCTGAGACAGGATGATGCAGGAGAGATGAACAGTTCCCCCAGGTTGCTGAGGTGGCAGGTTAGGGATTGACTGGGCCAGCTGTCACAAAGGAGTGGAGTGGAGGTAGATGGAGAGCCCTAGACATTGTCATTCCATTATGAAAGAGAGAGCCCCCTTCCCAATCCAGAGAGGGAGATGTAGCTGCTTTCCACCCCAAGAGTAATTTATAAATATCTGTAAAAAGCAACAGAGAGTCCTGTGGCACCTTTAAGACTAACAGATGTATTGGAGCAGGGGTAGGCAACCTATGGCACGTGTGCCGATTTTCAGTGGCACTCACACTGCCTGGGTCCTGGCCACCGGTCCGGGGGGGCTCTGCATTTTAATTTAATTTTAAATGAAGCTTCTTAACCATTTTAAAAACCTTATTTACTTTACATACAACAATAGTTTAGTTCTATATTATAGACACTTAGAAGGAGACCTTCTAAAAACATTAACGTATTACTGGCACGCGAATCCTTAAATTAGAGTGAATAAATGAAGACTCGGCACACCACTTCAGAAAGGTTGCCGACCCCTGTATTGGAGCATAAGCTTTCGTGGGTGAATACCCACTTCGTCAGATGCATAAATATCTGTTGCAAGGCTTCATCTTTTCACTTAGTTCCTTAACACAAGAACAAGGAGAAATTCAATGCAATTAAAAAGCCACATGCCTTACAATTGGTAAAAGAACATCTTTTTTACATCAATATTAAATTGCAGAACTTGCTGGAACAATATTGATTCAGATAGTTTAGCAGGATTAAAACAGGATTAGATGTTTATATGACTATCAAACACTTAACATTACACTAGCTAAGATAAAATTACCAGGGCCATTGATCTTGCTTCAGAGCATAAACTGTGGTCAGGATGAAATTTCAACCCTTGTTTAACTGAGAAGGTTTACTGAGAGCAGGGTTAGGCTGATGTCACACAGGATACAAAACCGATGGACCACGGATCTGGTGTGACAGTTCCTATGTGCCTGCCATCTCTCAAGAATTTAGGAGAGCAAATCATCTGCCAGCCTGTGTGCTCACTAGAAGGGGGAAGAATGAATAAATTGTAGAAGGAAAATAAAGTTCACGCCCAGTGCTCTGTCCACTTGATCCATTGCCTCCCCAAAGGAAAGGCTGGCGGAATCCCAGGCTCTTGAAATTGCTGACAATCCAGGCTAAGCGTCAGGGACAAGAAGTATGCAAGTAGTGGACATAGAGCATATTCATCAGACGTGCTGCAGTGCTGTACGGGTAGACATGCCCTTAAAAACTACCAATGTAATTAACGCTCTTGACACTCATTATCTTCAAAGCATGGTACAAACAATAGATCATGAATTCTCACAACACTCCTGTCAGCTAGGGGAGTCATGTAACCCTTTTATACAGCCAGGGAATTAAGCTCTGAGCCCTTCTCTACACTACAAATTACTTTGGTATAATTTATGATGCTCAGGGATGTGAATAATCAACACCCCTGAGCACCATAAGTTACACCGACCGAAGCACCGGTGTAGACTGTGCTGTGTTGGCGGGAGAGCTTCTCCTGCCAACATAGCTACCGCCTCTCGCAGAGGCAGGCGGTATTAAGCCGACGGCAGAGCTGTCTCCTGTCAGTTTAGAGCGTCTTCACCAGAAGTGCTGCAGCAGCACAGTTGTAAATGATGTAGTGTAGACATAGCCTGAGAGAAGCAATTTCCTCAAGGCCACAGAGGAAGTCAAAGGGGTTCAGCCCTGAGCATCCCTGCCAGGCTCTAGTCAGCTTCACACCACCGTTCAGGAGCACAGGGGTGTGTCCTGGGAACGGAGAGAGGAATGTTCTCAGTAATCGGATTTATGGCTTTAAATTCCTGCAAAACAAAATCTTCCACCAAAGAGCCCTTTTCAAGTCTCGCTCCCGCCTCCCCCATTGCTGCCACTTGGAAGCGGAGTGGAGAAATGCACACCCTTCCTTTCACCGGGTTCTAACGAGGGAAACTAGAACCACCTGTCTTGAGGGCCAGTTCCTGACTGCAGAGTCACTGCGTAGTCCAGAGGGATAGCCGTGTTAGTCTGTATCCACAAAAACAACGAAAGCTTCTGCCCAAATAAATCTGTTAGTCTTTAAGGTGCTGTGACAGTGCCACTGGACTCCTCGTTGTTTTTGCGTAGTACAGTTTGGTAAAAAGTTTGTAAGCCACTGTTTAAACCAGAGCCAGCTGCAGCAGGAGATGGGTAGAAGGGGGTGTATGTGTGGGCACTGCATGAAAGGGTTCCCGTTCTTTCCTGGGGGGATCCTGGAACAGACCCGCCCTGGTGAAACAGGACACCAGGCAAAACAGAGAAGTGAGAGTTAGCTGGGAGAAAATGAAACCGAAACTTAACTTGGAGCCATTTTAAGTTGATCGAGTGGATGATTACATTGTTAGCTCCATGCAGGGCAGAGGGGAAAGGGTGACTAGCCTGTTTCTGTTGTTTGTAAAAAGTACAGAGGTACCAAGCTTTTCTGTATCTAGGAGCCATT
Source organism: Platysternon megacephalum (assembly GCA_003942145.1). Classification (NCBI taxonomy): domain Eukaryota; kingdom Metazoa; phylum Chordata; order Testudines; family Platysternidae; genus Platysternon; species Platysternon megacephalum. The sequence continues at coordinate 417,907 of QXTE01000472.1, forward strand.
TGGGAGCTCTGTCTTCGACCGTTTGGCTGGCACAGGGAAGAGCTGCTCCCGTTGGTGTTTCAGTTGCTTTCAGCTCCTCCTAGCAGTGTGAGGCTGTGGTTAAAGTGACAAGGTGGGGGAGGCGATATCTTTTGTTGGACCAACTTCTGTTGGGGAGAGAGAGAAGCTTTGGAGATACACAGATCTCTTCTTCAGGTCTGGGAAAGGCAGTAAGAGTGTCACAAGATCCCACAGATAGTTTAGCATAAGTAATTAGCCTGTATTCTAAGGGACCATTCAAGGTGAAGTGGCGATTGTTTACAGTTTGGGAACAGTTCTTTACCTTCTGATCAATTAAATGAATTGTACTTGGCAGCTTGGGCAAAAACAAGGTAAGAGCAACTTCTAAACCCTCCCTTCCTCCTCCAGGCGTGTTGTGTGTTCTAAGGATTTCTTTTTCAACTTGGCCAGTGGACCAGATCTGTGTGTCCTGGTAACAATAGGACCGTGATGGCAGGAAAAGGGATACTCGCTCCCCCCTGGTAACAAGAAGGAGATGTAGCGCTCCTACCTGCATCACATGGTATCAGTATGGGTAGAACCAGGGAAAAATGCAAGCGGAGGCTGTTTGTCACACTGTTTAATGCGAGTGAAATTTCAAATGGCCTTAGAACGTTTTTGGCCATGTCTATACTAGCACTTATGTCAACAATGAAAAAACACACCCCTGGTCAACATAAGTTTTGCCGGCATAAGCACTCGTGTGGACAGCGCTGTCATCCCACCACTCGTTGAGCTGGTTTTATTATGTCCATGGGAGAACTCGCTCTCTGTATCGGTACAGCTTTGCCATTGTACGCTTGTAAGTGCAGACCTGGCCTTTGATTCTGCACAGTAAGGCTGACGCTAAGTGGCATGGCTGGTGTCTGGGGTACTCTTGAGCTGAGTCGTTTTGCCAGCGCTTACAGATTTGCTCACTTGCAGTGTCCTGTGTTTTTCTCCCTATTTTTAAGGTGATGTAATGATCGATCCACTTACATCCCCCACATGGTCGCTTTCTGTGTCTGGCTGTAAAGAATGAGTTATAGTCCTGCACAGGTTCCCTTATAAAGATCTGGGGCGTAAATGTTCTGTTGGGGATATGGTTTCTGTCACTTTATGTTCACATCCGGCTGCTGTCACGCTTGGGTAGGATTAGAGCATCCCAGTCAATAGTGGTGGCTATCTTTTTTCTTTAATTTTAAAAAATCGAGTATATCATTGGTTCCAGCCTGACTGCTCAGACCAAAATTCACTTGTAATCAGATGATGGTGCCACGTTTGTGACTGGTGTGAGCTGGATCTGAACTGCAGCCCTAAAAGGCTCTGCATCCTATTACCAACCCTCTGCGCTATCTGGTTCCCATGTATCTTATCTCTTTAAAGCATCGTGAAATGAGAGAATTAGCTGTATAGGTCACACTCCATCAAGGGGGGAAGGGGTGTTCTCGTGGACTGAGCCACAAGTTAGACGCTCTGCAGACTCACTGTGTGGTGCTTGGCAAGCCACTTGACCTCTCTGGGCCTTAGTTTTCCCATATGTGAAATGGGAGAATTGTGCTTGGAAAGTGCGCTGAGATCCTTAGATGTAGGGCACAATGGAAGGGCAAAATATGATCATGATTGATCCAGCCTGAAATACCCAGCAACCAGTGAGGGTGCTGAGTCTTAAGAATGACGTTGTTTCTCATTGTTAGGCTCATTCAGAATTCCTTTCAGGTCAGTTTTGTGTTTGGGGCAGGGGCTTGGGCAAACACTTTGTCAGTTTCATTTACCTGGCATGCATGAGTAGCATAGTGACAGGGCTTGTAGGTTGAAGGCAAGTTAGCCAAGAAGATGGTTATACATTGTCCTGGAGTGGAGAGGCTGGTCATACTGTAGTTCTGGGCTCCTCTGGGAGTGTAATTGAGTTTTGAACCCTTGTTCTTTCCTTTTGGCAGGCCTCTGTGCAGCAATTGTGCGAGTGGAAAGCGAACCACAGCTGCCTCTCTTCTGGTGTGCAAGAGCCCAGATTCACACTTGCATTCCAGCAGCACGCTATGAACACAGGTTTTGGTCGAGGCAAAGGCTCTTATCAAACACTCCCAAAACATAACTACTGCAGTCCTAATCCAGCCTTTTTTAACAACTCTCTCGTCCCACAGGGAAATAATCGCGACAGATTCAGAAACCAGCAGGTACAGTTCCTATTGGGGCAAATCACTGAAGCTCCCCTGTACCCATTTTGGGAACAAAGGCCACAAGTAGAGCAACACATCAGGGGTCCGCGAGCTGCTGTACCAATTCCTAGAGGGAGTGGGCACAACAGCTGGGGCACAACAGCTGGGAGATTTAGGCCCCCCTATATCAATCAGCAAACGCAAAGTTTACCGTCTTATCCCCCATCTCAGTACAACTACAGAAAATCAGAAAGGGAATTGGACCATTTCAACCTGAGTTTCCAGAGATTGTCTGTTGCTGGGCAAAACAGGGAGCAAGAAATTTTGACAATTTTAGGGCAGCTCAGGCAGGGGGAGTCCTGTACAGGTCGTGAACTCGCCCATAAACTTAAAACCCAAAAGAAAGAAGTCAATCATTATCTGTACAAACTTCTCCAGGAAGGTAAATTGCATAAAGAAGGAGAGACCCCCCCCTTCTGGCGGATTGCAGACAAATCTGGCTCTGTAGGGGCAGTGTGTAAAGGAAGTGACACCGCTGACAGGAGTCATTGCAAAGACACAGCTTCTGAGAGTCAAGAGAAGGAAAGCTCCACGGTTGGCTCAGAAGACAGTACCGAGTCTCCCATCATGGCTGAAGTCAAGGAGAAAATCTGTAACTATTTGTTCAATGTCACAGACTGCACAGCATACAACCTTGCAAAAAACATTGGTTTTTCAAAGGCCAAGGATGTTAACACCACTCTCAGTGCCCTGGAAAAACTGGGAGAAGTCCACAAGGAGAACACAAACCCCCCAAAATGGTCCCTCACTGAAAAGAAACGGGAGCGGATGCAGATCAAGTTAAAAGCCAATGAAGTAACGGAAATGGCACCTCCTGCCCCAGAGCCAGAGTTTCCAGCTGCCTGCATAGAACCGGATCCGCAGGAGAGTGTGTTGCCTTTCACAGAGGTAAAGATGGAAGAAGAAGAAAATGTAAAGAATGGACAGCAAGCCTCTGAGCAAACAGAACAGACTGACACCAGTGCTCCTGACCCAGGCCTGCGAGCCCGGAAGCCCAGATACCGCTTCATGAACTATGACAACTCTGAAAATGGCAAATGGGCCACCGATGACATTCCAGATGACTTGAATGCCATCAATAAGCAGGCGGATGAGTTGAGATGCATCATGGAATCGCCCTCATCTCCCAGCTACGCTGCCCAGTTTGATACTGCTTTCCAGTGTACGCCCTTAGAAAAGCTGATTGCCTGTCAGGAGAAGAATCCAGTCAGCGGCCTCATCGAATATAGCCAGTACACTTACCAGCGCTGTGAATTTGCCCTTTTGGAGCAGAGCGGACCCTCGCATGAACCAAGGTAAGAAAGAGAACATGGGTTTCCTTTGCTATTCTTTTCTGATTAAAGAGATGTACATAAGCTAGATTATGATTTAATTGGTATCACAGAGACTTGGTGAGATAAGTCTCATGACTGGAATATTGGTATAGAGGGGCATAGCTTGTTCAGAAAGGCCAGGCAGGGAGAAAAGGGAGGAGGGGGTTACATTATACATAAAGAATATAGACACTTGTTCTGAGGTCCAGAAGGAGGTGGGAAGTAGACCAGTCGAGAGTCTCTGAGTAAAGATAAAAGGGTTAAAAAATAGGGGTGATGTCTTAGTCAGGTCTGCTATAGACCACCCAATCAGGAGCGGAGGTAGATGAGGTATTTCTACAGCAAATAACAGAAATATCCAAAACATAGGACCTAGTAGTAATGGGGGACTTTAACTAGGCAGACATCTGTTGGGAATGTAATATGGCAAAACACAAAATTTCCAATACGTTCTTGGAGACAACTTTTTGTTCCAGAAAGTGAGGAAGTAACCAGGGGGACACCCATTTTAGACTGAATTCTGACCAACAGGGAGGAATTGCTAGTGAATCTGAAGGTGAAAGGCAATGTGGGTGACAGTGATTGTGAAATAACAGATTTCATGAGTCTAGGGAAAGGAAGGAGTGAAAGCAGCAGAATAAGGCTACTGGACTTCCGAAAAGCCGACTTTAACAAACTCAGAGAACTGGTAGGTAAGGGCCCATGCGAAGAAAATCTAAGGGAAAAAGGAGGTCAGGAGAGCTGGCAGTTCCTCAGGAGGAGTACAAAAGAACAGCACAAGTGTGTAGGGACAAAATCAGAAAGGCGAAGGCACAAAATGAGTTCCACCTGACAAGAGACATAAAAGGCAATAAGAAGCGGTTCTTTAAATACATTAGGAGCAAGAGAAAGATGAAGGGACGTGTAGGTCGTCTGCTTGGGAAAGGAGAGCTAATAACTGATGACATCAAGAAAGCTAGGTGCTTTGTGCCTGTTTTGCTTCAGTCTTCACTAAAAAGGTTGATTGTGGCCAGATACTCAACACAAATAATATTAACAACGGGGGGGAGGGAACGCGAGTCAAAATAGGGAAAGAACGGGTTAAAGAATATTTGGATAAGTTAGATGTATTCATGTCGTCAGGGCCTGATCAAACTCATCCTAGGGTAGTTAAGGAACTAGCTGAAGCAATATAATAATTAGCAATTATTTTTGAGAACTCCTGGAGGATGGGAGAGGTTCCAGAAGACTGGAGATGGGCAAAAGTAACACCTTTCTTTAAAAAGGGAAGGAGGAGGATGTGGGGAATAATAAGGCCAGTCAGCGTAACTTCAGTACCTGGAAAGATACTGGAGCAAATGATTAAACAATCCGTTTGTCAGCACCTGGAGGATAACAGGGTTATAAGGAATAGTCAGCATGGATTTGTCAAGAACAAATCATGCTAAACCAACTTAATTTCCTTCTTTGACAGGGTTCCTGGCCTAGTGGATGGGGGGAAGCAGTAGACGTGATATACCTTGTTTTTAGTCAGGCTTTTGACACAGTCCGTCATGACAGTCTCATAAGCAGATTAGGAAAATGTGGTCTAGATGACAGTAACGTGGGTGCATAGCTGGTTGAAAGACTGTACTCAAAGAGTCGTTATCAATGGTTTGCTGTCAAATTGGGAGGACATATCTAGGGGGGTCCTGCACTGGTCAGTCCTGGGTCTGATACTAGTCAATATTTTCATTAATGACTTGGATAATGGAGTGGAGAGTATGCTTATCAAATTCGCAGATGGATCCAAGCTGGGAGGGGTTACAAGCACTTTGGAGGGCGGGATTAGAATTCAAAATTACCTTGACAAATTGGAGAATTGGTCTGAATTCAACAAGATGAAATTCAAGTAAGACAAGTGCCAAGTACTTCACTTAGGAAGGAAAAATCAAATACACAACTACGAAATGAGGAATAACTGTGTGAGTGGTTGTATTGCTAGAAAGGATCTGGGGGTTCTAGTGGATCACAAACTGAATATGAATCATCAGTGGGATGCAGCTGCAAAAAGGCTAATATGGTTCTGGGGTGTATTAACAGGCATGTGATACGTAAGACACAGGAGTTGACTGTCCTGCTCTACTTGGCACTGGTGAGGCCCTAGGTGGAGTCCTGTGTCCAGTTTTGGGCACCACAATTTAAGAAAGATGGGGACAAATTGGAGAGAATCCAGAGGAGAGCAACGAAAATTATCAAAGGTTAAAAAAACTGGGCATGTTCAGTCTTGAGAAAAGAAGACCAAGAGGGGACTGGTAACGTATTGGAAGATTGTTAAGGGCCTATAATGAGGATGGTGATCAATTGTTCTCCATGTTCACTGAAGGGAAGACAAGAAGAAATGGGCTTCATCTTCAAGGGAGACTTAGGTTAGATATTAGGAAAATCTTCCTAACTCTGAGGAGTTAAACTCTGGAATAGGCTTCAAGGGAGGCCATGGAGTCCCCATCATTGGAAACTTTTAAAAACAAGTTGCACCAACCCCTGTCAGGGATGGTCTAGGTTTACTTGGCCCTGCCACAGAGCAGGGGGCTGGACTTGATGACTTCTCAAGGTCCCTTTCAGCACCACATTTCTGTGATTCTGTTGGGCCTCAATTAACTTCCGATCTAATTGCCTCATCCTAGATTTGCAGGGCCAGTGCGTCAATATTTGCTGTGCTTCCTCCTGTGACAACCAGTCTAATCACCCGCGAGGTTCGTGTGCCTCACCCAAAGGACTCAAGGTCCCTTAACTAAAATAGGAAAGACCATTTACCAAAACAACCAGCTCTTTCCCTCAGAAACCCCATAGTCACCAGTGAGCAGGACAGAAAAGGAACACACAGTGCTGTCCTTCCTGGTATTTTACGCTGCTGAATGGTTCAGCTGGAAAGGAAACCGAAAGCAGCTGAGTCTAAAGGGCCCGATTCTGCTCTCACTTACTCAGTTGTGACTCCCATTGACTCTAGAAGGACTGGAATAAGAGTAAAATGAGGGGAAGTCAGTAAAGGCAGGGGAAATAGAGGAAAATAACCTCTAGAGCAGTGGTTCTCAAACTATTGTACTGGTGACCCCTTTCACATAGCAAGCCTCTGAGTGCAACCCCCCTTATAAATTAAAAACACTTGTTTATTTATTTAACACCATTATAAATGCTGGAGGCAAAGCACAGCTTGGGGTGGAGGCTGACAGCTCGTGCTCCCCCCATGTAATAACCTTGCGACCCCCCCAAGGAGTCCTGACCCCCAGTTTGAGAACCCCTGCTCTAGGGAGAGAGTTCCCCCTGAATACGGATGAACAGAAGCTGATGTCTCTGTCCAGGAGTGGGAAATCCTCTGCAGCAACTTACTGGGGGAAGGGGGAGAAATGTCCTCCAGGTTTCCTATGGTTTGTGCCCTTGGGTCTTTTTTCTGATCCCAACACCATTTGCACTGCTGGAATTTAACCTCCTGGAACCCATTGTTAGCAGCTCTGCAGCTTGTCACTAGCTGCAAGCGTCTCATTGGCGTGGCAGTTCGGAGCATCCCCCTCTGTCTGGACGAGCAAAGGCGTAGCACATCACTGGCAGTCACAGAATGGGGTTTTTTTCTGGGCTTTTACGGTTAGTCTGTTGAGGATACTTTTTGATATTGTGGCCATTCCTGGGCACTGATGTGACCGTGAAAGGCACCGTTTATGCCACACTGGAATATGTCAATAGGCCCACTAGACGGGAAAATCGGCCTACTTTCCAAAGAAAAATCCAAGCTTTCTCTTTAGGGAAAGGTCTGAATGGAGTTAGCCCCAACGGCCTGTCCCTAGATCCAGTTCAACTGCTTTTTCCTGAGAGGAGTCCGCCTCTGCAAAAGGCTGGGTGCCAAAGAGGAATCTAGCTGGCGTAAGCTGTCATTGGGGTCTGCCCCTGAGAGAGAGGCAGGCACATCTGTCAAAGACAAAAGATTTAAACGAGGAAGTGCCTGGCAAAGATGCTGTGCAGAGAGTTGGCAGGCAGGGCAGATCCTGTCTGAGGGACAAACTGACCCAAAGTGACTAGGCACAGATGTGACGATTCAGACTGCCGCCAGACTGGCTTTCAACCTTTCTTTCCCCCGGGCCAGAGACTGTCTTGGATTTGCACTCTGTGCGGTGAGAACAGCCAATGAGTTAATGACTCATGCGGCCTCTGGTGCCTCTGGACCAAGGAGACTCATTCTGCAGCATTAGGGCTAAACTCATTGGGGTCTCTGCCCCCACATCTGCTGTGGAAGGCTATGTAAACTTCGAAATGAAGCCTCTGAAGGCCTGCACCAAAGTCAGATTGCATCTTCGGTGCGTCTGACCCTTCTGCAGCCGTGGCTTGTTTGCTTCTGCACCACGGGAACCAGCAGCTCCTTCCCACTAGAGTTCCAAGAGCTATGCTAGAGGCGTAGTGCAGGAGGGGCAGGCTGGTATCTGGAGTGACCGGTCACATGTTTGTCCTTGTCTCTTCCTCTACAAAGATTTAAGTTCCAGGCCGTGATAAACGGGCGCCGGTTCCCACCAGCAGAAGCAGGTAGCAAAAAACTGGCCAAGCAGGAGGCAGCTGCCAATGCCATGAAAATCCTGATGCGGGAAGCTGAGAACGAAGGGGAGGATGGCATGGAAGGGGAGGAGTCGTTCGTCCCAGACAGCTCCGAAGCAGAGTTGGTGAGTCCCATGCTGTTTGTTCTGGGCGACATTCAGGCTGAAATCAGTGCCTTGTTGCCCGTGTTCTTAGCCCCTCTCTCCCAAAAGAGCTGTCCTCTGCTGCTGCTGAGTTTTTCCATTCACAGATGCAGCGCGAAGCAGACAGTATTTGGGACAGGCTGGCCCAGCGCTAGCTGTCAGGGGAGGGTGATGTAAAGGAGCTAGAGATTGTCCCTTCCCAAAAGGAAATGTGATTCCAAATTGTGTGTGGGGAAACTATTTCAAGCCTGTATGAGGGCACCCCGTGTCACGTTATTGACTTGAACTGAGACCATATAGATCATTGTTGCAACCAAAGTCCTGTAGTGGCACCAAATCTTGTATAAAGGGAATCAAACCTAAGACAAGGTTATGGTTTGCTGGTTATGATTATGCTGTCTATATGTGTGTATCATTTTGTAGCTGAAGTTATGAATATTGGCTCTATACTGTCTGTATCTCAAACTGGTGCTATGCTTCTGGGTGCTATCCCAGACAAGTTGGTGTCAGCTCTGCCGAGCCTGCTTGCTGGCCCATTAAGGACCATCGGCTATACAACTGACCCACTGAGAGAAGGCATACTCCTTGTAACTCAGCAAAGTGCAGGGACTTGCTCATGTGACTCCAGACTCCATTTTGCTCTAATTTTCCACACTGAGAACAAAGAGGTTCTTGCACTTGGAAAAGACTATAAAAGGCTGATGCCTCATCTCCATCCTCTTTTCGTTTACTGGGGTGTCGGTTTTCATAACCATTCGTCCCCATAGCGAGTGGCGCTGGTGGGGATACTGGGAAACTGGAGTGTCTAAGAAAATTGCTTGTGTGACTTGTGGTTAGCCAGTGGGGTGAGACCCGAAGTCCTCTCTGTCTGACTGGTTTGGTTTGCCTTAACCCTGGAAAAACCCCAGCCTTGGGCTGTAACTTGTAACTGCCCTGTTTTAAGCAATTTGTCCTGAATTGGCTCTCTCAGTTGGGTCCCGCCAGAACCAGCATCGTTACAGTGGCGTAGTCGTGCTAGGATCCACAGAGCCGGGTCAGTTAAGCTTTGGGTCAGAATCCCACGCTATCCAAATTTTAATTTTGGGATTGAGAGTTTGGTTGGTTAAAGAGCAGTTGCAATGGGTGAGCAAAGAGCATATGAGGGCCTTGGCAAAAAAGCCCTGGAAGGTTTGTGTTCAGAAAAGGGCATAAGCTTTAGAAAGAAAGCTACAAATCAAGACCTGAGAAATCTGTTAATGGCCAGTGATCAGGGGGCAAGAGCACAGCCCTTACCTGAGGCTACAGAAGATGCAGAAAAAATTAGAGTGCAAAGGGCAACAAATAAACTGCAACTTGAGCATGAATGGAATCTAGCAGATCAAATCAAGTCTCTGGAGTACATCCCCCACTGGGATGGATCATTCAGTCCTTTGTGTAGAGCTGCCGTTTGTAGCAAAGTCCCTCCAGAGGTAAGAGGCAGGATTGAAGACAAGATGGAGATGAGGCATCAGCCTTTTATAATCTTTTCCAAGTGCAAGAACCTCTTTGTTCTCAGTGTGGAAAATTACAGCAAAATGGAGTCTGGAGTCACATGGGCAAGTCCCTGCACTTTGCTGAGTTACAAGGCGTATCTGCCTTCTCTCAATGGGTCAGTTGTATAGCCGATGGCCCTTAATGGGCCAGCAAGCAGGCTCGGCAGAGCTGACACCAACTTGTCTGGGATGTCACCCAGAAGCACAGCACAAGTTTGAAACACAGACAGTATAGAGCCCATATTCATAACTTCAACTACAGAAATGGTACACATATACAGATAGCATAATCATAACCAGCAAACCATAACCTTGTCTTAGACACCCTATTTGACCCCCTTTATACAAGATTTGGTGCCACTACAGGACTTTGGTTGCAACAATGATCTATATGGTCCCAGTTCAAGTCAATAACGTGACACCCCGCCTTTCTCTTTCTGGAATTAGCGCTCTCAGGTGCTATTTGGGTGTTGCCCAGAATGGCCGGAACGTTACACGAAGGGCCCCACACTTCTCTTGCTTGTAGCAAAAGTGGCTTCTTATGGGTATACAAAGGGGTGCGGAAGGAGAACCACAGATGTGAAGCTGCCATGCTCTTGATGCAATGTGGTGCTCGTTCTCTTGGCCGGGTTGGCTTTGTCCTGTAGTTAGCATCTCTGAGTTGACAGAAGGTTGCAGCCCCTGGGCTAATGCCTGACAACAGCAACCTGTGAGTGGGAGCTCAGCTGAGATCTGTGCTTTAGTCGCCTCTCCATTTCTCGCCGTAGCCTGCACGCCCAGAACCAGAGCCTCCATCTGCAGCGGCACAGCTAAACTTGTCTTCCGGGAAGAACCCCATCAGCATATTAATGGAATATGGACAGAAATCAGGGAGCACATGTGAATTCCAGCTGCTGTCTCAGGAGGGACCACCCCATGACCCCAAGTATGGCACATCATGTTAATTGGGGGGAGGGGAGGGATTCTTCTCTTTATTTCCTCTCCTATCAGAGGAACCAGCCATGTTGCCCCATCTGTCCAGGTTCCCATACACTTCACTGTGTTATCTGAGTGCTCATCTTGCTCAGGGACGTCTGGACCTGGCTCCCCCGAGGCCCTGTGCGCCCCAGAAAGAGGTCAAGGAATGCCTTCCTCCTGGGAGGCTGGGCGTCTCCAACTGAAGGACAGGTTCAGAGCTCAGGGGCCAGTCCTGAATACCATGCATGGCAGTGCCACGCCAGTGCTTTTGGAGCATCCAGTCATCCTGATGCTCTTAAACTGCTGATAACTTGGAAATGTTCCTTGTGCATCTTTAGCCCGACTTGAACTGGGAGTTGGTGCAAAGAACAGACTGAAGCGGCTGGGTTTAACATTCTTCTCATGGTGTAACATCCTGCCAGGTTCAAATACTGCGTGAAGGTGGGTGAGCAGACATTCCCCGCGGTGATAGCCAACAGCAAGAAGGGAGCAAAGCAGATGGCAGCTGAGGTTGCTGTGAAGATCCTCCGTGGGGAGGCTGGGGGGCAGTTCTTCCCAGAACAGGTAGAGACACCCTTGCACCCTTTACTCCTCCCTCCAGCAGGATTTTACCCCGGGCGGGTCAGCCTGCAGTAGCCAAGGCTGGCTGTGTGCAGTTACCCTGCTGTAGTACGTACTCCTAACTATTTAACTGGCTCCTCTTGTCTAACTCTTCTTCAGCCCTCCGTAGAGGTCCCAAGCGAGCCGTCCCTGGATCCACCTGTTGCCCAGCCCCTGAATCCGGATGAGTCAAAGGCAGCAAAAGCCAAGGGCATCGGGGAGCTGATCAAATACCTCAATGCCAATCCCGTCAGTGGCCTGCTGGAATATGCCCGTTCCAACGGGTTTGCAGCAGAGTTCAAAATGATCGATCAGACGGGACCTCCTCACGATCCGAAGTAAGTCGCTGTGAATGTCCATGACAACTGGCATTGTCTGTGCCGTCCTGAAGTAGGCGCAGACTCCTGCCTAGCATAGCAGATTCCTGGTGAAGCTGCAAGCTGGTAACAGAGCTAGCTACTGTCAGAGCGTCATCTGCCTCCCTACAGGTGGCAGGTGCAAATAAAAAACACTTCGTTTTTAAACATTGCTCTCCCAGCGACATGCTGCTGCTGCCTCCTGTCACGGAGTCCCCGGGCGACGCTCTGGAGCTGCTCCCCACAAAGCCAGTCAGGACTTTGGGGAGCCTCCTCTCCCTTGGAGCAGACTGTCTTCAGGGCAAGAAGCTCAAATGGCTTCACCTTCCTGGGTCTGACCTTGGAGCATTTAGCATCCTCTGCCCCTCCATGCGCTTCCCACAGCGAATCCGCCCAGGTGGGGTCCTGGGGAAGACAGAGGGTCCTGCACGTACCCCCACTTCGCAGTCAGACGTGACTTTTAGCCAGCCAGTAAAACAGAGGTTTATTAGATGACAGGAACACGGACTAAAACAGAGCTTGTAGGTACAGAGAACAGGACCCCTCAGCCGGGTCCATTTTGGGGCCCAGCGAGCCAGACAACCCCGTCTGCCCTCACTTCCCGTCCCCAGCCAGCTCCAAACTGAAACCCCCTCCAGCCCCTCCTTCCTGGGCTTTGTCTCTTTCCCGGGCCAGGAGGTCACCTGATCTCTTTGTTCTCCAACACCTTTTGCTATCCCCTTGCAGGGGGGAAGGGCCCAAGTCATTAGTTGACAGGAGACAGAGTGTCAGTGATTTATGCACACTGGCCTTTATCCCACCACCTAGAGACTTAAGAAATGCATAGGGGAAACTGAGGCACCCCTACACTATTCAGAGGAAACATTAAGAACAGTCCCACTCTGTCACACCTCCGTAGGTTTGTCTACCAAGCCAAGGTGGGAGGCCGTTGGTTCCCAGCCGTGACTGCACACAACAAAAAGCAAGGCAAGCAGGAAGCGGCCGATGCAGCACTCAGGGTCCTGATTGGGGAAACGGAGAAGGCTGAGCGCACCGAAGGACTGAGCATCACAGAGGTAACTTCTCTCTCCCCAGAACTAGGCTGTCATTTGTCCTGCTGTTCAGTCTTCTGGGAGCGCTGTCCCAAAGCTACACCCTGCTGATCGGTGACTTGTAAAGGTAGAGCCAAGCTGGGTCTGTTATCCTTTCCTGGCATGTGCTAGAGCTGCTCCCAGTAGGACACACACTTACTCTGACCCGGCCTCCTGCCAGCATCTGGTGCTGGACTGAGCTAGCCCCAGACTCTGATCCAAGCATGGTCCTGTGGGTGAGAGCAAGAGCATACAATGGATCGCACGGCAGCTCCAAAGGTGCTGTGAACAATGCTCTAATTCTGGCAGAATTGCTGTCCCAGTTCTGTGCCATTCTGAGTCCTGCTTTGAGCTCTGCGATCTCCTAAGATGTGTGTTCCCTGCTGCAGAGCTGATCCTGGCAGATGAGATCTTGCCTAGTAAAAGCGGATTCAGAGCAGTGCCAGAGAAGGCAGCCAGGTGCGCACCATACACTCTCCCCACAAGCACCCAGAGGAAGAATTCCTTAGCCGCTAGTGATAGAGAAGTCCCAGGGAGCTGGAGCAGAATTGTTTCTTACTGTTCAGTTTTAAATGTTCTCAGTGGTGGGGGTTTCCACTCCTTCCCTGGGGAGACTGTTCCTCACCCCAGCGCACCTCGCTGTCAGGAAGCAAGACTATCCACTTACGTGGGGCTCAGAGCTGAGCGTGGGTACCGCAGAGTTCTCTAACGAGGTGTCCCCTCCATGCCGTGGTAATCTCTGCGTTTGCAGTCCAAAACTGCATTGGCCTTTTGTGCCCATGGCAAACTCACCTCTATATACTCACCTGCTCTTTCTCTTGGCATTTGTGTGCTCTGGATTCTACCCTCCCGCTGAATAGCTGTCTTTCTGATTGGCTTCCTTCTTGATTCTTTATTTACGTAAATGAATGACCTGCCTGTGATCTCTTAGCAATGCTGGTGTTGTGTCCCCCTTCCAGCTCCCTGTGAGCGGCAGTACCCTGCATGATCAGATAGCTATGCTGAGCCACCAGCGCTTCAATGCCCTCACTGCTCGCATCCAGCACAGCCTGCTCGGACGGAAGATCCTGGCTGCAATCATCATGAGGCGAGGAGAAGAGGGCCTGGGAGTTGTGGTCAGCATTGGCACGGGTATGAGCCACTACTTCCAGCATGCATTGAACTCGGACTCCCTAGCTAGATACATTTCTTACTCCAAGTAGGCACTGGCCAGTCCTATGGGTTCCTCTGGGAGAGTGGGACACGGTCCCCTCTCAACATCCTACGGGGTTAAAGAACGTTCCCAGGGTTCACATAGTGTCGCCAGTGATCTAGTTACAGAAGGAGAAAACAAAGCGAACGTGCCTTCAGCTATATCGCTCGTAATCTTTGCTTGCACTGCTACACGCTAGCCTGTGCATCAGAGCATGGATTTTCCCTCCTGGTGTCAAACAGCACGAGGTCCTAAGGCTTCCCTCAGCTTTAGATTTCTAAATCCCCCTCTCCTTAGGTGGTTGGCATTGCTTTGCCTCTCCTCAGAGGATGGGCAAATGAGGCCTCCAGGTTTGAAAGGACACTGGCGTCAAGCAGGGTAGATCTAGATTTGTGCTGCTCATAAAAAGAGGCAAGCGATTTCTGTGTGGAGTAGAATTCTGTCCTGTTCATTTCTAACGGACTTGGCCGGGATAATGATCCCCGGTAACTGGGGCCATGGTGCTCAGGAGCCCGGAGCAGTAAGACTTGGTGAGATCAAACACTGCCTTTTCAGAGGAGCCCATGCGTTGGCATTGTGAGACTTTTCCCTCCCTCATCCTGTAGGTAATCGCTGCGTGAAGGGGGAGGAGCTGAGCCTGAAGGGAGAGACTGTGAATGACTGCCATGCAGAAATCATTTCCCGACGAGGCTTTGTGAGGTGAGGGATGGGGGAATCTTTGTTCTCTGTTTGGAGGGAGTCTCGGGAGAAAGGCACGAAAGGGAACACCCAGCTGCCCATATTGTCCCGGGACCTCTGCCTAGCAGGCAAACCCCTCTCCGGGAGCACAGCCAGTGTCAGTTTCTGCAGAGAACACTCTGGTGCGTAGGAGCTGTGATTGCCAACACTTGCTCTTTATCTATCTGGCTGTGAAGCAAGGAAGGGTCGTGTGTGACTGTTGCCCACATTACTGCCATGTTGGCAATTTGTCAGGACCCCCGGGCGGTACTTCCCGTCCCTAGGGGGGATCAGATTGCAGCTACACTCATGTGCAATACAAAGGAGAACCATGCAGAAGCTGCACGCCCCACTGTGCCATGCACCATCTCAACCCAAGCACAGCGCTGCTCCGCCCAAGATGGATAGAGCCTTGTGCGGATATCCAGTACCGCCGCGCTGGGGGAGCTGCCGGCGCGGGGCACTGACTCCTGGCAACGGCGGCCCCACATTCTGCTCCTTTCGCCGCTGCGGTTCCCGGGAGAGCCCTGCGGTTCCGCGGATACCAATTTATATCCGCGCAGGGCTCTAAAGATGGACCACTGTCTTCTGAGTCAGAGCGTCTCTTCAGATCCAACCGCCACGCTTGGGCTCTTCCAGTTCTAATTGCACCATCAAACCTTATCCGTGCAATCTTGCCATAGGGGGTAACAAACCCAGCCCAGTCTGCGGGGCAAGGCTTCCCCAAGCTAAGTCCCACAACCCCGATTGCTCGCTCCTCCCTCATGCATTTAGCATTGCACCTTATAAATAGCGAGAGAGAGAATCTGGACTAGTTCCAGTCCCTATTTGTACCCCATCCAGCCGTTCAAAACAACGCCAGCCCCTCCCTGACAGCCTGCACCTGTGTCTGTGCTTGTCACTACACTTGGTGTGTTCCTCCACCCCGGGACGACAGGAGCAGGTCCCCAGCAGATCGGTGAGTTAGAGCAACCGTGTGCTTGTGAGCTGCAGCTTTCTTAGTGATTTGTCCTTCCCTTTAATCCCTGGGGCTGTGGTGGACAGGCTGTTCTGCCAGCTCGGGTACGGCACAGGCCATTCAAGGTGAGAGCAGGGGGACATGTTTCAAGCTGAACTTCGCCTTACTGTGCAAAGTTGGGGCGGTCTCGACACAGACTCTGCTTTAAGCACCTCTGTGAAGCTGCAGTTTTCCATTAGTCCTTGACAGTGTGTAAGAAACCTCAGGGTTTCCCCTGCACTTGGACAAAAGTAGCTATAAAAGAGCAAGTGATAGTACAGCCACAGGACTGGTTTACAAATGATACTGCCAGCGCTCAGCCCTCTCTGGGACTGTGTCATCTTAAGTGAACTTCGTGCTGAGGAAAGCTGCTAGCTTGGCAGTCTTGGCGTCGTCTTCCCTGCAGGATGAGTACATGCAAGCAGCAACCGGGTAAGCGTCACGTACTCTCCTACAAGTATCCCTCTCCACGGACCTGCGGGGAGTTTGATCTCTGTTACCTGTTCAGCCCTTGGCTTCTGGGCTGAAACCCCTCCTGGGTTTCCCACCCTCATGCGCCCGAACCGACAGACACAGCTAACCACATAATGTGTTTCGCTGAAGCTCTTTTCCACTTTCAACAGAGACAGCAGTTGGGGCACTACCTGTCCTGGTCACGTGTGGGGTTGGGGTGGTTCTGATCTCTGGAACGAGGCCATCTTCTGACCCACTGTGTTTGTTTCCAGGTTTCTCTACAGCGAGCTGATGAAGTACAATTCCGCTGATCCCTCCTCCACAGAACAGAGCATATTTGAGTCAGCAGGAGAAAACAGGGTCAAAATAAAAGACGACGTTACCTTTCACCTCTACGTCAGGTCTGCACGGCGCATAGTGCTGCTAACCTTTACTGGGGCTGCCCCATTAATCTACCCAAGCTGATCCATGTCTTCTGATAGGCATGAGCCCCAGGCTCTCCCCTGACCTTCCCAGTCCCCATGTACCGATAGGTTTGGGTGCTGAATAGCAGGGGTTGCAGTGCCTTTCTGAGAGGGCTGCATGGTGCACGCTGTCATGGAATGATGCTGATGATACCTCACTCTTCCATAGCATTCAAAGGGCTTTAAATCTGTAATGTATTTCTCCTCCCACACCCCCGGGAGCTAGGGAAGTAAAGGTAAAGCCACACGTATAGACAGGTCTGGAGTGGAAGTGACTAGAGCAAACCCTCAATAACAAACTCCCCTGGTGCAGTAACTCTCGTGCCGAGCCAGCGTAGGCGTCTGGCATAGCCTGCGTTATTTCCATGTCCTTTGGGTTCACGCTAACTCAGCGGGGGCTGTTGGTTTGTTTCTAGCACGGCGCCATGTGGAGATGGGGCCCTCTTCGATAAATCCTGCAGTGACCAGGCAAGCACAGCGGGGGAGAGCCAGCATCAGCCTCTCTTTGAGAATCCCAAGCAGGGTAAACTGCGCACCAAGGTGGAGAATGGTGAGTCTTACAAAGCCTCAAGAGCCCTCGCGCCGAGCATGCTGCAGCGCCAAGAATGCCGGCGTCTGTATCTTCCAGTCACACGGAGGATACGCTGCAGGAAGTGCTCCCTGCTGGTAACCCCTGGCCAGATCGGGGGCTTAGCTCCATTAAGCTCTTCCACATGGTAACATGATCTGGAGAATCAGAGCCCTGGGGCCAAAGTCTAGGAGTTTTGCAGGTACCTCTCTAGGAAAGGACCAGACCCTCCGCTCTCCTGTGTCGGACAGAGAGCTGCAGGAGGTGGGAGAGGGGAGCTGGCATGGGGAGGGGGCTAGCGTGTATCCCCGGGAGTCTGAGCACCCGCGGGGTTAGGCACTGGAGAGGTGATGTCGTCCTGCAGGCCTTTCTCCTGTTACTGCCTGAGGATCAAGTGTGCAAAGGCCGAGAGGGTTAGAGGATGGGTGAAGGGGGCGGGCAAGGGGCTGTGTAGGTGGAAAGTCACACTCCGCCCTCCGTGCTTTTGTCTGAATCCAGCACTGCCGCTCATGTGGCACTGACCTCCTTTCCAAGCGCAAGGTAATTGGGCTTCAGCCGTGTGAAAACCTGCCTCTCTCTCTGCTTGGCGCGAGAGCTTGCCCAGCAGGGCACTGGGTGCAGGAGCATGTTGTCCTGTCTGCGTGTGGTCATGCCGTCTCGGAGGTGTGCGTGTTCGCGTCAGGGAGCTCGTGGAGCGTGGCCTGCACCCTGGGTGGAAGCGGGGTTTGTAGCCGTGTGGGCTGGCTGGCTCTTTGCTAATTCACTTTCCTTTCCTCTCCCGCAGGGGAAGGCACCATTCCCGTGGAGTCGAGTGACATTGTGCCCACGTGGGATGGGATCCAGCACGGGGAGAGGCTGCGCACCATGTCCTGCAGTGACAAAATCCTGCGCTGGAATGTGCTTGGCCTGCAAGGGGCGTTGCTGTCGCATTTTATGCAGCCAGTGTACCTCAGCTCCGTTACGCTCGGTATGAAACCCTGAGCGCACTGTGCTCTCGGTGCATTCAGGAGCTGGGCTGCACACGCCAAGTGCCAGATAATCTCCTTACTGCAGTAATGGAAAAGAAATTCAGCAGGGGGCGTGGGAACCGAAGGCTAAAATGTTGATTCCAGCAGAGCTGCACCATTAGGAAACACATGGGACCTTTGGATTTTAACCACGGGGATAGGTGGGGATTTTCTCCTTGGCTCTTGGTTTGGATGTGTGAGGACGAGGGGGAGACCGAAGTTGCCTGTAAATGTTTTATGGCCACAAATGTTGCAATCTGTAAAACTGAACCCTTCACATGTTAATGACCAAGGACGTGTCTAGTGATAGGAAAATTGCTGTCCTGAACCTTTTCTGCCTCCGGCTTTCTGAGCAGAGCGGTGCATCTTCTCCGATTTCTGCCTGCCCATTAACAATGCAGCTGCTGTTTCCTAATGCCTGCATGTGTCTTTTCCCAGGTTACCTATTCAGCCAGGGTCACCTGACCCGTGCGATCTGCTGCCGCATGTTGAGAGACGGGAGCACGTTTGAAGGAGGTCTCCAGGCTCCGTATCGTGTTAAACATCCCGAGGTACTGTAGGGTTGGCAGCTCTTAACGTTTCCATTCTCTCCTCTCCGCACAAGGGCCCAGCCGTCTGCACTGGTGCATTCGGCATTAGTGTGACTCGGTAGGCTACCTGCCGGAAGGTTAATGCTCCGTGCCCTGCCACCTTCCAGCTGTAGCAGGAAAGTTTAACTTCCTTCTGGTATTTGTGGGACCAGAGACCTGGTTCAGGACAGAGAGCTCATAGTGGCTGGTTCTGGGCTTCCCTGTCTTTCAGCCCACTGCCACATCTGGCCAGGTGTGAATGGTTAATGAGATGATGGTGCCTGGGCACGACTCAGTGGACTCTCCGGATTCCATGCATGCCAGGTCTAACCAGAGCCCCGGTGACCCGTCTCTCTCGAGGGGCTGTCACGGGGCGATCTTTGAATTGGGTAGCGTGGCGTAGCTGAGATTAAGAAACATAATCAATGTTTTGCCGGCGGGGGGAGCTAGAATGCAAAGCAATTGCTGGGCACTCCAGCTGGCAGGTCGCTAGTGGGGGCCTCAGCTGCATTACCCGTCTACCAGTGCTGAGAACGATGCAGCCCGCCCAGCTGTGTGCATGGGCCAACCCTCTTGTCTCCCTCTGGCCATCTAGGTGGGGAGAGTTAGCGTGTACGACTCCGCCAGGCAGACGGGCAAGACCAAGGAGTCGAGTGTGAACTGGTGTCTTGCCGACGAAAGCGAGGTGGAAGTCCTGGATGGCACAAAAGGCAAAGTAGATGGGTGAGCAAAGAGCTTTGAAGCCATGCCAGAGGCTGGCTCTAGGGGAGCTTGTGAAGGGGCTGGTTCTCCATGCTGTGTGGGAGGACCTGGGGGACTAGAGCCCCAACCCCAGCTAAAACGGGGATTCATCACAATCAGAACAGCTGGTCTCAGTCACTGGGCACGCTGCTCCAATCGCCCCCACGCACGGAGCAGTCCTGCCAGTGGGGCCTTCGTTTCCCAGCCCCGGTAGCCAGAGCACGCCGACAAGTCCAACGGAAGCCATGGCACGCAAGGGGAGGAGCGCTGTGCTTTCACTGCGGCAGCCGCTCTTTGTTGCTAGAGTAGAAACGTTTAGATAAAAAGTTTGGAGGCACATTTTCCCTGTGAAATGTTCTTGTCGGTTGTGGTCCAGGCCTGTATAGGCGCCAACAGGCGGGGGCCCCATTGTGATGAACAGGCACAGAGCAAAAGACAGTCGCTGCCCCAGAGAGCGCCCTGTCCACACATGGGCCTCCTAAGTTCTATTCCTGACTCTGCTGGTGATCTCTGGTGGCCATTACCCTTCTGCCCACGTACGAGGGTATCCCCGGGGGCTGCTGCATCGCTTTGCTTGTTGTTACAGCCCTGATCCTGCCATAAGACTCTGCCCACGTGGATCTGATTGCAGGACCACGCCCTACATCCCCAGCTGCTGTTTGCCGCCTTGGCCCAGCGCCATTCCCTGGGGTTCTCATTCTGTTCGTGTTCTTCCCCTTTCCAGACCAAAGCTAGAGGTGTCCCGCGTGTCCAAGAGGAGCATGTTCGCTCTGTTCCAGCAGCTCTGTGCCAAGGCTGACCGCAAAGACCTGCAGAGCCTTGCGCTGTACTCAGACGCCAAGGAGGCAGCCTCGGCCTACCAGGGAGCCAAGCGGCACTTCTTCAGGGCGCTGGAGGAGATGAGCTATGGGAGCTGGATCTGCAAACCCCAGGAAGAGGAGAACTTCTCTCTTGCCGAGGCGTAACGAGCTGCCCTGTGTGTGTGTGTCTGCGTGTTCCTTTTGTTTTCTTTTTTTGATTTTTTAAATGGAGCCAGGAATGTTGAGTAGGATTGTGGATTCCCCTGGGTCTCTCCTCCTTTTGGTTATCCTGGCAGCACATCTTGATTCTGCTGGGAGGGACTCCCGCGTTCATATTGCATTCTTTCTACGTGAGTGTACACTCAGCACATGGTGGTGAGGACGCGAGCGTGTGGGAGTGTGTTTGGACGAGAGAATCCACACTGTCCACGCATTTAAATGAAACCACAGGCGAGCCCGCTCCCCTGTGTCCCTTCATCACAGCAGTTGGGGGGAACTCAGCTTTTCACTTGTCTGATGCATTGTCTCGATTGGATCATTTTAAACAGTATGTGTGTACTTCCCAGCGTCTTATCCTCTCCCGAAACACTTCCCTCTGATTTGCAAGATGATTCCTGCAGCTATTGGCAGAACTCCCCGGGACTTTTCCTTCCCAGCAATCCTGCTGGGTGGGCACAAATCGGTTTGAAGACAAGGTGATCTCTTGCAGCTGCTATTTAATTCTGGGATCTGCCTGTAGGGCATAGCACGAGCCATGTGGGGCTCAGGGCTAGTGGCAGATTGCATGTACTACCTGATCTAGATCTCCATAGTTAGCAGGCGTATTCCTGGCTTTGGTGTGGTAGCCTCGTCTGACATACCCTGTTGATTATGAGGGTTGGGGCTTGGTTTCTGGAGTCCTGCTGAGGAGGGGGGCGAGTGGCACCCGAGGGTGGGGTGCCCCAGACTTGCCAGGTAGGGTGGCACCACTTTAAGATGCGCGTCAGTGAAGTGGAGCTTTTCCTCCTCACCCCAAACGCCCCTTCGGACCAGTTTCATGACTAGCCCGTGGCTGGTTCGGCCGCAGCACAGCCCCTTTTACTGAAAAGGGACCGGGGATCTTTTCGAGCCTGGCCTCTGTTTTTAAACCGTGCCTTGAAACGGTCACGAATTTTATCTTGTCTGCAGGCCTCGGGCCCAGCCAGCCTCTCCTCTTGGTTGTTTGCAGGAATCTAAGACGCCTTTGTGGGTGATGGGCTCTAAGGCAGGTTCTGTCTGTGTGGGGAACGCTGTGCTCCCGCCTGCCCTCCCTGCAGGTCTGTGTCTGGGCAGCCCTGGGGCATGGGGGCCGTGGAGCTGCCTGCCGGCGCTGGGCTAATCCAGCCTGCCTGCCGTGCTAGACCTAGAATCCCGGGTCATGGGATCAGCTTGCTCCGGAGGTCGGTTGCGTTTGGCCTGAGCTGGCCTGGGCTTTGTCAGAAGCTAGTCTGGGTTAGCCTGGCCCTGGGGGAAGGGGCGAATTGAGTGGCGCTGTGAGCGGTCAAGTGCTGCGCGGGGTGTATGTTGCAGTGCGGGAGGCTGGGGATGAGGCCAGGGGGCGGGCTGCCCCTCTGAAGTAATTGAAGAGACACCCAGACCTGTTCCTACTCCACAGTTCTGGCATCTCCTTGTGCCATCTCCACCCCGCCCCCATTTATTTTATTTGTAATTCGTTGCACTGTCAGCGGGTCGGAGCAGTTCCCATCGTGCATCATTTGGGGACGGTCTCCTGCAAACTCGTCCTCCCCCCACCCCCTTTCTTTTCTGTCATGTCGGATTCCTTCTCTTGTCGCACTGGCTCTGGAGAGCTGAATGGAAACCAATGTAAATTTATTCATGGGAGAACTGTAACCCTCCTTTTTATTTTATTTTAATTTTTGTAAGTCTGCTTTTAAGTGCCCCTCGGTATCGATGAAATGGAGTCCTAACATTCCGCATAAAAATAAAAAAAAATTCTGTATTGTTAGACAGCTCCGCTCTGTGGGTTGTTTTAATTCCTGGGACAGGAACAGTGGGGCCAAAGCTGGTGTTACTTTAAATGGCAGCGAGCAGTCGCTCAGAAGGGAAAAGGTGGAGTTATTTGATCATCAGCTGGACAAGTGTTGACGGCTGCACCATGTCCCGCACTGATTTCGTAACCAGGAGGAGCTCTGCCCCTGGACGGTGGGGTCTGTGCTGAGCAGCAGCTCTGCAGGGGCAGGTTAAATCTCTCCCCCCTCAAAGTTCTCGAGTGAATTCTGAAGTGACGTTGTCCCTGCTGTCACTGGAGCAAGGGGCACCCTTCTGTCCATCCCTGGGCACTTACCTGCGTAGCCCCAGCTGTGCTGAAGCAAGGGAATAACCCCTCCCCCCAAAGGAGAGACAGTGGGCGATTCATAGATTTAAAGGCCAGAAGGGACCATCAGATCGTCCAGTCTGACCTGGGTGACCCAGGCCAGGCAGTTTCACCCCAGTGCTCCCGTATTGCGCCCAGTGTCTTGTGTCTGGCTAACGCATGGCAAGCTGGATCCGAAGCCCAAGGCGGATCGACTCCACCTCTCCCCTGGTTCCAGTGACTAATCACCCTCCACATTAACAATCTGCCCCTAAGCTTGCCCGGCTGCCTTGCGGATTGGCTGAGGAATTGGGCTTCCCTCTCCGGGCGAGGAGGGGAGTAATTCTCTAACTCCCGGAGCAGGGCCAGAGTGGGTGAGCCCAGGGCCCTTGGGGCATGGAGCCTTGTCAGGCAGCCCCCCAGCTAGACTTGAAGGAGCCCCCTTGGCCAGACAGCTCTGACTACGTGAGTCGCAGCCCTGTGGGTTTCATGGTGCTGGGAGTGCTGCTAACGTGCGCCGCTCAAAGGACGTATCCACGAGGTGCCGTGGCTGACTGACCTTCCTGGTTAACAGAGGGGCTGGGAGGGCAGCATCTGCCTAGCGCAGCCCCGTAGCACAGGTTGCTGTTACATTTGAGCTCAAGCTTATTTAAGACAGAGACTGTCCTGCCCAAGAGCAGTTTTATTACATGTCAGAACAGTTACAGCCTCCCTTCGAAACAGATCCCTTCCTGGAGCACCCTTGGTTCTCGCTTTGCTCGGAGCAGGACGAAGATGCTGGTGACCAGGCGTGCGAGGTGTAGTGCCAGTGACCAACGCTTAGGCCATTTTGAAAACCAAGGAAAACAGCGAAACTCTGCTGACGCCTGGGGCTTCTGGCCGCAGCCAACTGGAGCAGAAGGTGTCACTCAACCCCCCTGCAGGGCCCACGGTTATTGCTCTGCCGTAGGGTTTTGCCTCGTGGCTGCCCAGCAGCCACTCTTGTATTTTTAATGGGGTCCCACTGTAACCACTGGGAAACCAGGTGCCTTCAGAGCTAAGCAAAGGGGGACTTGAAAATGACTCGGTGAAAACATGATGCAAAGGGGCTAAAGAGACTCCTTCAAAGCGCCCAGCCGCTGCCCGAGCAGAGTTCACCCTGCCCATTGCATGGTGCTGCTCACGCCATGAAGGGACCCTGTTACGTACCCGGTGAGTAAAGGCTTGGTACTGCCCCCTCCCGTGTCTGGGGGGTGGGAGGGGGGAGTTAGAAGCAGAACCCAAAAGCATGACTGATCCGCAGTTTAAAGCGAAGGGGTGGGAGTGGGCAGAGAACGGGAGCTGTCTAGGGCACATGGAGGCAGCCTAGTGCTGCTGCTGTCTCTCTCCCGCCGGCGTGGGCCAAGGTGCTGTGTGCAATAGCTGTGCTGCACCCGGAGGTGGGGCTGGATCCCCGCTCTGAGCCATCCCGCCCCCGAATGCTAAGCTGGCATTGCAGAGCTCTGCTCCGGCTGGGCCCCAAGACTTTGGATTCTGCCACCGTGCAAAGGCAGGAGAGGGCTTGTGCCTGAGCTGCTCTGCAGCAGAGCCCGGGGCTGAGCGGTCAGGGGGTGGGACCGTGATCCTGACCGCTCAGTGGGTAGCTGACCAGCAAGGTCAGTGTTCTCCGGCCCGCGGGGCCTCGTCTGCCACGGCCGTTCCATACGCAAACATCTTTAGATTTGAAATATCACTAAAATCTAGTCCCCTCCCCCTGGAGGGCAAAGCTGGGTGCCGTGTAAGTGGCCATCTACCAGCGGCCGGCTGTTCGGGAGCAGGCCGGGACCCTCTACTGGCTGCGGGGAAAGCTGAGAAATTACTGGCTGTGATTGTTTACAGAGCAAGACTTGCAGCAGCGGGATGTGCTCAGCCTGTCCCTCTGCTCCGTGCTGCCCTTCCACGCAGCCTGGAGGATTAGCGCTATTTATAGGAGATGCTTGATTTCAAATTTCCCCCAGGGAGGCTAATTCTTGCCTGCCCAGGGACCGCAGCACTGGCCTTGGGTTTCCATTCTGCACATGGACTGTCCATCTCCCTCCACCCCACATCTGCTCCAGGCACCAGCCAGGGGCCTGGACACGGTTTCTAATCGAGCTGCGGCTGTATCTGCTGCTTCTCGCCCCCCAGCAGAGCTGGAACCCATGAGGGGACGGCCCTAGGGCTCCGTCAGAAGGAACAGGCAGTGGGATCTTTCCCCCACGGACTGACAGTAATACTGAGATCTGACGAGCCACCCTCAGAGTCTTGCAGAGGGAAACTGGGGCCACGGGCGACTCCTGGGTGTGTCTGCAAGGATCCCAATCGAGCTGGCTCATGGCTGTAATAATCACTCTCGCTCTATGGAGGTCCCAGTGCCATCAGCTAAACCTGGCTCCCCTTTGCCCCGTGCGCCGCCTCGCAGCACGACGCACTATAACACCCTCTATGACACTGGTGGAATCCAGCTTTGCTGCACGTTCGCGCCCGTGTTTCACCGACATCTTCCACCGGCATTGGCACTGACGCCGCAGCCTGGTGCAGCCCGATCGTGATCTGCGGTGGCACACGAGCCCTCGCCGGGGCATGGCCAGGTGCAGTGCCCCCACGTGCGCTCTGGCTCGGATTTAACAGCGTGTAAATTGCAACGAGAAAGGGACGCTGCTGGGGCTGCAACAGAGGCGTCTGCATAAGCAGGGGTGCAGGAACCGCCCTTGCTGGGCTCGGAGATCTTGTGCCTGCAGCCAGCACCAGGAGCTGCTGCTCCTCTTGGCAATCCCTGGGCCCAGCAACCTGCCGAGCTCTTGCTCCCACCTGACCCAGGATTCTGCCCCCTGACTGACTGTTTCAACTGGAACAAGAAGGGGAGGTGCCTGCTCAGCCCCAGGGCGGCCTGGCTCTGTCCCTGCAGGACTCGCTCCCTGTGTCCACACTGGCCTGTCTCTTTGCCTTTAAGGGGGTCAGATCTCCCCTTCCCACTGTGTTAATGTTCCCAGCCCACCTGGAGAACTGCAGCCCTTGTGCCCTCCCGGCCCTGCCTCTCCCCTGCTCCGGGGCGCCCCATGACGAGGGGGGCTTAGAAATAAAAGGGGGTCAAATTAAACCAGGTTTTAAACAAATCCCCCCCCCCCCCAAGTCCATGTGATTATTTATTGGGCTGTGGTGACATTGGAAGCAGCAGCGGACGTCTGAGGCTGCCCAGGGCAGGCCCCCCCTCTCCCCCCCTGAGCTTCCAGGGACACAGTTGGCTGAATGCAGCGACGGGCTCCGGGCTCAGTCCAGAGGACGTGTCTGGGGCCCGTTCACCCCCAGCTGCTGCCTGCGCCCTGCCCTGCTGAGCTGGAGCGTCCCCAGCCGGCCCTGGCCCCGGCCGCATGCGACCTGGCAGCAGCTTCACGGCAGAGACCGAGGGCCCCGCTCCACTCACGCCTCCCTACTGTGGGGACCGTTTGGCCTCACTAATCTCTGGGGGGAGGGGATCCCTCCTCGACCCCCAAGCGCAGTTGCTGGAGCAGTTCCTGTCCCTCCCAGGAAGGGCCGGGGCACCTCGAGCTGCACCCGGCTCCCGGCCTGTCTCCTCCGTCAGCTCCTGGGGCTCTCAATGGGGCGGACGTGGAGCCGCCCCCAGCAGCGGGAGCCAGGATGCCTTCGGGCGGAGGCAGCACTGAAAACAGCAGCAAGGCCCTGAGACCCCCCTCCCCGGACTCCCCCGGGCCTGCGTGCTCCAGCCACGCGCACCAGGCCGCTGTCTTTGCCGTGTGGTGATGGCTCCGCGCGCACGGGGCAGGGCCGCCTGCCGTCCCCCAGCCCTATTTGGAGCTGGGCGGGCCGTGGTTGAGCTGCAGCAGGGTGTTGGTGGCGTAGTTCTGGAAGAGCGGCTGGAGGAACATGCCGATGGTCCCGAAGACGCAGACGAAGACGAAGATCCACAGGAAGAGGCGGTCGATCACCATGGCCACGTATTTCCAGTCCTCGCTCACCTGGAAGGAGACAGCGTGTTCAGAATCCGGGGCACGGCCGCCCCACCCCGCCCCACACACTGACCCTAGGTGGCGCGAGGAAATGGGGCCAGGGCCGAGCTGCGTGTGGCTGAGGAGCTTCAATCCCATCGAAGGCAGAGGCTCGAGGACAGGGCGGTTACATGGTGCTAGTCCAGCCTCCGCCCTCGCTCCTGCCAAACCTCCTTTCCTATCAACCCACCCGGGCCCAGGAGCCGAGCAGCACCAGGGGCCTGGCCTGCTGCCCCCAGGCTGGCTTGTCCCCTCTGCTTCCGAGCCAGCGGGTGCAGTGATGGCCTCAGACTCTGCCCGGCAGGCCACGGGCCACAGCTGGGTTCTCAACACAGAGACCCGGCCCCAAGAATGGGCACAGAGGGCAGCCCTGCGCGGCCAGGAACAGGTTAAACGAGACCGGGAGAGACGCGCTCCGGGAGCACCTGGAAGGTGCTGTCCCAGTCTCGCTCCCACGAAGCCCGGGCTGGGAGCGGGACCAGGTCAGCGTGTAGACCTGGGCGTCAGGACTCCTGGGAGGAGTGAAATGGGACCCAAAGAGCCCTTTGTCTGTGTCACTGCCCTGCCCGTGGGAAGTGGTGGGCGGGAGAGGGTGGAACGGCCCCGAGAGCGATCTCCCTTCTGTGTCTGATCGCCCACTCCTCTCTCAGAAAGCTCGCATGTCAGCCTGTGGATTCGGGGCCTTTCTGGTGCCCCCGTCACTGTGGTATCTGGGCACCTCTCCATCTGGTGGGGTTCGGGGCTGGTCAGCAGCAGATGCACAACATGCTGCCCCACAGGGGGATCTGAAATCGGCTCCCTCACCATCCGTGCAAGCTGCATCAGCTGCTGTCTCGCCCCTGCCTGTATGGCAGCATTTAGGCCTGGCCAGGCGCTCCTGTTCTGTGCCGCTTTCCCCTCTTGCTATGGGTCTGGGAGGGAGCAATTTCATGCCTGAGTCGTGCTCTCATTTCTATCCTTGGCCAACAGCATCAGCTTCGCAGGGAGCCTGGCTGAGACGCGACAGATGGGACCTCAACGCAGCTTGGAGGAGGGACAGGCAGGGAACGAATTAATTCTGCTGTCTAGAGATCGCGGCAAGACCCGAAAATCAGCATGTGCTGGAGGCAGGGACAAGAGGAGCCCAGTAACCGGCATTCACCTTCGCTTCCACCAGGCCCTGGGACCGGCAGCTTCCTCCCCTGGACTGGATTTGTGCTAAGGGAGGCAGAGCTGCATGCCCTGGCTAATGGCGAACCAGGCCCAGGCCGAGGCAGTGCAGCCACATGGCAGGGGCAGGTGGCCTCAGCCCGGCTCTGGCACTAGGTAGCTCTGGGCACTGCCACCTCTGCCCTAGACCTGCCACGTAACTTCCGGGAAGTGACTTCCCCTGTGGAGGCCTCTTTGTTCCCCTCTGTAAAGTAGGGATCGTTCCAGGAACGTGGAACTCGACCCATGGGCTATACAGCAAGGGCTGCGCTGGCATCCCCCCCACCGCTCTGCCAAGGCCCCACGCTCCCCACCTGCAGCGCACGCGCCCCTGGGCTACCCTCGTACACGCGGCTCTGCTCACGTGCCTCAATCCCACCTCCCCTTGCAAAGCCGCATGTGCCTAGAGCTCCCTGGCCAGGCCAGGGCCGCCCGCGTCTCCCCGAAATCCCAGAACCTCAGACTAGGCACCGTGCTGTGCCATGGGCCAGTGCCCCTCTGAGCTGGGCTGAGAGCAGCGGCTCCCTCCCCTCCCTGGATCTCTCCCGCCCACCCCTCATCCAAAAACTGCAGCCTCCCGGTGCTGCCCAAGTCCTGGGCTGCTCTCATATGAGACAGTTCTGGTTACTATAGCAACTCCTAAACCGGGGCCTGACCCGCTCCAGCTGCGGGCCGGGGGGACTGGCAAGGCCCAGGAGGAAGGGATGGGGGGCAGGGGGCTGGGCCTGCTGGAATCCAGCCGCAGGGTTACCCCAGCACTTGGCATATTTGCATTTCAGAAGCCCCCCCCCCCCCCCCTGTGTGTTGGCAGAAATCTCACAGACACAGCTTCCCTGCCCCCCCCCGCCCGCATCTCCCATGAATATTTCATGGGCCTTCCACAGGGGCCCAGCCGAGCAGAAGGTGGATATTGATTTTGGACCTTGCCATTTGCGTTGAGAGCTCAGGGCCGGCGCCTTCCCGCCAGCCCTGCAGGCCGGGCTGGGAGGAGAGGGAAGCTCCGCCGGCCGCCCCGCTGGCACTAAAGCTGCACCCTGCCCGGGTCACCTCCCTCCAGGCCCCCAGCACAGCACAGCAGGGGACCGGGGTGTGGACACACCTCGCTGCCTGTCCCTGCAGGGCTCGTGGGAATTTGGCAGTGCTCCTGTGCAAACCTTTAGGTGAATTATGGTCGACACCCCCTCCCCCGCAGAGGGGTGGAAGTTGTGGGGGGGTCTCCCCTGTATCCCAGGGCAGAGGGTCCACCCTGCTGAGCAGCAGGCGTGGGAGTCGAAGGAGTTGTACAGCCTGGGGTAGCGTGATGCTGCAGGTTGCCAGCTGGGGGCGCAGCGCTTTCACCCCCCCCCGGGGGACCCTGGCTGACTCCAGGGACGAACGTTGCCCATCACGGCTGGGGAGAGGCCGGTGCAGAGACCTGCTCCGAGCGGGCGGGTTTGCCATGCTGTCTCTGCCCCAGGCTTGGCAGCAAAGGGGGCAGAGGGAGCCCAGCGCGTCTGGGGCAGGACTGGTCCATGCTCAGGCCTGAGCCCACCCTCCGTGGCCACACATGTGCCCAGGTAACACTTCACGCAGTCACGGAGCAGAGCCCCTGGCCAGCAGCGGGGCCAGCAAAAGAAACCAACATGCACAGGGGTGGGGCGGGCAGTGCCAGGGACACGTGTGCTTTTGTACACACACACACACCGGCTTGTGCAGCCACGTACACGCACGCAGCCTTCCATGGGTGATTGTGCACCGGCACAGCCTCACACACAGACGTGTCCATTCCCCCTCGCGCACCCTCCCCTCCCACCTTCCCTCTCTGCCTCCGCCAGCTCCCCCGACTCACGCTCTGGTCGTCGTCCTCGCTCCTCATGTGGTCTGCGATGAAGCGCACCCCATCCACCGCCTCCTCCACCCCGCAGCAGCACTGCTGGCTGGGCGCCGGGGCCTGCCCCTGCCGCTCCCGGTAGCCATTGGCGCTGTCCGCCGCCTCGGTGAACTGCCGGCCGCCCCCCGCCCCGAACTTCTTGATGGTGGCCTGGTTGGCAAAGCAGGTGCAGGACCGGGCGCTCTCCCGCAGGAAGAAGCTGCTGCTGGCCCGCTCCTGGTTCTGCCGGCGCTGGCGCAGCCGCTGGCGGGCACAGTTCTGGCGCGGCTGCTTCATGAAGAGGACGGTGGGCAGCTTGTCCAGGAAGACCACCTTGACCCAGGGCGGCATGGTGTGGGTGGTGGGCGAGCGGTGGTGCACGTTGAGCACACACACGCTGGTGACGATGGAGAAGGTCACCAGCACCATGGTGAACATCAGGTACTTGCCCACCAGCGGCACGTCCAGCGAGGTGGGCGGCACGATCTTGGAGATGAGCAGCAGGAAGACGGTGAGGGCCAGCAGCACGGAGATGCAGAGCGTCATCTTCTCGCCGCAGTCGGAGGGCAGGTAGAAGACCAGGATGGCCAGCGAGGTGATGAGGATGCAGGGGATGATGAGGTTGATGGTGTAGAAGAGCGGCTTGCGGCGGATGATGAAGTCGTAGGTGATGTCCACGTAGGTGGAGTCGTCGGGGTTCTCGTTCCGCCGCCCCGGCAGGGCGATGATGTCCCACTCGCCGCTGGGCGTGAAGTCGTCCAGGCTGGCCACGTCGCTCTTCAACACCAGGTCGATCTCCGTCCGGTCGTAGGTCCACGAGCGGAACTTCATGGTGCAGTTCTGCTGGTCGAAGGGGAAGTGCTTGACCTCGATCTTGCAGGCGCTCTTGTAGATGGCCGGGGGCAGCCAGAAGATGCTGCCGTCGTAGGAGACCACCGCGTTGGAGTAGAAGGAGACTTCATACATCCCGTCGGCACTGGGGGGCAGGAGAAGGGCCGTGAGGCGGCAGGGATCTCACGCCCCACCAGCCCAGCGGAGCTGGGCTCCGTCTCCCCAGGCAGCAGCCGCCGGGAGCTGGGGGTAGGAGTGGGAAACACCCAACTGGTTTCCCAGCTCCTGGGGTGGCAGTGACAGCTCCTCTGTGGGTCTGGGTGGAGCTGCTGGGATCTGGGACGGCTGGGAGCGGCAGAACAAGATGCTGCCTCTTCCCACAGGGGACCCGCGTCCCACCCCTGAGGCTCCCCCACAGATCAGGCCAAGTCCGCTCTGGGCAGAACCCTCAGCCAAAGCGAGTGGGCCCAGAGGCTGGGATAGAGGCTGGAGCCGCTGGGGGACAGGGGTCCTGGGGGGTGGCACCTACTTGTTGTAGAGGACGACGTCCGGTAGCCAGATGTGCTTGGAGGGCAGGCGCACCTTCCGCATGTTGTCAAAGTCCCCTGGCTTCCAGGTGAGGCGGTAATCCTCCCACTCCTGCGGAGAGCGCGGCACGGCCTCAGCACCGGCCTGGCCCTGCCCCCCCCCCCGCCCAACCGGCCCTTCCCCCCCCCCCCCACCGGCCCCGCCCCGCCCCCCCCGCCCCCCCCGCCCGGCCCTGCCCCCCCCCCGCCCCCCCCAACCGGCCCTTCCCCTGCCCCTGCCGCCCAACCGGCCCAACCCCGCCCCTGCCGCCCCCGGGTTCTGCAGCCCCAGCTCTGGGGCGATGGGAGGGACCCCAGGCTGGGGCTCCCCCCACCCGAGTGCACACACACCCCCAGGGGCCAGGGCCTCAGGCCAGGGCGCTGGCTGGGGAGAGCTTCCTGCCTGGCCTAGGGTCGGGACCCTCCCTCCCCTTGTTTCTGGAGCAGGCAGGACGCTGGGGGGGAGGGTGTATGGGGGATGCAGCGCGGTGGGGGCAGAGTGAGCTGTCCAGGGGAAGGGGTGACCCCCACCCTGCCCGGCTCTGCTGTGCCCCACGCCAGGCGTCTCACCTGTGTCAGCCACACGTTGGTCGTCATGATCTGCTCCCGCTCGTGCTGCAAACAGGACCGAGGTGGCGTTAGCAGGGTCGGGAGCACCAGGGAGGCAGGCCCAGCCCTCAGCGTGGCGTGGGGGCAGAGGGCAGGGCTGGGGCTGGCTGCTATGGGCAGGGGCAGCCAGGCAGAGAGAGCTCGGAGAGGTCAAACCGCACCCCCTCCCCCCACGCGGGCAGCTCAGCAGCAGCCACCGGTGCAGCCCGGCCCCCAGCGCCCCCCAGCAGCGCCGGAGCCTCCTGTGCCGGCTGGGCAGGGGCGCACCTGGCAGAGGCGGTGCCAGGAGGGCGCCTGCTCTAGACCCAGGCCATTGAGCGTGTGCGTGTGTGTACCTGCGTGCAAATGCACGAGTGTGCACAGCGAGCCAGCATCTCCCTGCACACGGGGGTGTACGTGCACTGGCGTGTCCCCGTGTGGTGGAGCTACACACGCATGTGCCTGGATGCGGGTGTTTGCAGCCCGTGACGGGCGTGAGAGACTGACGCTCAGCACAGCCCAGGAAGCCCCTTGTGCCCAGCCCCCCCCCCCATGCCAAGTGCCTTCGCCCCTCCAGCACCCGGTCTCTGCCCAGGGCGGCAGGTGCGAACCCCGCGCTGTGCCGCAGACCCAGCAAACTCACCACGCTGATGAGCTGGGCCAGCGACACCATGAGCTGCACGGTCACCAGCTCCGAGCCGTTGGTGGCCGGGCGGATCAGCTTGTTGTAGCGCGACGGGTCCAGGAGATGCTCAACCAGCCGCTCCTCCGTGTCGGTGCCCAGGCTTCCTGCGGGCAAGGGGGGGATAAAGGGGTGAGACCCCAGTACCCAGCCTCACAGCACCCCTTCCAGCCAGGCCTGCCCCACACCCCACTGGCCAGGTCCTGCCAGTGGGAGCTGAGCCGCTGGTCTGTCCCCAAATATTCCTCCCCCCCCCAGCTCCCAGCTGCGGCCCAGGGGGCGGGGATCCCAGCTGCAGCGTCTGGAGAAGGGTCCAGCGAGGTAGCGGCTGCTGGAACGCCAGCCACCCGCTCCGAGATGGGCTCGTTCGGGTGCCCGGGGGGCCCAGCCCAGGGTGGCGGGGGGCTCCCAGCTCAGTCTGCGTGCGGTGGCCATACCCCCGCTGCCCCGAGGGACGGGACCCCCCCAAGTGCTGGGCACTGCCCTTGGGCCCCCGCCAGGAAGAGCCCTGACAGCCGGGCACTGACCTGCTACAGTCTGATCAGCCAGGAGCACGACCTGCACCGCTGAGCCTGCAACACCCCCACCCCGCACCCTCTGCTCCGAGAGTGCTGGACAGAGACGGGCCCAGCCCGCCCTGCGCTGTCTGCAAAGCTCTAAATGCTGCAGAAAGCGGCTGAGCAGAGAGCCTGGAACCGCCCCACACCCCGCAATTCCTACCCCCAAGTCCCCCACCTCTCCCTGCCCCCACCACCGCTCTGCAGCCCAGGGACATACACCCTCCTCCCTGTGCTGTGGGCAGAGGCTCCGGCTCGGGGGAAGGGGGGCAGCAGGCTGTTCCCATGGAGGGTTCGTTCCAGCTATGGGGGCCCTTCAGCCCATCTTGGGGCACAGCCCCCTCGTCACCAGCCCCACTCAGGGAGGGCCGGGCGTGGAGGGGTCCAATGGTCCGAGCGGTTTTCAGTGAGTGGCAGGGTGTGACCCCTGGTGTTCCGGCCAAATCTCAGTGTGGGGTGTGACATTCACCCTCCCTAAACTGCCCCGACAGGCTCCCTTAAATACAGGATTTGCCTTTCCCATCAAACTCTTGGCAGCGTTGCTGTTAAACAGCCCTCGTGCCCCACCCCAGAGGCAGCTGCATCTCGGTGCCGGGCGAGGAATCCCTGTATAACCAGCCCCCGCACCTCACCCCAGAGGTGGCTGCATCTTGGTGCTGGGTGACCAGTTCCCTCTCTCAGTCTGTAAAGCAGTGTGGGGTGAAAGGGGAATTAGAAATGTGGCCTATTAATATAACTGCAATAGTGGGTCCTGCAGCTAAGCCAGACACACAGAGAGGAAGCAGCCCTACAGACAGACAGCAAGAAATGGGGCTTATTCTACAGCCCCCCAGCTTTGCACCCTCCCTCCAGTCCCACCTACCCCCAGCACCCTGTGCTCAGAGCCCCATGACTGGGAATGGCTGCCCGCATGTGCCCACAGATCCCGTCGCATCGGCCCCCAGCCTCCTGTCTGAGCCAGGCCGGAGCCCTGGCTTCTTGGGCCGTTGGTCCCCAGAGCAGCTCGGCGCCCGCCCGTCCTTGGGGATGAAGGCGCCGGTGACTGACAGGCCGCTTCAAAGGGCCTGTAATGAGCCTCGCCCGCGGGGTCAGGGCCTGCGGAGGATTCTGGGGATGGCGCTCGGGCGCCGTCTCATCTTGCCTCCTCCTGGGCGCCGCTGATAGCTCTGTGCTCGCGGGCCCTCTGCCCCTCATTACGCGCCGCCTTTGTAGCCAGCTCCGGCCTTATCACTAATCACCAAGGAGCCAAACCCAGCCACAGCAGGGTGACGCCGGGGGGGATTTGGCCCAGTGAGTGCAGACACTTCCCACGGGCAGGGGGGTGCCAGGCAGGGCGGAGGCCTTGTGCTGCTGATGTCCCCCCCTTGCCCCAGTTCTGAGCCTCAGCGAGTGGGGCCTGGGCCTAGGGGCTGCTGGGGGAGGGGAGCGTGCAGGGGGGTGAGCGCCTGGTGGGGAGGGCCCAGCTGCAGGGGTGCCTGGGCCAGGTGCCGGCTCTGGTCCGGAGGCTGCCCCATGCTCAGCCTCACCCTGGGCCCGTGGGTTTATTCCCTTGTTCCCGTGTCCAGGGCAGGCTGCTCTGCAGCCCCAGACGCCTCCCATGCCTGGTGCAGGGGTGTGTCCGTCTGTCCATCCATGCGCCACCCCCCTCCCCCCCCGGCACTCCCCTGTTCTGCGCCGTGCTGCCAGCTCCGGGAGCCCCAGCAGGCACGAGGGGAGAGCTGGGGGACCAGGCTCAATAGCTGAAGGGGCCCAGCCTGCATCCCCCCCTCAGCAGCTGCTCCATCCTGCCCCACGTGGGGCTCACCAGTCTGCTGGGTACTGGCCAGGGAAGGGGAGAGGGAGGCCAGGGGGCTGCCCCAGCGCTGCCCCCCCTTGGTGCTTGTCGCTCTGCATCCCCCACCCCCCTCGTCCCAGTCCTGGAAGCAGACTCGCTGCTTGTCAGTGTCAATCAGCCGCTCCTCCCGCCCTTCCAGCCTGCCCCACCCCACCAGGATCTGCCCCAGCCGCTGCTGCAGCTGGATCCCGACTGCCTCCCTGCCAGGCTGCAGCGACTGCTGAGTTTCAAAATAACCCCTCAGCCAGGGGGGCAGCAGGCCCGGGGCCTGCCGGGCGCAGAGCTCGCTCTGGGGCTGGCCCTGTGGGGGTTGCAGGGTGAGTGCAGGGCTGCAGGTAAGACCCAGTACCCGCTGCACTAGAGACACCTCCTCCCCTCCGCTCCTAGAGGGCATGGCAGCTCAGTGGGGGGAGCAGGGCGAGCTCCCGGGCCCAGGAGATGAGCAATGGCAGGGAGGGATGCAGCTCTGGTCGGGGCTGGGAGCTGGGTGCTGGAGGGAATGGCTGCACCACGTGTAGAGCTCAAAGCACTTGGCACAGGAAGCCAGTATTATTTTATAGGTGGGGAAACTGAGGCACAGAGACAGTAAGTGACTTGCCCCAGGTCCCCCAGCAGAGCCAGGCATGGAACCTGCGTCTTCTGAGTGTCGGGCCAGTGGGCTAGGCCACTAACCCACACGGCCTCTCCCCTTCCAGCTGCCCCCCGCCCCGCTGGCTAACGATCCATCACGCTCCCCTCCGAACCCAGGACACGACACCAGCGTTTCCGGACAGTGTAACCGCGTCTCAGGCAGGCCGCACAGTGCACCGAGGGCTCGATACCGAGAGCTCTGAAATATCGATCCAGGGACAACGCCAACCCCGAAAATGCATTTTCCAGACAGAGACGGGGGGAGGGGCACAGAAACAAGCTGCGTTCCTCAGACTCGTTTTCCCTGCCAGCGCTGACCGGAGCTCGGAAATATGTACGCAGGGGGCTGGTCCGTGAGAGGCTGAGGATCGGGACTGGGACACGGAGCCTTTCCCCTGTAGGGGTCACTGGCTCCGATCCGGCCCCAGGCTGGCTGGCTCAGGGGGGCAGGGAATGGGACACGGGACCTTTCCCCTGTAGGGTCACCGGCTCCCATCCGGCCCTGGGGCAGGGGACTGGCTGGCTCAGGGGGGCAGGGAATGGGACACGGCACCTTTCCTCTATAGGGGTCACTGGCTCCCATCCGGCCCCAGGCTGGCTGGCTCAGGGGGGCAGGAAATGGGACATGGGACCTTTCCCCTGTAGGGGTCACCGACTCCCATCCGGCCCCAGGGCGGGGACTGGCTGGCTCAAGGGGGCAGGGAATGGGACACGGGGCCTTTCCCCTGTAGGGGTCACTGGCTCCGATCCGGCCCCAGGCTGGCTGGCTCAAGGGGGCAGGGAATGGGACACGGGACCTTTCCCCGGTAGGGGTCACGGGCTCCGATCCGGCCCTGGGGCAGGGGACTGGCTGGCTCAGGAGGGCAGGGAATGGGACACGGGACCTTTCCCCTGTAGGGGTCACTGGCTCCGATCCGGCCCTGGGGCAGGGGACTGGCTGGCTCAGGAGGGCAGGGAATGGGACACGGGACCTTTCCCCTGTAGGGGTCACCGACTCCCATCCGGCCCTGGGGCAGGGGACTGGCTGGCTCGGGGGGCAGGGAATGGGACACGGCACCTTTCCCCTGTAGGGGTCACTGGCTCCGATCCGGCCCTGGGGCAGGGGACTGGCTGGCTCAAGGGGGCAGGGAATGGGACACGGCACCTTTCCTCTGTAGGGGGCACCGACTCCCATCCGGCCCTGGGGCAGGGGACTGGCTGGCTCAAGGGGGCAGGGAATGGGACACGGCACCTTTCCTCTGTAGGGGTCACCGACTCCCATCCGGCCCCAGGCTGGCTGGCTCAGGGGGGCAGGGAATGGGACACGGCACCTTTCCCCTGTAGGGGTCACCGGCTCTGATCCGGCCCCAGGGCGGGGACTGGCTGGCTCAAGGGGGCAGGGAATGGGACACGGCACCTTTCCCCTGTAGGGGGCACCGGCTCCGAGTCATAAAGTGGGTGGAAATGCCCCCCTCAGAGTCACACTCCCCCGTGTGGGGCTCTGCACCTCCACAGCCAGGCCCCTAGCAGAGGGGGTGGATCGGGGCATGGCTGAGCGCACTGCATGCTGGGTATTCTCTGCTTCCAGGGGCCCATAGGGGAAGCCGAGCAGAAGAGCCTTGAGGCTGCTCTTACTTATGCCAGGGGCCTAAAGCCACCTGCCCCCCCGCGCAGGGACAGGGCCACTGAGAACTGAGCCCTCAGGCTTCATCTGGGAGCCTCTGGCCTGCCTGGCCCTGGCTAATGCCCTGCCAGCCTGCGAGGCCGCCCGGGGAGCGAGGGGGATGGGCCGGGCAGTGGAGGGAATCTGGGCATCTGGGAAGGGACCTGCCCTCACCCTGGGCGAGAGGAGGCTAACGAGCTCCTCTAGGCCTGCGTGCGCTAACGAGGCGCACCTGACAGGCTTGCGCCGCCAGGAGGAGCTGAACAGGGGAAAGTTTCCAGGGGACGGGGCGCTGCCACAGGAGGAAGGCTGCCCGGCCTAGGACTGAGGGTAACCGGGCCAGGCCAGCCGAGGAGGAGACGCTGCCGGAGCCACCCACGCCCCAGGCCGAGGGGTGGAAGGTAAATCCGGGAAGGGGTGAGAGACTGTGAGAGGCTAAGTGGAGACAGCCAAACACACAGGGGCTGTCTGAGGGCCCAGCCCTGTTACACACACACACACACACACACACACACGTGTTGCCAGCTGGGGTAGAAGAGAGGGTAAATGAGGGACAGTGGGACCTTTGGGGGGCCTAGGAAGCCCTCCCCCCCCCCCAGTGTCTCAGGTGGGCCCTTCCCGAGTGAGTCGGCTTCTCCTGCGTGGGGCTGTGTTGTGTCATGCGAAGGGCCCGATCCTGCGAGCCAGCTGGTCCCAGCAAAGCCGGTGGCGTGAGCCAGGCTGCAGGATGGGGCTCGCAGAGGGAAGCAGCAGGTGCAGAACGAAGCCTGGCTGAGCGCTGCCCTCTCCAGCAGCAAGGGGCCACTTTTCCTAGCCACCCCCGAGTGCATCTGGGAGCTCCTCCCCGAGCCGGGGCCTTGGTCCCAAGTGTCAAACACCAGGAGATAAATGGCCCCAAAAGCTCCCATTGATCGGAGGAAGGAACAGAAACCTCAGCAGAGCTGAGAGGGCCTTTCCCGGTGGAGTTCAGCAGGGAGGAGGTCGATATTGCTCAGCCCTGCCCTTCCTGCGGCCAGCCTGCAAATCGCTTGAGAAGCAGATGTGGGTTTGCAGAAGAAAAGGGCAGAGCAGAAGGGTTCTGCTCCTGGGCTGCCTTGGTCCAGGGCCAAGCAGGAAGGACACGGTGTGAGACTGGGCGTATTTCAGCCAGGGGCCTCTCCAGGCTGCTTTGGGGGTCGCCAGGTCCCCAGGGCTCCTGGATGCTGTCTGCTGCAGCTAAGCTAAAAGTTTCCATTGGTTACAAAAAGGCTTGGCGTTCCCTTAGTCTGTCAGCTGCAGCTCAGAGCGAGGGGAATCTCCCTGCACGGCCTGGGCTTAATTTCCAAGGTGTGAAATATCTAATCACTCCCGAGCCCCAGCTGCAGCCCCTGGCCCAGCTGCCTTGCAGCCCTTCACGCTTCCAAGATGAATTGTGTTCCTTCCGCTCTACTGCGTATTGAGTGAGAACTTAAACCCCGAGATCCTCTCTGGTCCCTGCAGCACATTTCTGTAAGCACACGGATTGCAGCAGCAGCCTCAGACCAAATTTCCCCTCCCCTCTGCACGGTGGTGCTAGTTGGCTGCTGCTCTCTGCCCCAGACACAGCCGCATTTTAGTGGGGTGGAGTGGGTTGTAACGTTCTTGGAGACCCTTTTGGCTGTGATGCTGGAGGGGTGAAGGTCAGTTCTACATCCAGCGTCTCACTCCAGAAACAGGCTGCAAGTGCAGCTGCTTCTCGGAGAACAGTTCTACTTAGCACTGCAGCACTTGGGAATGGATTAACCCTCGCACACCCAGGAGAGCTCCACTTTCCTGAGGGGGAAGCAGCCCCCAGCAGGCTGAGGGGTAACAAGTCAGCAGCTCCCGGGGCCCTGTTTGTAGCACCAGCCTGTGCTCTTCGACCAGCACTACGCTAAAGCGTACGGAAGCCACTGGGGGCTTTTTCACGGACTGCAGTGGACTTTGGATCAGACCCACTGAGCCAGGCAAGAATCCAGCCTCCAGCAATGGAG
Organism: Platysternon megacephalum; assembly: GCA_003942145.1. NCBI lineage: Eukaryota > Metazoa > Chordata > Testudines > Platysternidae > Platysternon > Platysternon megacephalum. The sequence goes on from QXTE01000472.1 coordinate 456,835, forward strand.
CAAGGAGCCCCCAGCCCTGGGAACCAGAGTGAGAAGGCCTGGGGTGGAAGGAAGTGGGGTCAATCCGGCCACCCAACACACCTAGGAACTGCCATCCCCAACCAGCCTCGCTCACTCGCCTGACAGCCACAGTGCTGAGTCCCAAGGTGCAAGATGCCCCAGGAGGGGGGAGTTTCCCAAAGGCGAAGTACGTTTTCCCTTCCCCCTGTCAGTGAGCGGGTGGCTCATGCAAAAGAGTTTAGGGCCCTTCTGCACTATTTTTACCCTGTCTAATGTAATGGCAGCTGCTGTCATCATCCAACGCAGTGTCCAACCCTGCTAAACATTCCAGTGTGGTTCTATCTTGTGGCAAGGAGTTCCACAGACTATCTAGGCATTGTGAAAAAAGCTTTCTTTTCTCAGTTTGACATTTCCAGCCATTCAATTCCAAGTGCATGCATGGGTGTGTACACACCTAGCCCCACACACCTGGGGCTCAGATTTCCAGCAGCTGCTTTGGTCACAGCTGGGGAGTGCTGGGTGTTGGACACTTTTGAGGAATCTGGACATATAATACAGATGCACAAGCGCCCACACAATTGATGCACAGCCAGAAGAGAGTGTTTAGCACTGCAAGATATAACCCGCTCTGGGAGCATAACCAAACCTCTGTCTGCTACAGCACAAGGCAGCCAGGGATGACTCAGGGACGGGAATCATCGAATTCGAACTCGGCCCAGCAGGGCTTGTCAGTAACTTTTTCTCTCTGTGTGGCCTGATGGCTGGACGCTTGCGACGTGACACAAAGACCCCGCTGTCACCGCCGGGGTGCCCAGGCTCGGCAGCCCCGGCTCTGTGACTAATGGGAGTCAGGGCAGTAAATCACGCCGAGCAGCCAGCATGGTGTGGAAAAGCTGGGGGAAGGGCAACGAGCTGGGGGGACATGTGTGGGGCTGAGCACCGCCCGGTTCGCACTGCACCACCCTGCACTGCGAGAGCTACAGCGGGAGTCTGCCTCTGTCACGGCGCAAAGGCCCAAACAGTGTCTGTCTGTCTCTCAAATCTCCGTTCACCCCGGCCTCTGTCTGTCCGGCAGGCAGCCAGTGCTGTGGGATCTGAGCACTATTTCCACCTGAAGTGGGGGGATTTGGAAGTGCCTGGCTAATAAGGGAGATTTGACTTTTTCTAATCTCCCTCGTTCCTCTGGAATTAATGTGATCTCGCGCCTAACTCAACAGAGCCGGCCGGCCTGCTGCTGGGGTGAGTGTGTGTGTGTGTCTGGGGTGAGTGTGTGTGTGTGTGTGAGTGTCGGGGTGAGTGTGTGTGTGTGTGTCTGTCTGTCTGTCTGTCTGTCTGTCTGGGGTGAGTGTGTGTGTGTGTGTGTGTGTGTGTCTGGGGTGAGTGTGTGTGTGTGTGTGTGTGTGTGTGTGTCTGCCTGTCTGTCTGTCTGGGGTGAGTGTGTGTGTGTGTGTCTGGGGTGAGTGTGTGTGTGTGTGTCTGGGGTGAGTGTGTGTGTATCTGTGGGTGTGCACCCGCTAGACACACACACTCTAGAACTGGAAACATTCCCTGACAATCAATTCTCCTGGACAGGGGTTTGGAAGATGAGTGGCCATTCATGTGCAGCCATTGGCTTTAGCAACAGGCAGGCAGCTAAGGAGAGCAGCAGTTCTCGGGTGCACAGATCTGAGCCCAGGGGAGATCCATGGAGCGATGGCCCCTTACACCAGCTGAGACACCCCCCCACCCATTGGGGGCAGCAGAAATGGGACTAACCCGCTAGAAACAAACCTGCCTTTGAGAACTGAAGCAGGCGGGGAGGCAGAGGCGCGCTCAGCCCTGGCCCCCTTCGCCCGGCCTGCAGGTGGGGCCGATGAGCGCCCGGTCAGTGTGAGACCCAAGGGGCCCGTGGTACCCCCGGCTCGGCTTCCTTCCCGGGTCGGGACTCGCGTTCATGGCCACCCTGCAGCTGGGGGACCAGGGTCCTGCTATTGTCCGGCCCCTCCCGATATTAGGGGCTTTGTCTGATACACACAACGCTCCCCCGCCCCCCCGATTTCCCCCCGGCTCTCCGGTCACCCCCCCCCCGGCTCTCCGGTCACCCCCCCCCCGGCTCTCCGGT
>QXTE01000473.1:0-82658 GCA_003942145.1 Platysternon megacephalum
GGTGACTTTCAGAGATCTCTTCCAAATGACCAGCAGTGCATCCGATTTGCATTTCGAGGTCGATCCCATGTCTCATGTTTAGCAACTGTCACAAAGAGATCTCTGCCAATGGCATTTGGAGGACGATCCCAGGAGAGAGCCATCCCGATCAGTAATCTGGAAAGAATGTCTCATGTTTAGCTTTTTTCACGAATGGATCTCGGCCAAATGACCAGCAGTGCATCCGAATGGCATTTGGTGGAAGCTTCCAAGAGAAATCCATGCCTATCAGTAATCTAGAACGAATGTCTCATGTTTAGCTTTTTTCACGAACGGATCGCTGCCAAATGTCCAGCAGTGCATCTGAATGACATTTAGAGGACAAACCCTGGAGACATTTATCACTATCAGTAATCTGAATCATGTATGGAACTCGGACAAATTTTCAGTAGTGCATCCGAATAGCTATTGGAGGATGGGTCCAGGAGAAATTCGTGCCCAGCAGTTATTGGACTGAATTTCTCATTTTTAGCAATTGTCACGAACAGATCACTGTCCTGTTACCAGCAGTGGATGCCAATGGCTTCTGAAGGATGATTCCAAGAGAAATCTGTGCCTAGCAATGGCATTTGCAGGATGATTCCATAAAAAATTCATCCGTATCAGTAATCTGGAACGAATGTCTAATATTTAGCTATATTAACAAACGGATCTCGGCCAAATGACGAGCAATGCATCCGAATGGCATTTGGAGGAAGTTTCCAAGAGAAATTCATCATTATCGGTAATGTAGAATGAATTTTTCATGTTTAGCTATTTTCACGAAGGCACCTCGGCCAAGTGCTCAGTAGTGCATCCGAATGGCATTTGGAGGACGATCCCACGTGAAATTAATCCCTATCAGTAAACTAGAACAAATGTCTCATGTCTATTTTCACGAACGGATCTCTGCCAAATACCCAGCAATTCTTCCGAATGGCTTTTGGAGGACGATTCCTGGAGACATTTGTTACCAGCTGTAATCTGTAATGAATGTCTCATTTTTAGTAATTGTCAAGAACGGATCTCTGCCCAATGGCCAGCAGTGGATGCTAATGGCTTCTGAAGGACGAGTCCAAGAGAAATCTGTGACTAGCAATATTTCGCAATTTTCGCAAGAGAAATTCATCATTATTAGTAATCTAGAATGAATTTTTCATGTTCAGCTATTTCAAGAAGGCATCTCGGCCAAGTGCCATCCGAATGACATTTGGAGGACGATCCCAGGAAAAATTCATCCCTATCTGTAATCTGGAACGAACGTCTCATTTTTAAGCTATTTTCAAGAACGGATCTCTGCCAAATGCCCACCAATACTTCCGAATGGCATTTGGAGGAGGATTACTGGAGACATTCGTTCTCAGTTGCGATCTGGAATGAATGTCTCATGTTTAGCAATTTTCATGAAGGGATCTCTGCCAAATGGCAAGAAATGTATCCTAACAACATTTGCAGGAGAATGCCATGAGAAATAGGTCTCTAGAAGTGATGCGGAGTGAAAGGCTAATGTTTAGCTATTTTCATGTATGGAACTCTTGCAAATGGCCAGTAGTGCATCTAAAAAGATTTTGGAAGACGGTTCCAGGAGAAATTTGTGCCTAGCAGTTATCTGGACTGAATTTCTCATTTTCAGCAATTGTCATGAATAGATTTCTATTACCAGCCATGGAGGCTAATGGCTTATGAAGGAGAATTCCAAGAGAAATCTGTGCCTAGCAATGGTATTTGCAGGATGATTCCATAATTAATTAATCAATCTCTATTAGTAATCTGGAATGAATGTCTCATATTTAGCTATTTTCACAAAAGGATCTCTTCCTAATGCCCAGCAGTGCATCCTAAAGGCATTTGGACGACGATTCCAAGAGAAATTCGTCTCTAGCAGTGATTTGGAGTGAAACGCTAATGTTTAGCTATTTTTGTGTATGGATCTCTGGCAAATGGCCAGCAGTTCTTTCGAATGGCATTTGGAGGACGATTCCATGAGTTATTTGTGCCTAGCAGTGATCTGGAATCAGTTTGTCATGTTTCGCTATTTTCACGACTGCATCTCGGCGAAATTCCCAGCAGTACTTCTGAATGGCATTTGGAGGACGATTCCTGGAGTAATTCGTGCCTAGCAGTGATCTGTAATGAGTGTCACTCGTTTAGCAATTTTCACAAAGGGATCTCTGACAAATAGCCAGCAGTGCATCCGAATGGCATTTGGAGGCCGATTCCAAGTGAAATTCATCTCTAGCAGTGATGTGGAGGGAAAGGCTACCTATTGTCATGTATGGATCTCTGGAAAATGGCCAGCAGTGGATCCCAATGGCATTTGGAGGATGATTCCATGAGATATTTGTGCTCAGCAGTGAACTTGTGAAAGTCACCAAGTGATTTCCCTTCTCTGAGAAAACCCCTATGGCAATTTGCATTAGTGGCCACTAGGGGGAAGCAGAAGCCACGCCAACAACAGAACCCTGAACTTTTAAACTGTTTTTTTTCTAATTCCCTTGAGCCAGGAGATGCTGGTTCCAAACTAGTTTTCACTGACCAGATAGTAGAAGCACAGGGTCTGGAACCACCAATCAAGTGTTAACACGGCCAGGGTCTCTATCAGAAAGGATCTGTGAAACTTGTGTAAGTCAGAGTCTTTGTACCAAGGTGCAAGCTCTCCTTCATTCTGCAGAATAAAGCCTCTTTTTCCTGATCTCTGTTTGGTTGTTTTGGCTCTCAGCTAGGCGGACCCGATATTTCGGTAACAGATCCGTTCGTGAAAATATCTAAAGGTTAGCCTTTCGCTCAATATAACTGCTAGGGACAAATTTCTCATGGAATTCTCCAACTGCCATTCGGAGGAGAAATAGCTAAACATGAGACATTCATTCCAGATTACTGATAGGGCCAGAATCCCTAAAAATTGGGCCAGAATCCCTAATACACTTTGGCTGCTTCACACTGCATCAGTGTCCCAAAGCAGCCGTAATTAACTAGCCAGTTAAACTGGGTGCACAGCTGTTTATCATCACAGAATGGTGCACAGCAACCAAACAGTACTGGTGAATCTGGCCTGTGGTACTGCAGAAAAACATGACATGATGGTGGCTTTTCCCTAGTTTTGGAAGGTGTCTTATTGGAGCTGTGTCACGGAGTGTGGGGGAGTCCGGGCCCTGTACCCCTGGCTTCCTGCGATTCACCATAACTCTCAGCCAGCCAGTAAAACAGAAAGTTTATTGAGACGACAGGAACACAGTCCAAAACAGGTCTTGCCAGCACAGACAACAGGATCCCCTTTAAGTAGGTCTATTTGGGGCCCCAGGGAGGCCCCGGCCTCGCTGGGAAGCCTAAGCCCCATCAGGCTCCCTCTTCATTCCTAGCCAGCTTCCAAGAACTGAAAAACCCCTTCCAGGCGNAAGCCATTGGCATCCACTGCTGGTCATTGGGCAGAGACTGTTTTGTGAAAAGTGCTAAACATGAGCCTTTCACTCTATATCTCTGCTAGCGACGAATGTGTCCTGGGATCGTCCTCCAAAGGCCATTCAGATGCACTCCTGGGCATTGGCAGAGATCTGTTTGTGACAGTTGCTAAACATGAGACATTCATTCCAGATCATAGCTAGGTACGAATCCCTCATGTAATTCTCCTGCAAATGTCATTAGGATGCACTGCTTGCTATTTGGCAGAGATCCCTTGGTGAACATTGCTAAACATGAGACATTCATTCCAGATGAGAGCTAGGCACTAATATCTCCAGGAATTATCCTCCAAATGCCATTCGGAAGGACTGCTGGGCTTTTTTCAGAGATTCCTTCGTGAACGTTGCTAAACCTGAGACATTCATTACAGATCACTGCTAGGGACGAATTACTCCAGGAATCGTCCTCAAAATGCCATTAAGAAGTCTGGCTCGGCATTTGGCCGAGATGCAGTCGTGAAAATAGCTAAATATGAGAAATTGATTCCATGGCACAACTAACTCATGGAATCGACCTCCAAATGCCATTTTGAAGAACTGCTGGCCATTTCCCAGAGATTCATACATTAAAAGAGCTAATCAGTTGCATTTCACTCCACATTACTGCTGGAGATGAATTTCTCTTGGAATCGTCCTTTAAATGACAATAGGATGGACTGCTGGTCATTTGTCAGAGATTCACACGTGAAAATAGCTAAACATGAGACATTCATTCCAGATCACAGCTAGGCACGTATATCTCCAGGAATTATCCTCCAAATGCCATTCGGGAGCACTTCTGGACATTTGGCAGCGATCGTTCGTGACACTTGCTGCTAAACATGAAATTTTAATCCAGATAACTGCTAGGCACGAATATCTCCTGGAACCATCCACCAAAAGCTATTCGGATGCACTGCTGTCCTTTTCCCAGAGATCCATACATAAAAATAGCTAAACATTACCCTTTCACTCCGCATCACTGCTAGAGACCTATTTCTCATGGAATTCTCCAGCAAATCTTATTAGGATGCACTTCTTGCCACTTGGCAGAGATCCCTTTGTGAAAATTGCTAAACATGAGACATTTATTCCTGATCACAGCTGGGAATGAATGTATCCAGTAATCGTCCTCCAAATTCCATTCGGAAGCACTGCTGGACAATTGGCAGCGATACGTTCGTGAAAAAAGCTAAACATGAGACATTCGTTCTAGATTACTGATAGGCCTGGATTTCTCTTGGAAGCTTCCACCAAATGCCATTCGGATGCATGGCTGGTCATTTGGCCGAGATCTATTCGTGAAAAAAGCTAAACATGAGACATTCTTTCCAGATTACTGATCGGGATGGCTTTCTCCTGGGATCGTCCTCCAAATGCCATTGGCAGAGATCTCTTTGTGACAGTTGCTAAACATGAGACTAGGGATTGATTTCTCATGGGATCGTCCTCGAAATGCAAATCGGATGCACTGCTGGTCATTTGGAAGAGCTCTGTGAAAGTCACCAAGTGATTTCCCTTCCCTGAGAAAACCCCTATGGCAATTTGCATTAGTGGCCACTAGGGGGAAGCAGAAGCCACACTAACAACAAAACCCTGAACCTTTCAACTGTCTTTTTTCTGATCCCTTGAGCCAGGAGATGCTGGTTCCAAACTAGTTTTCACTGACCAGATAGTAGAAGCACAGGGTCTGGAACCACCAATCAAGTGTTAACACGGCCAGGGTCTCTATCAGAAAGGATCTGTGAAACTTGTGTAAGTCAGAGTCTTTGTACCAAGGTGCAAGCTCTCCTTCATTCTGCAGAATAAAGCCTCTTTTTCCTGATCTCTGTCTGGCTGTTTTGGCTCTCAGCTAGGCGGACCCGATATTTCGGTAACAAACTGAAATGAATGTTTAATGTTTAGCAATTGTCGCGAACGGATTTCTGCCCAATGTCCAGCATTGGATGCTAATGGCTTCTGAAGGATGATTCCAAGAGAAATCTGTGCCTATCAATGGCATTTGCAGAATGATTCTATAAGTAATTCATCCCAGGAGTGATCTGGACTGCTTGTCTCATGTTTAGCAATGTTCACGAAGGGAATCTCTTCCAAATGACCAGCATTGGATGCTTAATGGCTTCTGAAGGACGAGTCCAAGAGAAATCTGTCACTAGCAATAATCTGGAATGAATGTTCGCAATTTTCATAAACGCATCTCTGCCAAATGGCAAGCAGTGCATCCAAATGGCATTTGGAGGATGATCCTAGTAGAAAATCTTCCCTATCAGTAATCTGGAACGAATGTCTCATGTGTAGCTATTCTCACGAAATGGTCTCTGAGAAATGGCCAGCGTTGCGTCCGAATGGCATTTGGAGGATAATTCCTGGAGATAGTCGTGCCTAGCTGTGATTTGGAGTGAATATCTCATGTTTAGCAATTCTCACGAACGGATCTCTGCCAAATGGCCAGGTGGGTATCCAAATTCTTTTGGAACCTGATTCGCGGAGATATTCGTGGCTAGCAGTGCTCTGGACAGAATGTTTCATCTTTTGCATTTCTCTCTAACCGATCTCTGCCAAATGCCCGGCAGTACTTCCGATTGGCCTTTGGAGGACGATTGCAGGAGAAATTTGTCACACAGGGCTGAGGATGGCACTGGGCAGCAGGGCACCTAGCAATTAGGCGCTGTAATGCTGAGCCGATATCTTATTTTTGGATCTAGCTGTAGCTGCAGTGCAGGACTGAGCATGCTCACTTCACAGCTCTCTCAGCCAGGGACCGTAAGAACTAAAATGATTCTCCTAAACGTTACTGTAGAAGAAAATTGAGCATTATGCTGCTGGAGAACAATCCAAGTGGTTTTTTGCCTGTAAATGTTTAATTACAGTAAAGGCGAACTGCCCAACTGTAGTGAACCAGTAGCAATAAAAAGTTGGTCAGGCTTTGGTTCTGTGTAGTTGCTCCCTAACTTTGCAGAATCTATTGCTAAATGAAATTTGCACCTAAAGTTTGTTGTTACGAGGAAACAGGAAACAGAAATCATTTAATTCCTATGCAAGAGAAACTAAACACAGTAATTAATTAGATTGAAAAAATATTAAAACCAGTTCGCTGATGAGATCCAGTGCACACAACTCTGGCATTTCATTTTCAAAGACTGTGACCCTGGGCAAGCCAAGGTTAAACAGCCAGCAGGCTAAGTGACCCAAGATCAACCTTTGAAAACATATTAGAGAAGTACTGAAATGGTCACCAGGGCCATTTCTTGTAGATAGTTATCAAAGCCATGTAAGTGGACTAAATCCTTTGAAATGCAAACCTGTATCATGAGAGAATTAGAAGTTAATACTAATTATATTTGTCTGTGTTTCTCTATATCTGTTGGGAGTTTAATAATGTTATCTAATTACCCCACCAGCTCTTTGGCTATCATTTTAGAGGCCGTGTTCTGCAGGGGGACGGCTTCTGGGTAGCGAGTAGCATAGTCCAAAACAACAAGTATATATTGGTGGCCCCTAGCCGTCTTCTCCAGGGGGTTCCCACTAGGTCGATGGCTATTCACTCAAAGGGGACCTCTATTTTGGGAAGGGGTACTAAATGTGCCCTCAAGTGAGGACGGGGACTGTGCAGGCGGCACAATACCTCTGCACTTGTTCATGGCCAGAAGAACCGTCGTAGGATCCATGCTAGGGTCTTCTCTACCCCTAAATGCCCCCCCAAAAAAGATGCCCATGGACAAGGCTTAATACAGCATTTTGGTGTTTTCGAGGTACTAGGATCTGCTGTACCTTCTGCCCCTGTACTGGTGCAACCCGGTAGAAGAGCTCCTTCTTCATTATGAAGTAGGGTCCTGGTCCTGGGTTTTCCCTTCCACGGGAAAATTTCTGTCACCTCCTTCCTAATATTGTCATACCTTGGGTCTTCAGCCTGGTCCCGTCCAAAATTTTCTCTCCTGGGGCTGGTCTGTTCAAGTTCTAGAGGGCCAGTCTCTGTTGCCTCTCCTGGTTCAGAGACATTAGAGTGGGGGTCAGACTCGGGCGATTTCTCCTCCGGGGCAGCCTCCTTTCCAGCTACCCTGGTCAGCCCGTTTGTCCCTGGGTCAGGATCCGAGTCCCCAAGGCCTTAGATGCCCTTCTTTCCCTTTTTGTCTTGCTACCCCACCTGGGAATGGAAAACAAATCTGGGGATATTTCAGAGAAGACTGGGTGTTGACAGTCTACTGTGGATGCCTCACTAACTTCAGGGTTCCCCTCATTCTCCAATCCCCCTACTGGGGGTAAGTCTCCAAACCCTGGGAAGTCCCGTCCTATGAGCACCGGGTATGGGAGTTTAGGGACTACACCTGCTGCTACCTCAGTCGTGTTCCCCTTGTGAGACTGTGCAGTCTATATAATATAATGTAACTGGAATAGTTTTATAAAACATAAGTGAATATAATGTAACTGGAATATGTTTCATGCAAAAGGTCTCTTGTAAGGTATCATTACAAAGCTTATAATCTACTGAGTGTGATCATCCTATCTGTATAAATGTACCACTCTTGTATCTAAAACTAGAAATATAAAATATAACTCTGAGGGCCTATTGCAATTATGCAAAGTGTGGGCCATTAATGGTGGTTTGGAATCCTGATGACTCCCATTAACCAGGACTATTGTCTGCAGATGGCTCTGTTTTACCTGTAAGTCTTCCTGTATACTTGTGTGCTGGCAAGTGGGCATTGAAGCCTTGCAGTGACATGTGATCATGTCACCTGAACTGGAATCCATCTTTAATCTGGTGTCTTTCCATTGAGAAGGAGAGGGTGGGAACCCAGAGGGACAAAGGATTCCCGCCTTATGCAAAAGATATATTAAGGGGTGGAAGAGGACAGAGGAGAGAGAGGAGCCATCATGAAGAATCCCCTAGCTATCACCTGAGCTGGAACAAGAGCTGTACCAGGGAAAAGAATTGTGCCCAGGCCTGGAAGGTGTCCAGTCTGAGAAAAAACTTACTGAAGCATCTCTGAGGGTGAGATTATCTATATTCAGTTTGATTAGACATAGATTTGCGCATTTTATTTTATTTTGCTGGGTAACTTACTTTGTTCTGTCTGTTACTACTTGGAATCACTTAAATCCTACTTTCTGTATTTAATAAAATCACTTTCTACTTATTAATTAACTCAGAATATGTATTAATACCCGGGGGAGCAAACAGTTGTGCATATCTCTCTATCAATGTTATAGAGGGCGAACAATTTATGAGTTTACCCTGTATAAGCTTTATACAGGGTAAAACGGATTTATTTGGGTTTAGACCCCACTGGGAGTTGGGCATCTGAGTGCTAAAGACAAGCACACTTCTGTGAGCTGTTTTCAGGTAAACCTGCAGCTTTGGGGCAGGTAATTCAGACCCTGGGTCTGTGTTGGAGCAGACGGGTGTGTCTGGCTCAACAAGACAGGGTGCTGGAGCCACTGAGCTGGAAGGGAAAATAGGAGCAGAGGTAGTCTTGGTACATCAGGTGGCAGCTCCCAAGGGGGTTTCTGTGATCTAACCCGTCACACCCCTGGATTTTAAGTTTTACTGGGATGGTGGGGTAGTAACTAACTGTCCCATGGACGCATGTTATCCCCGTATGTTTAGCCTGCAGCAGCTGACTACACTTCACAAGCTTCCCTGAGATAAGTGTGATAGCACTCCCCGAATTTCACTGGTCTAGTGTACATATGTGGTGTGAGTGAGGCCCCCCGCCACAAGGTGGATTAGGGAGCATGGGTCTGCCCAGTTCCCCAGGTTACACTGCATAGGCTCCTCAGCATTGGGACTCTGTGCAGCTATGTGTCCCCACTCCCCACAGGCATAACATCTGTATGGAGCCCTAGGCGTTCCCCGGTCTCTTGGTTTGGGCAGTCTAACATCACAATCCTCTTCTCCCTCAGTGCTCCGACTCTTTGTGGCCTCTGGTGGGCCTTCAGCCCTTCTCTTTTTCCACCTGGACCCTCCTGGTGGCCCAGTCACCCGAGCTCTGGGGCTTGGTGCTGCTAGTTTAACCCAGGATGCCTCTTCCTTAACTGATTGGGTCGGCTCCCTCACCGTCCTTCGCCTCTGTACCAGTGCAACAACCTCATCATAGGTGGAGGGTTTGTTCTGGCGTACCCAAGTGCAAAGGTCTGGCGGTAGTCCCCTCATGTATCGGTCGATGACCAGAACCTCTAGTATCTCTTCTGGACCCTGGGACTCAGTTCGTAACCACTTTCGTGCGAGATGGATGAGGTCATACAATTGGGACCACGGGGTTTTGTTTTCCTGGTACCTCCACTCATGATACCGCTGGGCACGCACTGCGGTCATTATCTCAGAGCTAGCCATGATCTCTGCTTTCAGCTGGGCAATGATTGCGGTCCACCTATTGTCCGTGAGCCGTGCTGTGTGGCCCACCCATCGCATTTTGTTACGTGTGCTTTCCACGACAATATCTCTCACATCTTTGCATTTTCTGCCACACCTCTTCAGTTAGATCAGGGGTAGGCAACCTATGGCACGTGTGCCGAAGGCGGCACGCGAGCTGATTTTCAGGGGCACTCACGCTGCCCGGGTCCTGGCCACTGGTCCGGGGGGGCTCTGCATTTTAATTTAATTTTAAATGAAGCTTCTTAAACATTTTTAAAACCTTATTTACTTTATAATAGATAACTAAACTATTGTTGTATGTGGACTTATAGAAAGAGACCTTCTAAAAACATTAAAATGTATGACTGGCACGCGAAACCTTAAATCAGAGTGAATAAATGGAGACTCGGCACACCACTCCTGAAAGGTTGCCGACCCCTGAGTTAGATCATAGTAGGCCTTCTGGGCCTCCCCACACAGGAATGGGGCGAGGGCTGTCCTCTCAAAGGCCAGGAGGTATGCCTCTACGTCATCCACCCATGTCATTTTCTGAAGGCAATTGCTGGCCTGTATGATTTGCATCCCATCATGGCTGCGGTTCATCTCTGTAAGGGCCTTTACTTGGTTTACCAGTTCCTGCAACATAGTATGGTCTTGAACGGCCTGGTCCATCGACAGGCAATTGGTCTCCTGCTGTAGCCGCACTGCCTCCTGTTGGGCAGCTGCCTGGACATGGGTAGCCTCCTGCTGGGCAGCTGTAGCTTGTATCAGTGCCCGCACTACATCTTCCACCAGGATCACCTGGATCGATCGGTCTTCAGCTGTCGTTAAGAATGCGCCGATCACAACACGTCCGCCATTCTTCTCGCACTCTTGCCTTTCTTCGCCACGTTCGTCTGAAACATTTAACAATGTCATCTTCCCATCTTCTTGGAGGCCGGCCGGGTGGTCTTTTCTGTTCTCGCGGCAATGCTTGCGGTCCACCTATTGTCCGTGAACCGTGCTGTGTGGCCCGCCCATCACATTTTGTTATGTGTGCTTTCCACGACAATATCTCTCACACCTTTGCATTCTCTGATCATTTCATTTGGGATGCGATCCAGAAGGGAGAATCCCAACATAGCTCGTTCCAGTGCCCTTTCAGCTACGCCGCTGCTTTTCTCTCTTCATCAGTGCCCACGTTTCACTGCCATACAATATGGCTGGCAACACTGTTAAATTGAAGATATTTGCACGTGTGGTCTTGTCGATTTTTCCTTTGAGGACGTCCTTGATGGAATTGAACGCACACCATCCTGCCCGAATCCTTCGCGAGAGTTCTCCATTCAGGTCTTGGTGCATATTGACTACTTGGCCCAAATATAGGTACTGTTCCACTTTTTCGATTTCTTCTCCTGCTACCGTTATTCGGGCTTTTCATAAGACGTCTGATCGCATGCATTTTGTTTTGCAGCGGTTCATTTTCAGGCCGATCTGACTGCTTTTCTTGTCAAGTCTTCATAGCATGCTCTGCAGTTGGCTGGTGCTTTCGGCAATTAGCATGATGTCATCCGTGAATCTGAGATGAGAAAATCGTTCTCCATTTATGTTGACACCACTCCTCCAATTAATCTTGTTTATAACCATTTTGAGGCAGGCAGTGAATAGTTTCGGTGAAATCGTATCTCCTTGCTTCACGCCTTTCTCGATTGGCATGTGGAGGGGAGTTTCGAGGAGAGATGTCTGTTGTGCATCCAGTATTTGCTTCCTTCAACAAACTGATGTACTGTGTGTTACTGCCCTGCTCTGCGAGTGCCTTTAATATTGCATTAAACTTGACGCTATCAAAGGCCTTTTCATAATCGACGAAAGCAATGCACAGTGGGAGTTTGTTTTCCCTCGCTCTTTCTAGGAGCTGGCTGAGGGTAAATATATGGTCGATCGTGCTGAAATTCCTTCGGAATCCTGCCTGCTCTCTCGGCTGTTGTTCATCCAGACTCTGCAAGAGTCAGTTCATTATCACCTTTGTAAAGAGCTTATAGATGTGAGAGAGCAGGCATATAGGGCCTTAAGATTTCTTAAGATTTTCTCGATCGCTCTTCTTGTATAGCAAGATGGTATTTAAGAGGAAGTTAATGAGTACAAAAAATACACAAAATGTGATGGTATATGTACCTATGTTGGGAAAAACTGAAAGGTGGTGACATGAAAACATGAAATGAAAATAGTGTAGACACCAAAAAATATGTACCGTGACGGAGTCAGTCCAGAAGGATATAAGAGAGTGGTCCTTTTTGATACCAGGATGTGGGCAAGCACTAGTTCGCCCACTGCTGAAAGCCCCTCCCCCAGCCTAGGGAGGGGCTACTAAACCCAGAACCCAACTGAGTTTGGGGGACAACAAATGCAAAAACAGGAAAAGGCGTGGGGGTCAAAGGGCCAGAACTCGGGAACCAGAAGGGGACACTGAGCAGAGAGCCCCGGACAGAGCCCACTGCTCCTCGAAAATATAGAGAGAGCCGGCGGACGCTGCCCAGAGGAACTCTGCCTGGAGATGTGAACGGACGAAAGAACGAAAAACAGCCCCACAGTCGCAGGATCCCCCTCTGCCAACCTCCTCTCCCTGGTGTTATGAATGGCCACCTTGGCCATGGCTAGGAGGAGGTTGACGAGGTGGTCCCGTGACTTCGTGGGGCCCTGAATTGGGTGTGCATAAATAAATAAGTGTGGGGAAAAGTGCAGCCAGAACCTCAATAAGAGGTTCTGGAGGAGCCGGAAAAGGGGCTGCAGCCTGGTGCACTGAAGGTATGCATGCGCCAGGGTCTCCCTCACGCCACACAAGGGAAAGGCTTTGGGGACAGAGGTAAACCGCGCCAAGTACATGCCCTTGCTCACAGCTTCATGCAGGAGCCACCAGCTGATGTCCCCGCCCTCCACTGCTGGTAAAAGGCCCTGCCATTTGGTTTCTGGGTGGGACATGAGGGTAGGGTAATGAAGCGTGTGTAGCACGAGCGCGTATAGATGGTCCCTTGGCGCGGTCTGGAAAGGAACCGGCTGCATAACATGCAGCCAGCTTGAAGAACAAGATAGGGGAGGCCGGGAAGGCTCATAGGGCAGGGGGCCGATGGAAAGAACCGGAGGACCCGCTCAAGGAAAAACCGAACCGCGGGAGACAGGGCTGCCTCCACCTCCTGGAGTCCTAAGGGGCTGGGAGGTCCTAAGGGCAGAGAGCCCCATGCGCTGACCGAGTGTCTGGGGATCCACCCAGCCCCCCCAGTCGTAGTCCAGGAGGTCTCCGATCCTGGTGACTCTCACCAGGACCAACCTCCGGCACACCAAAGGGGACTCCACCACATGCACACGAAGATGGGGATTGTGTAGCAGGGGCTCCACGAGGAGGTCTACCCCCTCGGTGGCCACAAAGGACCTGGTTGCTGAAATCTGTCGCCAGGTCCAGAGGAGGTACTGGTAGAAGACCGGCAGCTCGGAGAGGTCTTGTGGAAGACCTCTTGGGTGAAGAAAAAAGAGCTGCCGGTCATATCGGAGCCCTCACAAGCGGCGGAGGAAGGCGTGCACCAATATGCTCCACGCCGAGCCACCTGCACTATAAAGGAGTGTCATAAACAGATAGTTAAGGGTTAATGCCTCTTTTACCTGTAAAGGGTTAAGAAGTTCACCTAGCCTAGCTGACACCTGACCAGAGAAACCAATGGGGGGACAAGATGTTTCAAAAGGAAGGAGGGAAGTTCCCTTTGTCTTGGGTCAGTTTCAGTTCTGGCCGGAGAGGAAAAGGAATCAGGAATCAAACAGTGTAGTGAGTATTAGAGAAGGAATACATTAACTTACGTTTATTTCCTTTTGTGACTTCTGTTTGCAATAGAGGGGGAATCAAATTGGGTTTTCTTTTGTGTACTTTAAGTTTTTATGCCCAGAGAAAAATCCTCTGTGTTTTTGAATCTGTTGTCTGTGAGATCAGCTTGTATGCTATCTCCCAGAGGTTTTTTTCTTTTACCCTTCTTTTCTTTAATTAAAAGCCTTCTTTTTAAGAACCTGATTGATTTTTCCTTGTTTTAAGATCCAAGGGGGTTGGATCTGGACTCACCAGGAATTGGTGGGGGGAAAGGAGGGGGATGGTTAATTTCTCCTTGTTTTAAGATCCAAGGGTTTGGATCGGTGTTCACCAGGGAATTGGTGGAGGAGTCTCTCAAAACTACCCAGGGAAGGGTTATAGTACTTGGGAGGGAAAGATTTTGGGGGAGAAGACAGAGTTTCCCAAATGACTCAAATATTTGGGTGGTGGCAGCATACTGATCTAAGCTGGTAATTAAGCTTAGGAGTTCTCATGCAGGTCCCCACATCTGTACCCTAAAGTTCAGAGTGGGGGTGAAACCTATGACAGAGAGTCTCTGCAGGGCCTGGAGGTGGAAGACATGGACCTGCGTGCGCATACACGTCAGGTCCTGTCCTCCCTCCTGCAGGGGAAGATGGAGAACCCCAGCAGAGACCCAGTGCAGTCCTGGCCAAAAAACCTCCAGATTGGCCAGGAACACCGGGGGTGGGCACAGAGTGTGGACAGGACTAGTTGGTTAAGCACCAGTGCTCTTCCTCGGAGGGAGAGGCACCGGAGCACTCCTGTCCAGCCCCGAAACTGCCCAGTCACCCTGCCCTCTAAACCATGCCAGTTCTCCAGCGGAGATGGCTGTGTGGCAGAAAAATAAACACCTAGATAGAGCAGCGAACCCAATGGCCTGAAGCACGGGTGGGAGGGAGCTCGCCTGCCACCCGGCCCCAACCACCAGGCCAGAGCTCTTGACCCAGTTGACTCGGGCAGAGGAGGCTGCTGAATAAACTGCCTGGCAAGCCTTCACCCGCACCAGGTCTTCCGGGTTCTGGACCACGAGGAGCACGTCGTCGGCATACGCTGCCAGGACCAGCCACACCTCCGGCTCACGTAGCACCAACCCTGTCAACCTCTTACGAAGAAGACAAAGGAAGGGCTCAATGGCCAGAGTGTACAGCTGACCTGACAGCGGACAGCCTTGATGCACTCCCTGCCTGAAGCTGACAGGTGCGGTCAGGGTCCAGTTGAGCCTGACCAAACACTCTGCGGAGGCGTACAGCACCTGGAAAAACCACACAAATTGGGGACCGAAGCTGAATGCCCGCAGAGTGCCCAGGAGATACCCGTGGTCCATGGCACCCCTACACCCATGGGACTGGCCTGAAAACCCATGGCAACATATTCACATTGACTTCACTGGCCCCCTTGAAGGAAGCATGTTCTTGGTGGTGGTAGATGCCCATTCTAAATGGCCAGAAGTCTCTATAATGCAGTCCACTACTGCAGAGAGTGCTATCCAAAAACTACGGGGACTCGTTAGTCGTTTCGGTCTGCCAGTGACAACCTGTGAGCGACAACGGACCACAGTTCATCTCTCAGGAGTTTCAAAATTTTATGAAGGCAAATCACTTCAGCACCATATCATCCATCCACCAATGGATTAGCTGAAAGATTTGTGCAGATAATGAAACAAGCTTTGAAATCGGCAAGGGGACAACACTCCATTCAAAAGCGTCTGGATACCTTCTTACTTTCCTACAGAAACACACCTCATGCTACGACCAAGGCATCCCCGGCCTTTCTAATGATGGGATGACAGCTGCGCACTTGCTTTGATCTGCTGAAACCTTCTGAACCCCGACAAATTGTGCAATGTCAGCAGCAATATCAAGTCATCAGATGGGCACCCAGAGCAAAAGACCGAACCTTTAGCTCGGGACAACCGGTTTTGGCTCGGAATTATACTTCTGGAGCTAAATGGGTCCCTGCCACGATCATCGCTCAAACAGGGCCTGTTTCCTACACCATCCGGACTGCAGAGAATCTCACCTGGTGGCGACATGTAGATCAGCTGTTGCCAGGTCATGCCAGTCCTCAGGACACATCTTCAGTTGAGTTGTCTGACTTCACCTCTTCTGGCGAGACACCAAATCAAGAATCACCTGTTCCTGACTGTTCTCCTCCATTACTGCTGGCGGCTGAGATACCCCCTTGCCCGGCACGAGCTGATACCCCATCCTCACCCATTCATGCTGTGAACCCTGAGCCCATTGTCAGGCCTGCGCCCAAGGCACTTTTGGGTGCAACAACACCAGAAGTTCGCCGTAATCCACCTAGAGACAGAAGACCTGCTCAATGGCTGGATCTTTAGCTAGGGCAAACCCATGGTTATGGAGCAAAATAATCCCCCGGGTTTAGCCGGGAATGGAGGCAGTCTACCCTCCTTCTCTAGTCTAGTGTTTGTTTTATTTAGGGGATGTTCTTATTAAGGGGGGAGGAATATATTGTGTATTTGGTTGTCGTGGTTTTTGTTCCTATGGCAACTGAGTTTGATTATTAGGGGATAGCCCAGCCAGTTTTGGCTGGTTAGGTCATCTCAGTGTCTGTAAATAAATGGTTGCTTTGTAAGCTTGCGGCCAGGGCCGGCTCCAGGCAACAGCTCAGCAAGCAGGTGCTTGGGGCGGCCAAGGGGAAGGGGCGGCACTTCGGGCTCTTCGGCGGCAATTTGGCGACGGGTCCCTTGGTCCCTCTCGGAGGGAAGGACCGGTCGCCGAATTGCCGCTGAAGAAGAAAGCGGTGCGGTGCCGCCGATCGTGATCGCGGCTTTTTTTTTTTCTCCTGCCGTTTGGGGCGGCAAAAACCCTAGAGCCGGCCCTGCTTGCTGCTCTCTGGTCTCAAGTGATTTCTTCCTAAACCTGCTGCCCCCAAGGATACTACAGTCAGGAGTTCGTCCCAAAGCACTCCCGCAGGCTGCGGCTTCGGTTGGATCCGGGGAGAAAAGGCCAGCGTAGAAGGCCCTGGCCCTCTCGTGCATCTCCACCGGATCCGTTAGGGGGGCGCCATCCTCCACCAAAAGGCAGAGGACGTGCTTCTCCAGGGCGTAGAAGAGCCGGGAGCCACGATCCATCTCCCGCAGGAGATAGATGTGGGATCAAACAAAAGCGCCCTGGACTCGAAGATCGTCAAGGGCCCGGAGCTCTTCCCGCTTCTCCCGGTACGCTCTACAGAGGGGTGGATCCTCGGGGCTGGCAGCCAGACGCCTCTCCAGCTCCAATACCTCCCGCTCCAGCTGCTCTATCACCACATCCCTCTGCTGGTTGGCGCCCTGGTTGATACTACAGCAGACGAGCCGGGCGTGCACCTTCCCCACTTCCCACCACCACTGCGTTGAGGGAAAGGCACGCCTCTGTTCCCTCCCAGGCCAGCCAAAACTCCCGGAAGGATGCCACAAAGCCCACATCCTCCAGCAAGCTGTTATTAAAATGCCAATAGGCCAGCCCTGGCCTCTCTGAGATAAGAGAGGTCGTCACAGCCACCAAATGGTGGTCCGAGAACGGGGCCGGCCGAGTGCTGGAGGAGTGGGCCTGTGAGAGATGACATCAAGAGAAATAAATGCGATCCAACCGGGAGTGGCTCGACCGTTGTTCCTCCACCTGGACAAAAGTAAACATAGAATCGTCGTCTGGGTGGTGGTCACGCCAGATGTCCACCAGGGAGTGATGAGCTACAATCTCTCTGAGGACGTCTGTGGCGGCTGGGCTCGGCTCAATCCCCGTGCGGTCCTGCTCCTCGAGGGTGCAGTTGAAATCTTCGCCCAGGACCAGGCACTCGTGAGGATCAAGAGACCAGAGGAAGGAATGCTGCTGAAAGAATCGCACTCGCTCCGGGCCGGATGTTGGGGCATAGATGTTGACAAGATGCAGCATCAGCCCTTGCACCCGAACCCGGAGGTGCAGCAGGTGACCCGGCACAACCTCGGTAATCCCCAGCACCTCGGGCTGTAGGTGCAGGGAGAACAGGGTCATCACCCCCGCCTGGCGAACTGAAAGGTGGCTAAAGTAGACCCTGTCCCCCCACTCCAGCCGCCAGCTTGCTTCGGCGGCTAGGTCCGTGTGGGTCTCCTGCAGGAAAATGACCGAGGAAGGAGAGCACCTGGCACCTGCAGAGAGCCAACCTACAGCCCCTGGTGTTCAAAGTGGCAAAGATGGATGGCGAGATGAAGAGGGCTGGGGATGATCTTCACGAGCAGGGACACAAACCGTGACCTACCCCAAAAGCCATCAGGGCATCACGGAAGCAGCGGGTCCGCTGGTAAGGTGCAGCGTCCCGCTTCCCGGTCCCTTTGCCCTCCCCAATAATGGCCCTCACGATCCAGAGAACAAGGTGGAAATCACCCCAGCGCTGAAGGGTGAGACGCACTCTGTTCGTGGAGCCATGGCTGTCCTCCAAAAAACAGCGCAGCTCGTCCCTCTGCGCGACAGACCCCAGAGCGTCTCCTGATTGGGCCCCCCTACCAGCCCCATGGCCTATCGAGACGGGCAATCAGGGATCAGATCCCTGCCACTCTGCCCATCCCACCGGCACCACGCCACCCGAATCAACACTTGGCACTGGGGACAATGGCGGAGGGAGAACTGCAGCCCCGGATGGGCCAGGAGAGGGAAAAACAAAAACCGCCTCCCGGGGGCCCTCGTAAAAAGAAAGCGAGGCAACCCCGGGGGCAGCAGCAACAGGAAGAGGGAAGGAAAAGGGGTCAAGGACAGTAAGAGGGACTGGGACAGGGTCAGGGACAAGGGTAGGACACAGGCTCAGGGCAGGAGCAGGGTCGGGGTAAGGGTCAGGGACAAAAGCAGGGGCCCAAATGGTTGAACTACCGGGACATGGCACCCCTTGACAGGGCACGGTGGGCA
The DNA here is from genome assembly GCA_003942145.1 of Platysternon megacephalum. NCBI lineage: Eukaryota > Metazoa > Chordata > Testudines > Platysternidae > Platysternon > Platysternon megacephalum. Next base: position 18,541 of record QXTE01000473.1, read on the forward strand.
GAAGGGCAGCAAGGGACTGGGAAACCCCCTCAGTGCTAGGCTCAGATGCCTCTCTAAGTGAAGCACCCACGATTACAGCACTGGGGTGGGGACAAGGGCTGCTGCCCCGCCGTAATAAAAAAGGCACCCTTGGGCTCGGAACACTGGGCACGGCGGTCTCAGCTGGAGGACCAAGTGTGGCCAGGCAGATGGTCAGGTCCTGGGGCACCACAAAGGCAATAACTGGGGTGACAGCCTGGGGTAAGGGAACGGGGGTGGGGGTGGCAGATCAAAAGCACCTTGACTGAGGCCCTCTGAAAGGGGGATTTCCCCCCTCTCGGTGGTAGGGGTTAAACCCAGGGCCTCAATCTCATCGAAGATCCGGCGTCTCCCCCGCACAAGCTCCCAGCTCCCCGACGAGGGGGGCTGGCCAGCCGGGTCAGAGCCAGGGAGCGAGGGTGATGATAGGAGGGTAAGGGAAGAGGCGGGCAGGACAGCATGGAAAGGAACAGACTCCCCCTGAGGCAAGCCCCGCTTGAGTCCAGCTATCGGCCCTACCACCCGCTCCTCCGCGGGCCCTGGTTCAATACCCACCACAGCGGCAGGGCTCGCACACTCATCTGGGCACATCACGCGGGCCTCCCCTGAGACTCAAGCGGAATTGACATTGGTCACGGATGAAGGAGGGGTGACCTCAGGGACTTGGCCATCAGAGACCCCAGGGACCGGGCCGACTGCCTTCTGGGTGTCGGGGATCCCAGATGCCCCTACAAGATGGGCCAGGGGACAGTCCCTCTGGACATGCCCCGCCGCCCGGCAGAGAAAGCACCAGGCCTCCCCCAAAGAATAGTAAACCCAGTACTGGGCCCCTCGATGAGGCATCAGAAAGGACCCCTCCAGAGTCTCCCTGTCATGCGCCGCTGGCGGTACTTGAATCTGCACCTGCCGGTGAAACGATAAAACGTGGCGGAGGGTGGGGTCCTTGCAGCCCAATGGAAGGGGGCTAAGGACGGACAGGGACCTCCCCAGGGTGGAGAGGAACGGCAAAAGGGCGGCATTGGGGAGAAAGGGAGGAACAGAGGAGAACACCACCAGGTCCTCCAAAGGCTCCAGGGGGACATGAACTCCCCCCACCGCCAAGCCCCTCTCCACCGCCTCCTGGGCAGCGGCCTCCGATGCCAGGAAGAAAACCACCTTCCCAAACATCTTAGAGGCCACCACCACGGCCGTGGGTCCCACCACCCATGCCAGTGCCTGCATGTCAGTTTCCACGTGGGGCGAGGCCGCCACCAGGAGGCAACGCACCCCGTGCTCCCTTGTGAGGGTGGGAAAGGGGCCCCGGCCACTGGCAATGGTATTCCGGGAGGCGGCGGGAGCAGACGGTGAGGCGGAAGACCGAAATGACTAAAGAGTCCCCATAGTTTTTGGATAGTGCTCTTGTTAGAGTCTACCCTCACTTGAAACTGGGGGGTTCCAAAGTGAGGACCCGCATGTACTCCTCACCCTAAAATTCTAGGGTGGGTCTCCCTTTTTGCTGCCACCACCCAGTCAATTACGTGGGCCGGGACACCCCGGTTTTCCCCCCCTGCCTCTTTCCAAAGGCGTTCCCTGGGGAAACACAGATTCACTTACAGGAGGGAAACCTCCCCCCTCCCTCTTTCCTAGTCACTGGAAAGAGATACCTGATTCAAACTGCTTGAATCAAACCCAGGGAGAATGATTTTTTCCCCCTCCTTTCTCTGCCCGGAGATAACCCGTTTTACTACAGAGAAAGAATGTTTTCTTAGCTCCCTCCCCCTGTATCCACAGTAGAAAGGATTTAATCAAATCTTTATAGAAAGAATTTATTAAAAGAAAAACAAGAAAATACACAATTTCTATGAGCCTAAGCATTCATAGGGTATAACCTTACTAAGTTTTGGAGAGAATCCTCTCTCTTTCTCAGTATAACAAAACAGGCAGAATTAAGAATAATCAATAACAAACACACAGAATGGCAAACATAGGATTATTAGGTGAAGACACAAGTACCTTTCTAATACTTACTATTTTGACTGGAAGGAATTAGTTCATAAAGGTGGAAATTTGTAGAGACTTGATTAAACATCCAGACCCTTGTAATTCCAGATGGCTAAAAAAAAAACACACACCCACAGAGGGAAAAAATTCCCTTCTAGGAATTTTAAACTCTCTTCCCTGATTGGTTCTTAGGTCAGGTGCCCACCAGGTACTATGTTTTAACCCTTTACTAACTATTTATGACAACTCTCTGCAGTAGTGGACTGCATTATAGAGACTTCTGGCCATTTAGAATGGGCATCTACCACCACCAAGAACATGCTTCCTGCAAGGGGGCCAGCGAAGTCAATGTGAATACGCTGTCATGGGTTTTCAGGCCAGTCCCATGGGTATAGGGGTGCCCACTGGGGTGCATTCCTCACACCCAGACATGACATACAAGCTTTTGCCTTCCCTTCAATAGCACTGTCCAATCCAGGCCACCAAAAATAGCTTCGTGCAAATTCCTTCAATATTCCACAGTGATCGGAATGTAGCTGTTCTCACATCTGTGATCTCAGTGGTGGTGGGATAATGACACGTCTCCCCCACAACAAACAACCAGATTGGATTGATAACTCCGTCCTCCTGGACATGTAGGTAACAAGGTCGGGTGAGACCGGAGAGGTTTGTTGAGATGTTCCATGCATCACCAGGTCCATAACTTGGGACAATACTGGGTCAACACGAGTTGCCTTCTTTATCTGAGTAGCAGTGATGGGTGTGTTCTCTACCTGTTCAAAGTAGAAGATTTCCTTTTGGGCACTATCTTGATGTTTGACCAGCAAAGGCAACCTTGAGAGGCCATCTGCATTGCCGTGCAGAGTGGATTTCCGATATTTGATTTCATATGTGTGCGCTGAAAGTAACAGTGCCCAACGTTGCATACGAGTAGCAGCTAATGGGGGAATGCCTGTGTAGGGTCCAAAAATTGACATCAGAGGTCGATGGTCTGTGAGAAGGGTAAACTTCCGCCCAAACAGGTACTGATGAAACTTCCGAATTCCAAAAACGATTCCCAATACCTCACGTTCGATTTGGGCAAAGTTAGTTTCTGCTTTGCTTAGAGTGCGTGAAGCAAAAGCAATAGGTCTCTCTTCTCCCGAAGGCATAATGTGTGACACGACTGCTCCCACTGCTCCCCCAAGGGGAGGCATGCCAATTGTAGGGGTAAGGATGGATCAAAGTGCATTAGAACTTCAGAATTTAGCAATGCATCCTTAGCTTTGTTAAATGCAACATTACAGGCTTCAGTCCACTTTCAGGTCTTGTTCTGCCCAAGGAGTTCATGAAGTGGTTTTAGCAGTGTGGCTAACTGTGAGATGAACTTTCCATAATAGTTCAATAGTCCTAGAAACGAGCACAGCTGGCTAACATTTTGAGGTTGGGGAGCCTCCACAACAGCCTTAACTTTTGCTGGGGCCTTATGAAGACCCGCAGCATCAATGATGTCTCCCAAATATTCAACAGAGGGCTGGAAGAATTCACACTTGTCTTTGCAGACTCGTAGGCCATACTCTTCCAGTCTTTGCAGGGTAGTCTCTAAATTCTTTAAGTGATCCTTTTCATTCCTTCCAGTGACCAGGATGTCATCCAGATAGCAAGCCGAACAAGATCTGGTCCATAGCCCTCTGGAACAGGAGCAGACGTTATTCCGAAGGGTAGGCGACAGTATCGATAAAGCCCCTTATGAGTCACAATAGTCAACAGCCCTTGGGACTTCTCATCGATGTGCATCTGTAAATACGCTTGACTCAGATCAATCTTACTGAACTTTTGTCTCCCAGCCAGGCCCGCGAAGAGGTCATTGATGCGGGGAAGCGGGTATTGCTCTGCACACAACACCGGGTTGACAGTGAATTTAAAATCACCGCAAATCCGGAGGGAGCCATCTTTCTTCATTATTGGAACGATAGGAGTGGCCCATGGGCTATGGTATTAGGACCAGGTTGGTGACCAGGCGCTCCAGGTCCGCTTCAACTTTTGGCCTGATGGCATATGACACAGTTCGGGCTTTCAGATATTTTGGTGGACTGTCAGGCTTAATGTTCAATGTCACAGTGATTCCCTTCATACTTCCCAGATCCTCTCCAAAAGCAGCAGCATGTTTCCTTAGTATAGGGGTCAGACTGGTTTCTTTTTTAGTCATTCAGTGCACTTTTGCCCAGTTCAGCTGAATCTTCCTAAGCCAAGACCTACCCATTAAGGCTGGGTAATTAACTCTCACCACAAACAGTGGCAATTTAGCAGCCTGTCCACCTTAACATCAATAGTGCCCAACATGGGAACAGCTTCTTCCGTATATGTCTTCAGTACTGTTTTTGTTGCCTTAAGCGGAAGATGCTGTAGCTTTTCTTTATACACAGTCTCGGAGACCAGCGAGACGGCTGCACTGGTGTCCAGTTCCATGCGTATAGCTTTGCCATCCAACAACGGGTTACCGAGTATCCATGTGAGCCCACTGCCAAAGACAAAACGTGCAGTGGCACTTCTTCTTGCGATGAGGTGCCACCTTGGTTATCCTGGGTCTGCTCTAGGGTATGCAGGGTTCCCCTTTTTGTTGGCCAGACCACCGGCCTCTTTTTCTTTAGTTTACAGGCACACTCGATGTGTCCCTTTTTGCCACAGTGTCGACACACCAGGTCCTTAAACCAGCATTCTGATGCAGGGTGACCTGGCTTACCACAGCGGTAACATTCCTGACTCTGCACAGTTTTGTGGGTAGGTTCTTGTGACACTTTATGCACCCTAGGGGATGCACTGATGTATTGTGCCTCCTTTGTAGCCAGTTCCATGGAGACTGCAATATCAATAGCCTTCTGTAAAGTAAGCTGAACCTCTGTCAGTAGGCGCTTCCATATAGCTTCACTGTGCAGGCCACACACTAACCTGTCACACAGGGCATCCTTGAACATCTCCTTAAATTCACAGTGTTCTGCAAACTTTTTTAAAATTGCTACAAATTGTACAACTGTTTCATCTTCTTTTTGGTCTCTTTTGTGGAACCTATATCTTTCAGCAATTACCAGTAGTTTTGGGGAAAAATGGGACCCCAGGATGTCCACAATGGCACTGTAAGATTTGGTCTCAGGCTTAACAGGGTGTAGTAAGCTGCGTAGCAGGGAGTAGGTTTTAGCCCCTACAACACTTAAGAATATTGGCACCTTCTTCGCTTCTGTAATGTAATTTGCAATAACAAAAAGCTCAAAACGATCAGTATTCACATGCCATTGCACTATATTCTCATCAAAAGTTTCCAGTGGCCTGGTCAGTGTGGCCATGGTTTTAATTTCAGTTTCACAGTCAGTGCCAACAAGCAGTTTTGTTTTTCTTTACCTTGACGTCTACTTCCTTCTGTTGCTGGGGCAGCACCGGAATCCCATCCCTTGTCGCCACTTGTTATATCCTTGGGGGCAGCCGGTTTAGGAAGAAATCACTTGAGGCCTGAGAGCAGCAAGCTTACAAAGCAACCATTTATTTACAGACACTGAGCTGACCTGGCTGGGCTATTCCCTAATAATCTAACTCAGTTGCCATAGGAACAAAAACCACAACAACCAAATACACAACAAAAGGATCTTCCTTTTAATCCATATTTATAGAAGACAAGGTGACAGTCTGTCTACCCACATGGGTTTTCCTTTGAGGAGGATGAGTGAGGAATACATTTAGCCTTTTGTCCTCCCACCATCAAGCATAATGGCCACTCTCTTTGAAATTACCCTTTTCTGCTAAAGCCCTTAAGTGCTTCATTAGCATTTCACAAGATTTCTTTGATGAGTTATTTTGTCAGAGGAGTATACACAATGTAAGTGTTTGCTATTACATTATAAGAGAAACAGACAAGTAAAAACAATAAAGATAACATTCCACTAGTTTTCATGAAGTTTAAACATCTGAATGCACTCTTACATTTGCACTCATTTTGATCTATACTAATAGACAAGTGAATTGAACTGAATACGCTCTGACATGACCTGGTCTGCCAGCATCACACCTCCATACCTAGGGAACTACTGGGTGATGTGAACGATGGAGACTCAAGTCCCTAGTGTGAATGAGATGAAGAAGGGACTTAAACCTGGGTTTTATATGCCAGGTGAGTGCACTATTTAGTGGTGGCTGGGTTTCTTCCTCTGGTATCTCTCTTTGTCTCTGGCTTTTCGGGGGAAAAAAATTACAGAGCTCTATTTCATCCCAATGTGGGTCAGGACATTGTTTTGAAATCTCCAACATTCTTGCAGGAAGGGAAGTCTGTTTCCTGCCATGCTATGGTGGTGCTAGTGATTTCATGAGAGTCCTGACTTGCAAGTGATGGGGCTGAGGCTGTAGGAGGGGGTGACCCCTCATATCGAGTCTGAGGAGATTGATCCTCAAATTTAGGGGATGACTCCTCAATAAGGGCAGCCTCCAGGAACCCCTCTTAATGATACTGTGTCCCCTCCCCATCCTGCACTCTCCACATCCCCCAGGGCATTTAGATGTCGCTCTGCTCAGAAAGTGCTTTTGCTCTGTCACTGCGTTGCCCTGGTGTCGGGGACTCGAACCCCAACAGCGAAGTTCGTTGTCTGACCGCAGAGAGACAGGCAACACCAGCAAGGTCCGATAAAAAAAAGTTCTTTATTGACAAGTGCACGCGCCAGTAAAGAACTGCTCGTATCCGAAGAGAACCAGCAGGCACTTTTACAACTAAGTATAGGTTATATACACAGTTCCGTTGCGTCACAAATTATTCATTTCACACAACTCATATCCCACCCCTTTTTTGGTTAGTAACAAACCCTAATAACAAAGCACATCTGTCTTTCTTTATAATGTAAGCAAGTTGATGCCCCAGCAACTTTCTTATCAGCAAGGTTGCCAAGCAACAGACACTGGAAGACAAGAGTTAACGCAGCTGGTAACTTGAGGAATGCACCTCCCTTTCTTATCTCACTTTTTCCCAGGGCTTTTATGAAACATGCTTCTTGAAACCTCTATCAACCTGACTGAAGTCAAGTTGGCATAACTGTTATTTGTGCTACATCTTTATTCAGGCCTAACAATCCCCCCTTTGTCCCTAGAGGACCAATGGGACTCTTGGGACAACAAATGATCGCTTATATATATCGGGGGGTTACTACCTGGCCGAGACTCTTAACTCTGGGGTCGGTCTTACATAGTTGAGCACTCACACAGCATCCGCACCTTATGATTACATAAAGCAACAGAAATCCACAAATAACAACAGCAGCACTCCTAAGCAAATTATGTAGCCATCCACCTACATCAGGCAACCAGCTAAATAAATCACTCCACCAGGAGTTCCAGCTGGGTTGCGTTCCGCCATGATCCTTTGCAATTTGTTCAAGATGTTTTGCTCTCTTCCATGTAGTGTTATAAACATTAGGAATATAGACACAACATTCTTGGCCTATTAAGGCACATGTCCCTCCTTGTGAGGCTAACAAAATATTTAAAGCCATTTTATTTTAAAGAACCATATGCCTAATCTGTTGTTGCTCGGTGGCCAGATCAATGAGGGCTTCACCAGTGGTATTAGCCATTGTTTCTAATACTCCCTGTAATTTCATTACACCTTCCCCTATACGGTAAGTAGCACCTCCACACGCAAAGAAAAGGGCTGCACATGTTCCCGTCCAACTATTAAGCGCTTTCCAGGTAAGGGGTCGAGACCTGGCAACGTCTCCCCTGGCATCCCGCACATTCCTTAAATGTCCAGAAGGAAGGTGATCGCGATACAATACAGGGGGTTCTAACCAGGCCAAATAACATGAGCCCTTCCAGGAAACAGGCAAGCTTAAATAAGTCTTTTCTTCACAAACCCAATAAACTCCAAACAGGGGATTAGATATAGCAAAGTTAGTACGTTGGGATTTATAATACCATCCAGTTCAGGCAGAGAGGCCATGAAAACTATTAGGAGCATCATCAATACAAAGGCATACAGAGTACTCAGTACCCAAAGAAGTAAAAGAATTTTTTTTTTACACAGTGTATGTGAATGAGCCTTGAATACTGCAAAGATGCAGTGCAATTAGTATGTGACAAATCTGGTGCTATAATGCAGCGTATTTTAAAAAACACATGTGATTCATTCACTACCAATAGATTAAACAAGCTGCAAAAGTTAGTAGGGAAAACATACCAGGACTTTCCAGGTCGGGGTAAACCTTGTATAAGAGTGCAATCAGGGCCACGGCGTGCACCATAATGGGTTCCATTAAAATAGGCTTTACAATTGCTAAGTCCTACAGGCACTGTGCCTGAGCCCAGGAAGCACCACTCACCAGGCCGCTTCCACACTGTAAGGTATCTATTAACTGGGATTCCTGAATCTGCCCAGGTGAGGTTCTGCAAGCCTGAGGAGTCCTTCCATGAAGGAGTCCATGTCATATTCATAGGGCTAAGAGGGATGGGGATCATGGGAAGACCTCGGTGACTATTTACTGGCATCAAAGAGCATACCCAACATGAAACATTATTCAATGCTGGCATACGGGCTTTCATTTTATGAGCAAAACGAATAAAAGCATTATGTTCATATTCCTGAGTTAATTCAACAATTCCTCATGTGACTACTTCCTGCCATTCCTGGGAGAATGGGCACCAGTATACTTCTTCTTGAGTTGTAGCCGCAGGTCGCCCAAAGGGGTAGCAGTCCATGTGTTCTGGACACGGCAGTCGTCTGCTTCTGGTTCACCCTGTTCGCGGTGGGGTGAACATGCGTGGCTCCCTCGAAGTCCGACGTCGTCTGCTTCTGGGGAACCCTTTACCAGGTCGGGCTCCCTAGCGGTGCTCCTCTTGATTCTGGTATGATGAATCCAAGTAGATAGGTCCTTCACTCGGACGGCGGTAGGGCTTACCAAAAGAATCTTAAAGGGTCCCAGCCACTGCGGTTGGAGTGGATTCTTCTTGTATGCTTTTACCCACACAGAATCACCTGGTAAAAAAGAATGAACAGCTTCCCACAGTGGTAAGGATTGGGAATATGCAGAGTACTGCTGTAATGTCACTAGATGGCGCTGTAACTTTTGTACATTTTTTTTTTTTTCATTTGTCATATTAGAATCACTAGGAAGTGATATCAACGGGGCAAAAATTGGAGGCACATGCCCAAACAAAAGTTCATAGGGGGCCAGCCGAGTCCTAGCATTAGGAGTTGTTCGAATAGTATAGAGTGCAAGAGGCAGAACCTTAGTCCATTTCAGCTTAAGCTCTTGACACAACTTTGTTAAAAGATTTTTTTAAAGTGCCATTCATACGCTTCACCTGGCCCGAACTCTGAGGATGCCAAGGAGCATGAAAAGCCCACTTAGTTCCCACGGCTGCAGTAAGTTCTTTACAAATCCTTGCTGTAAAATGAGAACCTTGATTAGAATCAATTACCTCAGGAGGGCCAAATCTTGGGATCACTTCATTAAGCAAAATTTTGCATACAGCAGTTGCAGTAGCTCGGGCTGTGGGGTAAGCTTCCACCCACCCCGTGAGCTGGTCGACGATAACTAATAAATGCCGCTTCCCTTCAGAGGGAGGTAAATCAGTGAAATCAATTTGTAAATGTTGCATAGGTCTGTGAGCCCATCTGCGCCCCCCAGGCGCTGCTTGTTTGTTCACACCCTTAGGATTACATTGCTGGCACAGAGCACATTTCTCTACTGTTCTTCTGGCTACTTCATAAAGTCCTGGAGAAACAAACTGTCTCAGGATAATTTGGGCCATTTTGTTTGCCCCCAAGTGTGTATTACTGTGAATCTGTTGCACCACCTCCCTCTGATAACTTTTAGGCAACACATAGCGACCGTCACATTCCCAAAGTCCTATCGAGTTCGGCTTAGCTCCCCACTTTTCCCAAATCGTTTTTTCACCAATCGGAGCTTGCTGTTGCCAAGTTAAAAGAGGAGAAACCACAGTTAATTGTGCATTCTGGAGTGCAGCTGCCTTAGCAGCTTCATCTGCAAAACGATTTCCCACTGATACAGGATCAGTCTGTTTGGTATGAGCCCTGCAGTGAATGACTGCATTTTTTTTTTTTTTTTTTTTTTAAATGGCTTCAGTAGCATGACACACCCCGAAGGCATATTTAGAGTCAGTGTAAATGTTAACCCTTTGTTGTCCAGCATACAGACAGGCAGCTGTTAAAGCCTGCAATTCAGCTGACTGAGCACTTGTCCCTGGTGACAAAGGTTTACCTATCAAAACTGCATGACCATCCGTAACTGCATATCCAGAGTGTCGAACACCATTTCTCACAAAGGCAGAGCCATCTACAAACAACTCTAACTCTGGGTCGATTAAAGGAACATCGACCAGATCAGGTCGTGGAGTTGATACCTGATCCAAAACCTGCAAACAATCATGTACTGGTTCCTGATCATGTTCATGAGGTAGCAAGGAAGCCGGGTTTAAAGTTGCACACCTTTTTAAGGTAACGCCATGAGTCATTAGCAGAGTCACTTTCATTGTCCTCTCGAGTTCTGGAAGCCACCAAAATATCATCAACGTAAGTCACCAAGGCAGAGGCAGCTGGCAGCTGGATATCTTTTAAATCCTCTGCTAAAACCCTGGCAAACACACCCGGGGCTTCCACATAACCCTGGGGCATTCTAGTCCAAGTGAGTTGTCCCGGGGGGCCAGACCTTTCATTCCTCCTTCCTGCTGTGCCAGGAACCCCCCAAGTAAAGGCAAAAAGATACTGTTTTTCTGGGGCCACTGGTACAGAGAAAAAGGCGTTTGTCAAGTCTATACATGTAAACCATTCTGCTTCAGGTGGCACCATCGCCAAAATGGTACTTGGGTTTGGCACCACAAGGTATTCAGGAATCACATACTGATTAATAAGTCTTAAATCCTGCACCATTCTATATACAGGTTTTCCATCAGGGTCAGGCTGTGGCTTCTTTACAGCCAGAATGGGAGTATTACACGGGGAGATACACGGCACTAAAATCCCTTTGTGCTTAAAACTCTGCACAAGGGGCTCAAGTCCATGTATAGCCTCAATTTTAAGGGGATATTGCCTCTTTGCTGGGGGAGGCATGTCAGCCTTTATCACTGGATTCAGAGGTGAGGCAGATTTCACCAACCCCACATCATGCTTTCCTCCCCACACTATAGGGTTAACTTCGTTCTGAACTCGGAGGGGAAGCATTTCACAGTTGCTGTCAGTTAACTGCGTTAGCAGATAAGCTTTCTCTGCTGGGAATCGGAGGGAGATGCTTTCAGGAGTACAAAAAATTTGAGCATGCAGTTTACACAACAAATCCCTTCCCAGCAAATTCACTGGACCATTCATTAGCAGAAAAGAATGCTGAACTGAAATAGGACCCAGAGTAGCCATACAGTCATTTGTCATGAAATGTCGTTCAGACTTTCCAGTAACTCCTATTACGCATTTCTCAGTTCTGCTTTTTGGTGCCGCTCCCTCAGGTATAGCCGAATGAGTGGCCCCCGTATCCACTAATAATTCAAAAGTCTTTTGTCCTAACTTCAGGGGAACCACTGGAAATCGTGCATCACACTTAAACTGTACCATGCCAGCCTCATAAACCTCAGGACCCCAGGGGAGCGGCGCCTCCCTTGATTCTCCTCTGTCCCTGAACTCTCCCTAGCCTGCTGTTCTTGAAGCCTTGCACTCCGCCGGACAGGGGGACGAACAGGAACAAAGTCGTCCTCCTCCCGGTGTGACTCTGGGGCATATGGTGAGGAACTTTTACAAGAATTCTCCATACAAACAGCTTCAATAGCCACTCGTCCCTCTGTGGGTTTATAATTATACCATACAAATAAATAATTCATTTGTCCTGGCCTAAGATCAACCAAAATATTCCTTAAGGAATTCATCCTATCTGTGGAAAAAGTTCCACACTCCGGCCAATCCTTAGTCGGGGACAAATGAGCAGTAAAAGAAGGCCATTGAATTTGACATAAATTTCTCATTTTAGATTTAACCAGACCAGTGGTTCCAGAAATCTCCTTCCAATCTCTAAGTATCAGAGACAATGGGGCGTCCCCCGGGCACTTATTGCCAACTTGTCCCATTTGATAAGGGAACTCTAACCCCCCCTATCTCGCGTCGAGCGCTCACTTACCTCTCCAGGGGAGTCAAACACCTGGACTGGGACTCAAACCCAGGCTGGGACTCTAACCCAGACTACTTGGATCCTGTGCACACCTGGACTGGGACTCTAACCCAGACCTAAGCTGTCAGGGACTCGAACCCCGACAATCTGCACTGGGACTCTAACCCAGGCAACCTGCACTGGGACTCTAACCCAGGCAACCTTTACCCTACTCAACGGGTAGGTGGATGTTGCTGGATTTCTACGAGCTTCAGCTGGTTCACAGAACTCGCCTTATCGCCGACGCAGAGATCAGATTACCAGGCAAGGCTCCTCTAAACCAGAGGATGCGCGCTGCGTTGCCTCAGAGTCCGATCCCCCGCCGGAGAGTCAGACAGAGTCCCGGCGGAGTCGCCAAAGATGTCGGGGACTCGAACCCCAACAGCGAAGTTCGTTGTCTGACCGCAGAGAGACAGGCAACACCAGCAAGGTCCGAAAAAAAAAAGTTCTTTATTGACAAGTGCACGCGCCAGTAAAGAACTGCTCGTATCCGAAGAGAACCAGCAGGCACTTTTACAACTAAGTATAGGTTATATACACAGTTCCGTCGCGTCACAAATTATTCATTTCACACAACTCATATCCCACCCCTTTTTTGGTTAGTAACAAACCCTAATAACAAAGCACATCTGTCTTTCTTTATAATGTAAGCAAGTTGATGCCCCAGCAACTTTCTTATCAGCAAGGTTGCCAAGCAACAGACACTGGAAGACAAGAGTTAACGCAGCTGGTAACTTGAGGAATGCACCTCCCTTTCTTATCTCACTTTTTCCCAGGGCTTTTATGAAACATGCTTCTTGAAACCTCTATCAACCTGACTGAAGTCAAGTTGGCATAACTGTTATTTGTGCTACATCTTTATTCAGGCCTAACACTGGCAACTGGGTCCTGAGGCAGCTCCAGGCTCTTCAGGGGCCTGGCTCAGAGGGGGTGCAGCTCCTGTCCAACTTGGGTCACCCAATAATGCGGGCCCCATATTGCCCCACTGGTGGCCCAACCCAGCCAGCCACTGATAGCAGGGTGTATAGGCCTGGTCAGAACCTCCAAAAGATGCACCAGAGTAGAGGGTCCGAATAACGTTATCTACCCCCAAGATGAAATCCCCCACAATCTTTCACCCTGGTGGACTTGTATCCCATAAACTCTGTGCCGGGGGGAATTACACTTCATAATGTGTTTCTGGTTGAAATGTTCACCTAATCTATCCTGCAGAGGAATTACACTCCATAATCTGACCTTTAGGAGACTGCACCCTATAATATGCTGATAGGGAATTAGCCCTCCAAATTTGCCCTTCTAGGGCACTTATTTTGCATAATGTGTTCCTGACACAACTACACCTCAGTAAATCTGCCTCCTTAAAATTACTTTGCCCATTGACCCACTCAGCCTGAATACAAGAGCACAAAGTCTTGAAAACGGATTGTACTCAGGACAGTTTATTTGGATACACCAAAGAATGGAAGGAAGTTGGTATAATTGAAAAGCCAGTGTTCAGGAATCTAAATGGTAAACATATACAGATAGGAGGATGCTGTATTATCTAAATGGATTATTTCAGGTTCTATTTGTTGTATAGGTGATGTTCAAACTGATTTAAAAGCACCAGATATTTTTGAATTGTTTCTGTTGTGTTGAAATAAGCAGCTTTAGGTTCCTTGTAGAGGAAGAATAAAATCAAATCAAAGTAAGTAGAATAAAAAAGGAACAGAACATGTTTTTGGTGTTTAGAGTAATAATAACACGCAGCTTTTACACAGCACTTTTCATCAGTAGATCTCAAAGTGGTCTGCAAAGGAGGTCAGTTTCCTTATCCCCAGCAGAACTGAGAACAGAAACCAGAGCCTTACTCCAGAGATCTATTCACTCGGCAACTCTGCCTCCCTTTTGGTATCTGGTAAGCACAAGTATTATAATCTACTCTCCTTTGTCCTCCAGCTACAGAAAAACTTTTTTTTAAAAGAACATTTTAGATGAACTGGTCAGGTGTTTCAGAGACACAAGGGGGCTTTGCTTCTTGAGAAAGTTCCTAACACTTCGTGACTTATGTTAATTCCTAAACAGCTTGAGCTAGTGGGAAATGTAGAATATGAAGCCCAGGGGCCATGTATTAACTATTTCAAGATTTCTGATGACTATAATAAATTTTGTGTTGCTTAAGCTAAATTAGCGACTCAGGAGTACCTACAGATTTATATAGTGTATTAACAAAGCTACTATAAGTACTGGGATCAATAGAATCAGAGTTAGGAAATTATCCCCATCAGAGAAATACATCCAGAGGCAGGTTCAAGGTTTACTGAAATATTGGACAGTTTAATAAAAAATACATCAAAATGACAACACCATTCCTTGTGGTCTAACCACATTAAAAAGTCAGCAAAAAACATCCCAGAATTTCCAAGAGGGCATAAAGTTAGACTCTATTCATAACCTTAATTTTTCAATATATTGCATAATAAAACTCTCTCTGAATATTATTGTTTTAGATGTCACAGGGGAGAACTAATATGCTTTTGGGGGTACAGGGTTTGTATTAGAAATTTCATTTTTCTTCATAACCATTCCTGGATGACTCATAACCAGCAACTAAATAATTGCAAGAATGTATCCTCTTCTCTTCCATAATGGTGTCTTTTCTGACTGTTGCTTGGGAATATCACACTTTCATTTCCCCTCCATCTCAACATGCACCCCCAAGATTTTGTCATAAGGTATTTTCTAAAAATGCAAGCTAAACAAAAATATTTCTATGAAGACAAGTCTCATTTCTTCAGAATTTATTGATTTCAACTTCTGAGTGAACTAAGCCTATGACAAGCATTTTTGTCTCTTTTTCTTCTGTTTTATGTGTTTTATTTAACTTTCAGTTTCTACTTTGCTTATTTTACTGTTTCTGATGTTTCACATGTTTACATTCCCTTCTCCCCTCTGTTTTGAGTTTTACTTCTCCAAAGTAACTAGATCTCATTTTTCCTTTCTCAGAGGCTTTAAAGGAATAGGGACTCTGATGGGGTGGATTGCTAGCGGTTTCTGCTCTCCTGTGCTGGGACTGAGGAATGGGTAATACAAAAGTTTCTCAATAAACTCTGCAGGGATAGTTGTGATGAGGCGCATCACCCCTGCATCATAAAATGAGATTTTTTTTCTCTTCCCGATCCAGAAATACACCAATCACTTTATATGAGCCATCCCTCTTTTAAATCTTAGCATTTTCTATGCTTGAAAAAAAGTCTTCGTGGGATCTCTTCAGAGATATCCCTCCTCAGGGAGTTTCTCTGCCTTCTCTCTTTTTACTCTGTCCCTCACCGACTGACTAAGCACCCCCAGCGCCCAGTCCAGTTTCTCCCCCACCTCCCAGTACTGCCTCCCAGCCACAAACCCCTCCTTCCCCACCACGAGCAGGGCCCCGGAGGCTGCATCCAGCTCAGGAGTTCTTGCCAGACTCTTTTCTGATCCTCAGACACTTTGAGTTCTGGGTGTTTGCAATCCAGATCCAGAGTGATGGGAAGTAGGGAGAGAAAGCAGAATAGTCCCCTGGTTAGTAAGGAGTGAATCAGGGACACTCAGTGTAAGGAGAAGAGACACGGAATAAACCAGGGGAGAAATGAATTTTAAAATGACAAATTCATATAAACATCAACATAACAGGTACTGTATGACAGTAATTTACACACTATGCAGGCAAAGTCCAGCCCTGGGGCAGGGTGGGGGTATGGGGAGCTCTTCTTGCTCTTACACTCCAGTACTGGAATAAGGCAGCAGAGGAGCTGGCTAAGGTCCCTGCTGCTGCGTCTTTGCTCCAAGGGAGCGACATCTGCTGGTTTTGGGCCTGGAGGAAGCAATTTCTGGAGGTGAGATATAAGGAGAAGTAGGGAGCAATAAGGAGCATAGTGCATACACATCGCTCTGACCCATCCTGCCCTGCTGTGGATGGATGGCTCCTGGACGTGCTATTCAGATGCTCCCACCCCTTTAGTGAAGAGAAGCAGGATACTTCCTATGTGTTGCTATGGAAAAATCATTAGGAAAAGTACTAGAGGTCTGATCCTGAAATGTTCTGAGCTCTCTAGCCCAGCAAAGTGCATCAAAACATGAGTAGCTCAATTGACTGCAACTGCTTCATTGGATCAAGTCAGAGTGCTCAGCATCTTAGAGGACTAAACCCTATGTGCTATAACACACACACACACACACACACACACACACACACCTCTCAAGGCAAAAATCACACAATGCTCTGCCATATCGTAAGCCACCACAACTGACCAGAGAGATGTGAAATTCTAGCGTTATGTTACAAACCACAAGTGCTTTAAAAACTGGGCTCAATGGTTGAATTAATCCTGGAATGAAGCTCTATTCTGGAATTGCTTTATTTGTCTTTAAATAAGAGGCTTATTTCAGGCTCGATCCTCCAGAGGCATGGTCCATCCCAGAGCTCCCAGCATGAAGGGGAGCATCAGGCAGCACGGTCACCTAAGATGGTGCAGTCGGATCCCCTGCTCTGCCTGGAGAGCTCTGGGAATGCGCACATCAGCCCCTTTCTTCTGCTGCCAGCTTAAATGCCATATGGCTAAAACTGAACTCAGTCTTCTTCCCAAAACCTTCACTCTCCTGCCTTTCTCCACTGCTGGTGACAGCTCTGTCTTAACCCTGGTGCACAGACTCACAACCTTGGTGTTATCTTCACCTTGATTCCCTGCTGACAAACCCTGTCTGTTTTTTCTTCACAACATCTCAACAATCCACCTCTCCCTGCCTAGCCCTATGACTAAAATGCGTCTCCAGTCCTTGGTCATCTCAGACTTCCACATCTCCCACAAGCTCCTCCTCTCTCACAGCCCCAACTTGCACCTCATGTCCCAACTTTCATTTAAATCACCACAGATCAAGTCAGGCTCCTCACCTGCTCTGTGTCTCACTGCCTCACCTGTCAGTCACCTTCTTTAATCCCTCCATTGTCTTCCTCTTACCTGCACATCACAATCACATTTTTCATCCACATTTTCAAGGCTCTGCACAGGGCACCTGCCTCTTTACCTTCATCTCTCACTATTCCCTCTTTCACTCCACCAGACGCCCACCCCAGCACTCCCTGTTTATTCTTCTCCCCCTCATCTTAATCCCTTTTTCTATGCTTCCTCTTATTCATGACAATCCCTCTTCTCTTAGTATGCAAGGCACACATCTTTCTACACTGACGTTCTTCTTAGGTAAAACACCACTAATATTAACCTACTACAGCAAAATGCTGTTGCCGAAACACACACACACACACACACACACAAAATCATGCTATAAGACATAAGTACCATTTATGTTTTATCCATAATATGTAGTGTGTGAATATATTTTCTCTATTGATTAGGCACCAATAATGGGGCTTGTAGGAGAAAGAGAGAACCTGAGACATAAGGCCTGGAATAAAGGGCCTGGTATGAGGCCTAAGGCCTGAACAAAAGTCAGGCCCTGCTGCTATAAAGCTAAGTTAGCAAAAGTCAGGCTACATAGGAAATGCCTGCTTGCAAGTTCACTATCCAATATATAAGCTTGGCAAGACCAGGGCTGGCATTGCGAAAACACAAGCACTCCTAGGCACAAAGTATTTACGTAAACACATTCCAGATGGGTAGTACAAGTACACCCCGATACAAGGTTACAGTGTAAATGCACTCCCCAAAGATAGTACCTGGACACACTGACCCCTCCTAAGGATAAGGTCAGGATGACAGTGTGATGGACAGAGATGTTTTGAGCGAACCAACAGATGCAAGGTAAAGGGTGGTAACTAACCATGTCAGAGGGGTGACACGTAACATGTGTGTATCAACGTATAAAAGAAGAGTCACAGAGGGGGTGTCTGTCTGGACTAGGGGGGAGTGGAGAGTCCTGCCGCTCACTGAACCAAGTCCATTGTAATGGGCATATGTGTCTTAGTATCCCCGTAGAGTCTTCCGGGTGCTATTACCGTACTTCATTGACAATAAACCTGGCCAAGTGACTTCACTACTGAACCAAGTCTGTGGTCTTATTGAGCAGTTCGATCGAGGTCTGCTGTGTCAGTGATCTGCGCAGAGACTGCATAGCACACAGGGCGAACACAGACATAGCCCACACAGAGAGAACACACACATTGCCAACAACTGACAGCAGGGGGGGCTATTCATATGTTTAGAGTTATGCTTGCGTTTAAACACTGTGCTGGACTGAGGTCTTCAACTGTAAACTGTTCTTGACAGGGACCGGACCTTCCAAGTGCTTCTACAGCACTGAGCTCATCGTTAGTGCTTTACAGATAATGATTTCTACAGAAAACAGGTAAATACAATAGAATTTAAGGTATGGAGGGACTGAGAGATATAACATATCTTTATATCATTTGTAAATATATCCAGTCAATGCACAAGGAACGATTTCCAATTCAAATATTAATTTGTGAAAGAAAATATCTCATAATTGATAGATAACAGGTTTACTGTATGCACTGGAGCTTACCTGCATAGCTCTAAGCTCTTCTGAATTCTACAGAGGGAAGAAGCAATTACTGCCTTGACAATCTATGGCAGAGTGAAATACAATGGAGTTTAAAGTATCTTCTGTCTGCCTACCCATGTGTTTATAGCACACTCATCTCCATGCTGTTTTAATCTAGTTAATACACGAGCGATAATTATAATTTTCATTTAAAGAATAAGCGGATAATTTAAACCAACTCAACTTACCCAGCTGTCCTGAGAGTCGATCTGAAATGAAAGGATACTCCAGTCACTGACCCTAACTAGTTCTTTTTTTATACTGTTTTTTTAAATGAGAACTCTGTACAAACATTGCTCAGACAATGGGTCTCAGTCATGCAATTTTTATTTGTGCTAGCAGTTCTTTAACCACGCTAACAGTCCCATTACAGTTAATGGAATTACTCACCTAAGTAAAAACTGTGATCTTAGTTTTAGAGCTTGTTTACAGGAAGAGTGGGAATAACATGGCCACTGAGGCTGAGATTTCTGAGAGTTGGGCACCTATTTTCCTAAAGCTCCTTTGAAAAATGTAGGCATAAATATTATCAGCAATGCTATATTACAATCTCTGTGCTGTGACTATCAAAGACACAAAGCAGAGAGCAATATTGGTTCATTCCATTATATAAATACTTCCCCAATATCTCTATATTCAATTGTATGCAGTGAAGTCCCCCATTAACTCAGCCATTCAAAGTGCCTCTAACCAAAAGTCTGTTTTTGTAGTTTTAGCCTCATAAATCTTACATACATTATTGTACCTGTATCATACAAACAGGCACCAGAAATCAGTGTTTTCAGTTCTTATCTTAAACATAATCATTTACCAGTGCTATTGTCTAGCACTGTTGAGTCCTGCCTCACAATTTTTGTGTGATACTGAAGTACAGTGTAGAATGTGTTAGTGTATATGATTGTTGTCTCCCTCCTAGTACTGTTGCAAAAACTAAATGAGCCAAATTCATCCCTGTTGCAGTTCTAATGACTGCCATAGAGTTAAAACAAAGATAATTAATTAAAAAAACCTCAGAAGCACTAATGTTCATAATCTCAGCACTATGGTTAATGCCCATACTATCATTATATACCGGAATCTGTATAACTATAAAGACTTTAGCATCTAGGCTATAATCCTAGGGAAGACAGGGACAGAACGTTTTAATGATTTTGCAAGTGTGTGTATCACTAGCGCCCTCTGCTGGATGGAATCAGAACTATTTAACTGCAAGCCCTATACCTCTTACAGCTATTGAAGACATTTGTTTAGCTGAAGCAATAGGGGCCTGTGTTATAGAAATAGGAGCGACCTGGGTTCCATCTGTGCTGTTGTCATGGAGGTCCCAGTGGCCATGATGTGTAGAATAGTAACATCTGTAGTCCTCCTTGGATTGTAATCCCCTTGAGGCAAGGGCTGTCTTTTGTTCTGTGTTGGTACAGCACCTAGACCAATGAGGTCCTGCTCCATGACTGGGGTTCATAGGCACTACCATAATACACCTAATAAATAATGTACAGCACCTAACACTATGGGGTCTTGGGTTATGCCTGCGGATACTAGGTGCTACTGTAACTCACCTAACAAATAATATACACCACCTAGCAAAAGCCATGACTGGAATCCTATATGCTACTGTAATTCATCTAATACATGTTGTACAGCTCCTAGCACAGTGGAGTTTGGCTAGTTGTTATGGTAATAATGACTAATAATAATAATAATTAATTTGTGCCTACAGTTTTGTTACAATGTATTAAGCAAGATAGACTCATGATCAAAAGAGAATATTTCTCAATCCCAAAAGAGCGGGGATGACAGGCCACATGCTTTGCTTTCAAAATACAAAAAGCAGGGGTCACACTGTAAAGTTAATAGGCAGGTTACAAACAAACAAGAGGCAGTACTGTTTTCACCCAACACCCAGTCAACCTGGTATGTTGTGATGGCCAATTTTATAAATGGGTTTCAAAAAATAGTCTAGATATATTTATGGAGGTCTATCAACAGCTATTAGCCAAGATGGTCGGGGATGCAACCTGATGCTGGAGGTGACTCTAAATCTCTCTGCCAGAATCCAGGAGGGGAAGGTTAGGATGAATCTCCTCAGAATTGGCTGCTCTGTACACTCCCCCTGAAGCTCCCCCAACTGGCCACTGTAGGAGACAGGATAGCGGGATAGATGAACCTTAGCTATGACCCCATACGGCAGATCTTATGTTCCTGAAGTAGAAGCAGAGTCTCACAGGCTGGTATTTGACCACATTTATTGGGCTTCACCTTCAAGATGCCCGAGACAGACTCACCAGAACATTCATCTCTTTTATTCTAAGACAAGTAACTAAATAGACAAGTTTTCTTACCAATATTTTCTTGTATGTCTTGAATTGCTGCAAAATAGTAATTAAAATTAGTGCAATGAATAGCAGAGAGAGAGAATAAGATCTGAGAGAGTGAGCAAAGAGATAGTGATCCATGGAGAACATTGTGAAAACTATTCATAGAGAATTCTGCTATTACACATGCATGACAGGTATCCTGCTAAATTCTCACTCCATATTTAATAGCCATCTGTTTTTATGACTCAGTCTGGGGCCCATTTATTTTAAACAATAGAGTGGAAAACACTTGTAGCGTGCCAACAGCATGATACATGCTTTAAGATATTTAACTCAACGAGGCTCCTGCCACTAAGATCATGTAATATAAACTGCCAATTTCCTGTAGTGATGAAGGATGCTCTTCAAAAAGAGTGATTGACATAGATGTTTAGTTAGTTCCAGATTTATTCTTTAAATGCATGTATGTTTGTTTAATATTTATTTTATCTCATGATATGGTGGAGCAGATCAGTTCTTTTATTTCAGAACTGTGAAGAAATTATAAATGGAAAAAGGGGAAAAATTTAAAAAAATGTTTGTGAAAATTGTTTCCATTTTTTTCAAGCAGCTCTACTTTGTGGAGTTTGGGTTTATAGGCATAAGAAGTGAAATGTGTTTTAATAAGAGACTGGCAGTTGTATAGTGTGGAGTAGGGTGACCAGACAGCAAATGTGAAAAATCGGGATGGGGGTGGGGGGTAATAGGAGCCTATATAAAAAAAGACCCAAAAATCGGGACTGTCCCTATAATATCGGGACATCTGGTCACACTAGTGTGGAGGCACTTTGGATCACCATTGGTCTGTGAGGTTTAAAGTACAGGGGACACATGGGAAGAAATCATGGATAAAAAATGGACATGAAAGTTACAGTTGTAGGTGGAGCAAAGATGGTGCTGGAGGAGAAAAGAGAAATTATATTGGAGTGGTCAGACAGGAGATAAAATTTAGGACAACAATCTCAACTTTGTTGTAGATTGCAAGGGAAAGCCAGTGAAAGAATATTAAGAGAAGGGTGGACTTAGATCAGGGGAGAAATTAGGTGACTTGTCAAGCAGAATTTGGGTCAATGGAAAGTGGGAGGGGATGCGGTGAAGATCTAGCAGGTTGTAAAGGTGGATGTTGCAGTGGTCAAGCTGAAAGCTGGAGAAGGCTTTTGGTGATGGAAATGGAGTAGAATGAGCCAATGTCATTGTGGAAGAACACAAAATAGTCAAATCTTGCCCACTCCATCAACGTGTGGGGAAATGGAGAGAGAGGAGAAGGAAATGATCAGAAAGCTGCATGTCAAGGGCAATAAAGAAGGGAGGAAAAGGACAGGCATTTTGATTAAAATTTTGCATAATATTAAGTTTGAGTTGCAAGTGGCAAGACAGCCTGGGAGTGGTATCTGAAAGGCAGTCAGAGATGTGTGACTGAATGGAAGGAAGAGATAAGAGGTGAAGAAGATGATCTATGGGTCTTTGTTTTAGAAGAGCTAGTGGAAGCTGTATGTCCGAATGATGTCCCACAGGGAGAGAGAGAATAGGAGAAGGCCAAAAGCATAGAGACACCAGTGGAGATCTCTATCCAGTCCCTAGTATGGGAGCAATTATTATGTCGTTGGTAATTAGGCAGCTATGTATGATCACCTTTTCTAATGTTCAGCCACATTTATTAATAATCTCTGATCAGTGATTGAAAATAAAATACATATAATAGTCATTCAAATAAAAATATGCAGCTTGTTTTCATTTATGGCAAAGCTCTGCCTGTCTACACTGAGCATTTTAATAAAATGAGACTTACATATGTAATCTGTCCTTTTGTTTGTCTCTAAAAGAGTAAATGAATGAAAAACAAGAACAAATGAAAGTTACTGGGGTAGTGATTGGCTTTAATTGAGAGAGAGAAGGGGCCATTGTGATCATCTAACCTGACCTACTTTATAACATAGGCCAGAGAACTGCCCCCAAATAATTCCTGGGGTCCTGGGTGAAAAGCTGTGAGATGGGCTGTGACACTTTATTTCATGTTATTCCATTGGTAAACCAGCTTCAAGTCTTTGCAAAATGTATATGAAAACAATTTCTAAAATAATAAATAACCCATAAAATTAAAAAAAACCAAAATGTCTCCACACACATCCAAAAAGAGCATTTCATTTGGAAATGAACTGCATTCAATTTTCCATATTTAATCTTGAAAATCTCATATAAGAACTTGACTGGGCCTGTCAACCAGACAAAAATACTTGGGGATGGTGGCCTTTCTTCTATACGCACACACGAACACACACAAGAGAAATGACAAATCATAAGAGCATTTGTATTCTCACCTAGTGTGCAGAGCAGACGTTCTTTTTCTGCAAAGAAATGACATTTAAATATAATTGTAAGATAGAAGGCAAATGTTGTTTAATATATTTTATGACATTTATGAAATATGCATTACAATTTACATCTATATCTATAATTTATTTTAAAATGCAATCATTCATACTGTATGGATCAAATTCTGCTCTCAGTTACACGGGTGCAAACCCAGTGTAAACTCAGTGATTCAATCCATGAACATATCACAATGTTTTTTACTTTATTTGAATATTTGTGTAGTTCACTACATTTTTTAGGAGTAATTTAAAATGGGCCTTGTTTGTACTCCTTGTCAGAAAATATTTTTCATTCCCATGGAAAAATTTGATTGTCAAAAAGTTAAAATTTTAAAATATTCAGGCAAAAAACAAACATTTTTATTTTAGAAATGCTCAGTGTTTGTATGAATACTGTAGGTTTTCCACAGAACATAAACACTTTCTGAAAAAAAATAGTGAAAACCCCCCAAAATTTTGACCAAGCCAACCTTTGGCCCTTGTTGAAAAATGCAGTATCCCCGTGCTTTGATATGTCACTCACATACAGCCTTAGACATTAGAATATATTTCATTGACAGAGGAGTACTGCCTAGGACAAAAGGTTTATCTCGGCCAACATAATATGTTAACATAATATATTTTAAGTCAATCTAGACAGCTTCCAGGAACAGGAAGAGTCTATGATGAATGGCCCTATCTGCCTAGCTCAATGAAACTATGTAACCAACCAGTATCAAACAGATCCCCATCATTCATGCATCAAAATCTATTAGTACTTTTTTGAAGTAAATTACATAATACATTTTCATGCTTACATTGTACTTACACATGAAGCTTTTCTGGTGTTATATGACAGCCTAAAGATTAGTCTTGTTTAATATATCATATACAGTTATTCAGTCATTACATAAATTGTACTTAGTTTAAATCAGTGGTCCCCAACGCGGTGCCTGTGGGTGCCATGGCGCCCGCAAGGGCATCTATGTGCACCTGCGTACTGGCCGGCGGACAAGTGTCTGCTGAAATGCTGCCGAAATGCGGCAACATCAAGAGGCATCGCCGCCAAAATGCCGCCGAGAAGTGGCATTTCGGCAGTGACGCCTCTTGATGACGCTGCTTGTTGGCAGCATTTCGGCGGCGACACCTCTTGATGACGCTGCTTGTTGGCGGCATTTCGGCGGCGACACCTCTTGATGCTGCTGCTTGTTGGCGGCATTTTGGCAGATGCTTGTCCGCCAGCCACGGTCCTCGGTGGCTCGTTGTCTGGTGCCCACCAGACGAAAAAGGTTGGGGACCACTGGTTTAAATTGTACTTTGAGTGATTTACTCTGTTGGTTCATTTCTTTCTTATTTTTTGTAGTGGATTAAGATTCACTTTTTAAGTTTTTCATAGTAGTTCATATCCACTTTTGATTGATTTTACTTTGGTTGTTTGTGGTGACATACAGAAGTTGATGTTAGTTTTGATTTGATTAGCACCTGAGTTTAGAGTTCAGTGAGTCTACTTGTGTGTTTAAAATTGAGCAAATGCTTAAGTGTTATGTTGGATTTCAGCCTGGGCTTGTTTCACTTAAATGCATCAGTGATCTAATAATGTTCCTGTAGTTTGAAGTTTCTTTTGAGAGTACCTGGGGGACTGAAATAGGGAAGCTCATGAGACTGGGAAATGACTTTACTGTAATTTCTTCTTTCCTTTCCTTTCTTTCCCCCCCCCTATGAAATTTTATTTTAAATTTTCTTACCTTCTGAAAGGTAAGCATGTCTAGGTTTACTCATAATTACCCATGGTTTCTGGCTTTCTAATTATTATGTGTGCTACATTCCCTAAGGAGAGAACTTGGCATGCTTGATAGCAAAGCTCAATCACAGCACAATTCCCCGTGGTGCAGAGTGAACATCTTAATTCCTGTTAAAGACCTCAGACTAAGATTTTAGAGAGATGTAACTCATGCACAGGATTTGTGTTGGCTCTTAGGCTATGGCTACATTAGAGAGCTTACAGTGGTGCAGCTGTAAATTCTCTAGTGTAGCCGTTCTGGGAGACTGACTTAATTAATCTAACCCCAACAAGATGCCATAACTATGTCAGCAGGAGAAGCTCTCCCACTGTTATAGTGCTGTCCACACCGGCACTTAGATCAGCGTAACTTATGTTTCTCGCGGGGAGAAGGGCTTATTCACACCCCTGAGTGACATAACTTATACCAATCTAAATTGTAGTGTGTAGTGTGAATATAGCCGAAATCTCACTTAAGCCTTATTTTGAAGTGGTGAATAGCCCTGATTGTAATCCCTTAGGCCTGGTCTACAGTAGGGGGGGAGTCGACCTATGATACGCAAGTCGGCGTAGCTTAGGTCGACTTACCTGGCTGTCCACATGGCGGCGAGTCAACCGCTGCCGCTCCCCCGTTGACTCTGCTTCCGCCTCTTGCGGAGGTGGAGTACAGGAGTCGACAGGGAGCGCGTTCGGGGATCGATTTATCGCATCTACACTAGACGCGATAAATCGATCCCTGATAGATCGATCACTGCCTGCTGATCCAGCGGGTAGTGTAGACGTACCCTGGGTGACAGATAGATGCATAGATTCTAATATTCACAAAGGTCCCAGTCCTCAGTGATTCCTTCACCTGGGTAAGGACTGATACCACTGTGATTCATGTCTTGGAAAATTTCAGCATGCTATGTAATATTCTCTTCATGAATCTGGCTCATGGAAATAGTCTTAACACCTTATATTATATCACATCATAAATATATTTACCTTCTTCATTTGTTTTCTTTTCATTTACTGCAAACACAGGGAATCATGTTGCAATGTTAATTACTCTTATAAGTTTCCCAAAGCCTTATTTCAGCCACAAAACAGCTTTAAAAAATTGGGCCAGATTCTCTCCATGTAGGATAAACCTGCTTTAGGAGACAGGAAATGGAGTTTCACTTGCAAATTATCTCCTCATTCATTTGAATGGGAGATGGTTTCTGCCAGTTCTCTAATTATGCAGAAAACCTGACCACATAAAGCAGTGAAAAAGTGAGGATGCTTCTGGAGGCCCCTTGCCTCAGCACATCAACCCCACCCATATTACCTGACTTGGCAGGGCAGCTTCTGAGTGAGCCAGACAAAACCCTCAGTGAACAGGATCAGATACTAACTGGCAGAATGACTGGGGGTGGGAAAAGAGGGGCATCAGAGTGAAGTGTAGGGAGAGCTGAAAAATAAGGAAAGGCATCCAAAACAATTAAGTGTAGATGAACTGAAATAAATGGGACTGATCATGAGACCTAAAGTCTGCCTACTGCAAACATTAAAAGTACACAGCCATAACATCACATAGGCACAGAACAAACCCACCCATCTCCTGTAATTTGAAAGCAGCTTCTCAGATCAGCACAGCAACTGCTATGTTAAACTTTTCTTCTAACATCATAGACTCATAGCAATGTAGGGGCTGGAAGGGATCTTGAGGGATCATCAAGTCCCACCGCCTGCACAGGGGCAGGACCAAGTTAACCTAGACCATCCCTGACAGGGTTTTGTCCAACCTGTTCTAAAAAAACCTCCAGTGATGGGGATTTCACAGGCTCCCTGAGACTGTGTCAAAATCAAGATATAGAATATGTTCATATAAATTTGCTTTCACTTGCCCAGTTACTTACCGAGCGAGATGTTGTGTCATTATTAACTGAAAAAAAGTAAAATGCTTTTTGAAAATGAGACACTTCCATCCTAGAATAATTTTGATGGAAACAGTCACTGGCATGAATGCTTAGTCTGTAATCCTGAACCATTCATTTGTGTCTGTTTTGGCTTTGAATATATTTATATGTGAGGAATTTACAAATTCTCTTGTCACAACAAGGGATCTGTCTGGTAAGGAAATATAATTTACAGACCCTTATACTTAATTTTCTGAATGTGGCCTTAGTAAACTACGTAAACCTAGACCATCCCTGACAGGATTTTGTCCAACCTGTTCTAATTTCAGTTTTTGTTTCTTTTTTTTATAGTTAAAGACTTCCATATCACGTTTTAACATTTTCACATATTTGTTAAAATAACATACACAGAAATACTTACTTTTCAATTTATAAGCTACAGCTGCAAGAAGGGCTATGCTAGGAAATAAAATGACCAGGAATGCAGCCATCCAACGGGAGGTGATCGGGAAGAAAACATCTGAAAAACATGTGAAAATGTCAGTAACGTTCTCCTAATTCTTAAGAAACATCTTGAAAATTATAAGGCCAACCAAATGGAGTTACTCAGGTTAACTTATGTGAGTCATTTATATGTATGTACTGACATTAATTAACCCTTTCAACAACCATATGAAGTTGGTGGGATAAGTATTATTACTCCCTCTTGAGGTGTGGAAAGTGAGAGAAGTTGAGCAAATTCTCAGAGGTGATAATGCAAGTAGCAGGGCTCAACGGACAGAAACGGGACAACTCACCTGGGTGAGTACTACAAAGCATAAGTAAGGGCTGTACAATCTGCCCAATAACCATTAAATAATAATGAAGAATTAAAGTAATGTTAATGTTGAAAAATTAAGCACACAAGAATCAGGAGAGGGCAAAATGAAAGTCATACACACCACCTTAACTCTGCCCTTTTTCCAGGATGCACCAGTACATTAAATGAGACAGAATTTTCCATATCTTTAGTAAGACAGAAAATGCCATGCAACTGTGTTACATATTCATGTGCAATGAAAGCCATTAGAACCCTGGTTCATTGTGCAGAAAGAAAATTCTTACTAATGTACTTGGGCAAACTATGATTTTTTAAAGTTTTAACACAGCTTTATCAAAATGGGTTTTTGCTGGAAACTGACAGGCAAGTATTTAGAAGAAGATAACTCCTAGCTCTTCTATCAGGCATTTCAATGGAAGATCTCAAAACATTGTACAAAGGAGGTCAGTATCATCGTCCCCATTTATAGGGAAACTGAGGTACAGAACAGGTAAATGATATGTTCAGTATCACTGAGCAGGTGAGCAGCACATTGAGGAACAGAACTCAGTTGCCCTAAATCCTAGTCCGGTGCGCCAGCCACTAGGTCAAACAAACTGGGCATTTATTTCTTATAAACAAGGCCCTGCGGCATCAGAGTTATGGTACATGCTTGCTGGAAACTAATACCAATAAACATCACATTGCCTGCACTTCAGACTTCTGGTCTTCTGCTTTCTGTCTGCGTGACAAGAACCAGGGGAGAGAGTGAAGGGAAAGCCCTCTGACAGGCACATCTACGCTGCAGTTAGACACCTGTGGCTGGTCCGCACCAGCTGACTCGTGTTTGCAGGGCTTGGGCTAAGGGGCAGTTTAATTCTACAGCTAAGGAATCCATGGCAGAGAAAGATGAAGTGACCTGCCCAAAGTCACTAAGGGAGTCAATAGACAAGACAAGAATAGAACCCAGGTCTTCTAACACTCAATATTGTGCCCTAACTAATAAACCAGATTAATCAGAAACGGGATTTACAACCTTCAGAAATCACCTCTGAAGTGCTGTACAAGAAAGAGAAAATCATTGGCGAGCCATGCTGCAATCCTTATTGCTATTGACTGACCTTTCTGTTTGTTACTCAAAAAACACGTCCAAATCAAGTCTGTTACAGATGTTCAAAGTTCTGCCCAGGTGCTGACCAAAGCAAAAAGCAGTTAAGAAAATGTAGAAATGTTACATGGGTCAGATCCTTAACTTGGATCAATGGGGCTACATCAGTTTACACCAACTGAGGATCTGGCCTCAAATTCTAAAGAAGGTAGAACATATCTCTGTCTCATTCTTCAAATCCATTTCTCCAAAAGGATAGAGAGGCTGGATACCTTTTTACATGTTTTGAGCAACAAAATGACAATTAAATTAATAAGCCCATTCCGTTAAGTGTAAAAGATTGTCAAAAATTCCCTTGTCTTGAAACAACTTCCTTCTAACCACCCTACTCAAACCTCTCTAGTAGAGAGGAATGTCTTAAATTCTGTGGCATGTAAACATAAATCTGTTCAAAGTACGTTCAAAAATACCTGAAAATGGTAGTCAATTATCCTACATGACTGTAATTTCCCAATTAAATTAGACGGCTAGATTCGCAATAATCTATCTCTTTATGATCATTTTTTGCTAAACTGATTTATTGGTCCTATGCACTGCTACGTGCTGTACATGGATATTTTTCCTTGCAGTTGAAGTTTGTACTTTCAGTTTACACATTTATGTAGTTATTTATTAACCAAATACAATAGTAAAAACGAAAGCAATTTTCCTTCAAAAAGAAGCAGGCAGCCAAGCTCGAATGTGATCTGAGTGTGTTAGCCCTGACTGCACAAAAAAAAGTTAGGCGCCTAAGTCCCTATTTTAGACATATAAGTCCTGGTTTCAGCACCGCTGTGATGTACTGCGCCCCTTTCCCACCCCACCACAAAATCATTCAGGTGCCTAAACTCACTCAGCTCTTAAGTTTCTACAGGAAAAGTTCCCTCTGCATCTATGTTCCTGCCTCTGGGCATGTGCACTGCAGCTTCCCATTTAGGCCTCCAGGTGCTGATCTCTGGCATAAGCCTGAGAGCAATTCACAAACCTGGGGAAGGTAGGCAGCTGACCACCTATGTTGTGTGCAGGGCCCAAATGTGTAGGTGTGCTCAGAGGCTGCCTATTAGATTGGGCCACTCACACAAAATAGTCGCTGGAGTAGAAGGAGGACAACCCTCATAACTTTTATCCCGGTGGTTAGGGCACCCACCTGGGTTATAGGAACCACTGGTTGAGGTTCCCCCCTTCATCTGCAGGGCAGAAGGGATTTGAGCTGCGATCTGCCATCTCTCAAGTAAGTGCTATACCCACTGTGGTATGGGACAATCTCGCGTGAGACTCCCTCAGTCTCTCCTTTTGAAGCTGTTCCACTGATGCTCAGTAATTATAGAGTAATTGGAGCAGAGAGGCTGGATCCTGCATCTCCCACAGATCACATGAGTGGTTTAATCACCGGGCTACAGAGTCATTCTTATGTTGCTTTTTGTCTCTCTCTGTGGCCCAAAAGGCTCTTTAAGATTGAATGATGGAAAGCGAGAAAAAGAAAGCATGGAAAATTGATAACTCCATAGTCTGCTGGTTAGCTCACTATGGCAGGATGTGGGAGACCCAGGAACCAGCTCTCCTGCTCCAATGACTCATTATTTATCTACAGTGGAACAGCTTCAACAGGAGAGCTTGACTATCCTGTAGCCCAGTGATTAGAGCACTCCCTGAAAGGTAGCAGAGCACTATTCAAATCATTTCTACCTCTCAGAAGAAGGGGGAGCTAAACCAGGGGTCTCCTTGCTCATCAGGCTGGCTTTTGTGAATCTCAGTGTAAGGCTCCTATCACTCTTCATTCAGTGTACAGGAGATTAGGTGCTGAGATCCAAGTCTGTGTATCACTGTGATTTTCCAGGGTGCCTAGAAGTTAGGTGTTGTGATACTGAACATCACATCACCTAACTCCTTTTGTGCATTCAGGCCTCACTCACTGGGATGTTTAAGAAGCAAATACAGAAACTGGGATCCACTTCTAAGTGAAAATGTGGCTCTCAGTGCTAGAGACTGTTCATTATTAGCAGTAATAGGTTCCTTTTTCAACTGCTCTGACTGATTTGTAAAACTCCACTTCTGGAGTCCCCTCCTGACATCTTTTTCCCCAGGCTTCTTCACTTTTCCCTAGGATAACACAGCTCAGGGAGCAGCCCTCCACCTACATGCCTCCCTCCTGAAATTCAGCTACACAGAGAGTCATTCCACTCAGTAGAAAGAGAAAACCTCCTGTTTGTTCATACATCTTGAGAATCTTAAAAACCCCTCTGCAAAACCCAGTATTGAGGGTTGGTGATTTGAGCTGGCTGGGAATTTATGAACAAAATGTTTTTTGTGCTTGTTGAAAAAAAATGCTGTTGTCTCAAAAATGAAACTGTGTACAGGAAAAGCTAGATTGTGATTAAACTTTTGCTGGGTAGGTTGCTGAAGTCCAGGATGGAATTTCTGTTAAAAAGGAATGTCTCTCTTGAGCGGCTCACAACTGGGAGTGCCTATCTTAGGGCAGACAGTCAGAAAACAAAGGCACATACCCCAGACTGATAGCAGGTTCTATAATTAGTTTTCACCAAGCCATTAACAAATCTGAACTCCTGGATCACTATACCAGTCTTACAATGGAGACACAGACAGTCCCCTTAGCCTCTGCAGACTATCTTGCCACCCAGACAAACTGAACTTTGTGATAAAAGGTTACTTAAACCTAAAATCACACTAGATCAGATTTCGCTCAGTCCCAAGAGACCAATCATTTATGCCAGACTAATTGATACTCCAGATCTTACAACAAAGACAAAGCTGGTAGCCAATTCTATAGTAAACTAACTAAAGTTTTATTAGATAAGAAAAGGAAGTGAGAGGTATTGAGAGGTTAAAGCAGTTCAAATATAATAAGAGGTGTGTCACAGTCTATAATACTAAGTCATAGGTGAGATGTAGTAATCTGCCAGTTTCCCAAAAGTCTTTTCACAGTACTCAGATTGTCTCTGGGGATCTCTGCTTTGGATCTGGTACACTCCCTGTAAGAGTCCAAACAGTCCAGAGATAAAGGATCTTTCTTTGAATCCATATTTATAGAAGACAAGCTGACAGTCTGTCTACCCACATGGGTTTTCCCTTTGATGATGATGAGTGAGGAATATGCTTAGTGTTTTGTCTTCTGACCACCATGCATAATGGCCACTTGCTTTGAAATTAGCACTTTCTGTTAAAGACTTTAACTCATAGAATCATAGAAGATTAGGGTTGGAAGAGACCTCAGGAGGTCATCTAGTCCAACCCCCTGCTCAAAGCAGGACCAACACCAACTAAATCATTCGAGTCAGGGCTTTCTCAAGCCGAGCCTTAAAAACCTCTAAAGATGGAGATTCCACCACCTCCCTAGGTAACCCATTCCAGTGCTTCACCACCCTCCTAGGGAAATAGTTTTTTTTTCAAAATAGCCAACTTAGACCTCCCCAACTGCAACTTCAGACCATTGCTCCTTGTTCTGTCATCTGTCACCACTGAGAACAGCTGAGCTCCATCCTCTTTGGAACCCCCCTTCAGGTAGTTGAAGGCTGCTATCAAATCCCCCCTCACTCCTCTACTGCAGATTACATAAGACCAGTTCCCTTATAACATTATAACAGCAACAGACAAGTAAAAACAATACAGGTAACATTCCACTAGTTTTCATGAAGTTAAACATCTGAATACACTCTTACATTTGCACTCATTTTGTTCTATACTAATACACAAGTGTACTGACTTGAATATACTCTGACATGACCTGATCTGCCAGCATCACCCCCCCCCCCCCATATCTGGGGAACTACTCAATGATGTGAATGATGCAGGTTCAAATCGCTTCTCTAAATAAGATGAAGAAGGGACTTAAACCTGGGTTTTGTTACATCCCAGGTAATTGCATTATTTAATGGTGGCTGATTTTCTCCCTCTGTCTCTTTGTCTCTGGCTTTTGGGGAAAAAGGGACAGATCTCAATTTCATCCCAATGTGGGACAGCACGTTGTTTTGAAATCTCCACCATTTTTGCAGGAAGAGGGATAGCAGTAATGGGGAGGGATAGCTGAGTGGTTTGAGCCCTGGCCTGCTAAACCCAGGGTTGTGAGTTCAATCCTTGAGGGGGCCACTTAAGAATCGGGGGGCAAAATCAGAACTTGGTCCTGCTAGTGAAGGCAGGGGGCTGGACTCGATGACCCTTCGGGGTCCCTTCCAGCTCTATGAGATAGGTATATCTCCATATATATATATATATAAAAAGGAAGGGAAGTCTGTTTCCTGCCAAGCTATGGTGGTGCTAGTGGTTTCATGACAGCCCTGACTTGCAGGTGATGAGGCTGTGGGAGGGGACAACGCCTCATATGGACTCTGAGGAGATTTTCCCCTCACTTTTAGGGGATGACTCCTCAATAAGGGCAGGCCCCAGGAATCCATCTTAATGATACTGTGCCCCCCTCCCCTTCCTGCTCTCTCCGCATCCCCCAGGGCATTCAGATGTCACTCTGCTGAGGCAGGGCTTTTCTCTGTCAGTGCGTTGCCCCTGAGGGCACATACAGGCTCTGAAGGGGCCTGGCTCAGAGGGCGAGCAGCTCCTGCCCAGCGTGGGCCACCCAATAATGAGGGTCCCATATCGCCCCACTGGTGGCTCAATCACCCCACTAGTGGCTCAGCCTAGCAAGCTGCTGGCAGCAGGGGCGATAGGCCTGGCCAGAGCCCCCAAAAGATGTACCAGAGAAGAGAGTTCTAATAACATTATCTACCCTCAAAAGGAACTTCCCCCAATCTTTCACCCTGGGGGACTTGTACCCCATAATCTCTCCCCAGGCCGGAATTACACTTCATAATGTGTTCCTGGTTGAAATGTCCCCATAATCTATTCTCCAGAGGTATTACACTCCATAATCTGTCCCTTAGGAGAGATTGCACCCCATAATATGCTGATAGGGAATTAGCCCTCCAAATTTGCCCCTCTAGGGGACTTACATTCCACAATTTGTTCCTGACACAACTGCACCTCTATATATCTGCCTCCTCAAATACCTCTGCCCCTTGACCCACCCAGTTTGAATACAAGAGCAACAAATATCCTTCAAGATGGATTTTACTTAGGACAGTTTATTTGGATACACCAAAGAACGGAAGGAAGTTGGTATAATTGAAAAGCCAGGGTGCAGGAATCTAAATGGTAACCATATACAGCTACCATGATGCTGTATTATCCAAATGGATTATTTCAGGTTGTATTTGTTGGACAGGTGATGTTCAAATTGATTTTAACGCACCAGGTATTTTTGAATTGTTTCAGTTGTGTTGAAATAAGCAGCTTTGGATTCTTTTTAGAGGAAGAATAATGCATGAAAATAAAACCACACAAAATAAGTAGAATAAAAAAGGAAAAGAACATGTATTTGGTGTTTAGAGTAATAATAACATTTTTCATCAGTAGATCTCAAAGTGTTCTATAAAGGACGTCAGTTTCCTTATCCCCATTGTACAGTTGGGGAAACTGAGGCACAGAGAGACTGTGACTGGGCCAATGTCACCCAGAAGAACAGCAGAACTGAGAATAGAAACCAGGTCTCCTGAACCCCACTCCAGAGATTGATTAACTAGGTCATGATGCCTCCCTCTTGGTATCTGGTTTATATAAAATATATATTTTATCATGAGAGAGAGAGAGAGAGAGACAGAGAGTCCAATTATAAGGAGAAGTATTAAAATCTACTCTCTTTTTTCCTCCATCTGTAGAATAGTTTTGTTTTTGTTTATTTCAGATGAACTGGGCAGGTGTTTTGGAGACACAAGGGGAATTTACTTTTTGAGAAAGTTCTAACACTTCGTGACTCATCTTAATTCCTAAACCGCTTGAGCTAGTGTGGGAAAAGTAGAATATGAAGCCCAGGAGTCATATATAAAGTAACTACTTCAAGGTTTCTGAGAAATATAATGAATTTTGTGTTGCTTAAGCTACATTAGTGACTCAGGAGTGCCTACAGATTTATATAATGTATTAACAAAACTACTATACGTACTGGGATCAATAAAGCCAAAGTTAGGGAATTATCCCCATCAGTGAAATACACCCAGAGGCAGGTTCCATGTTTAAAGAAATATGGACAGTTTAATAAAAAATACATCATAATGACAACACCACTCTTTGAGGTCTAACCACTTAAAAAGGCAGCAGAAAACATCTGAGGACTTCCAAGAGGGCATAAAGTTAGACTCTATTCATAACCTTAATTTTTTAAATTTTCTGTATTGCATAATCAAACTCTCTCTTCCAAGTATTGCTTTAGATGTCACAGGGGAGAGCTAATATGCTTTTTGAGGGTTTGTATTAGAAATTTAATTTTTCTTCATAACCATTCCTGTATAACTCCTAACCAGCAACTGAATAATTGCAAGATTTTATCCTCTTCTCTGTGGGTAGCCATCCATAAGGGTGTCTTTTCTAACTATTGCTACATTGCTTGGCAATATCACACTTTCATTTCCCCTCCATCTCAACACATTCCCCCCAAGATTTTGTCATTAAAGTATTTTCCTATTTAAAAAAAATGCAACAGAAAGTTAAATACAAATATTTCTATGAAGACAAGTCTCATTCCTTTCAGAATTTATTGATTTCGACTTCTGAGTTAGCAAGCCTATGACAAGCGCTTTTGTCCTTTTTCTTCTGTTTTATTTTATCATCAGTTTCTACTTTGATTATTTTACTGTTTCTGGTGTTTCACATGTTTACATTCCCTTCTCCCCTCTGTTTTGAATTTTACTTCTCTAAAATAACTAGATCTCATTTTTCCTTTCTCAGAGGCTTTAGAGGAATAGGGACTCTGATGGGGTGGATTGCTAGTGGTTTCTGCTCTCCTGTGCTGGGACTGAGGAATGGGTAATACCAAATTTTATTAGTAAACGCTGCAGGGATAGTTGTGATGAGGAACATATGTCCTGCATCCTAAAATGAGATTCTTCCCTCTTTCTGATCCAGAAATACACCAATCACTTTATATGGCATATCCTTCTTTTCAATCTTATCATTTTTTATGCTTGAAAAAAAGTCTCCCTGAGATCTCTTCAGAGACCAATATCCCTCCTCAGGGAGTTTCTCTGCCTTCTCTCTTTTCACTCTGTCCCTCGCCGACTGACTAAGCACCCCCAGCTCCCAGTCCAGTTTCTCCCCCACCTCCACCTCCCAGTACTGCGTCCCAGCCACAAACCCCTCCTTCCCCACCACGAGCAGGGCCCTGGAGACTGCATCCAGCTCAGGAGATGCAGGTTCTTGTCAGACTCTTTTCTGATCCTCTGACAGTTTGAGTTCTGGGTGTTTGCAATCCGGATCCAGAGTGATGGGAACTGGGGAGAGAAAGCGGAATGGTCCCCTGGTTAGTAAGGAGTGAATCAGGGACACTCAGTGTAAAGAGAACAGACAGAGGAGAAATGAATTTTAAAATGACAAATTCATATAAACATCAGCATAACGGGTACTGTATGACAGTAATTTACACACTCTGCAGGCAAAGTCCAACCCTGGGGCAGGGAGAGGGCATGGGGAGCTCTTCCTGCTCTTACACTCCAGTACTGGAGTAAGGCAGCAGGGGAGCTGGCTAAGGTCCCTACTGTTGTGTCTTTGCTCCAAGGGAGCGACATCTGCTGGCTTTGGGCCAGGAGGAAGCAATTTCTGGAGGTGAGATACAAGCTGCTCCTTTGTGAGCAGCAGTAAGGCGCAATAAGGAGCATATTGCAAACACATCGCTCTGAACCACCCTGCCCTGCTGTGGCTGGATGGCTGCTGGACATGCTACTAAAATGATTAGGGGTTTGGAACGGGTCCCATATGAGGAGATATTAAAGAGGCTAGGACTTTTCAGCTTGGAAAATAGGAGTCTAAGGGGGGATATGATAGAGGTATATAAAATCATGAGTGATGTGGAGAAAGTAGATAAGGAAAAGTTATTTACTTATTCCCATAATACAAGAACTAGGGGTCACCAAATGAAATTAATAGGCAGCAGGTTTAAAACAAATAAAAGGAAGTTCTTCTTCACACAGTGTACAGTCAACTTGTGGAACTCCTTACCTGAGGAGGTTGTGAAGGCTAGGACTATAACAATGTTTAAAAGGGGACTGGATAAATTCATGGTGGCTAAGTCCATAAATGGCTATTAGCCAGGATGGGTAAGAATGGTGTCCCTAGCCTCTGTTCGTCAGAGGATGGAGATGGATGGCAGGAGAGAGATCACTTGATCATTGCCTGTTAGGTTCACTCCCTCTGGGGCACCTGGCATTGGCCACTGTCGGTAGACAGGATACTGGGCTAGATGGACCTTTGGTCTGACCCAGTATGGCCATTCTTATGTTCTTATGTACTCAGATGGTACCACCTCTTTAGTGAAGAGAAGTAGGATTTTTCCTATGTGTTGCTATGGAAAAAACATTAGGAAAAGTACTAGGGGTCTGATCCTGAATTGTGCTGAGCTCTCTAGGCCAGCAAAGCACATCAGAACATGAGTAGCTCAATTGACTGCAACTGCTTCATTGGAACAGGTCAGAATGCTTGGCACCCTATGTGCTTTTTAATGCACGCGCACGCACACACACACACACCTAAAGGCAAGAATCACACAATGCTCTGCCACATCATAAGGCCACCACAACTGACCGGAAGGATGTGAAATTCTACTGTTACGTTACAAACCACAAGTGCTTTAAAAACTGGACTCAAAGGGTGAATTAATCCTGGAGTGAAGCTCTATTCTGGAATTGTTTTATTTGTCTTTAAATAAGAGGCTTATTTCAGGCTTGATTTTCCAGACACATGGTCCATCCCAGAGCTCCCAGCATGAAGGGGAGCGTCAAGCAGCACACTTAAGATGGTGCAGTCGGGTCCCCTGCTCTGCCTGAAGAGCTCTGGGAATGCTCACATCAGCCCCTGTCTGTCCTGCTGCCAGTCTTCTTCCCAAAACCTTCACTCTCCTGCCTTTCTCCACTGCTGGTGACAGCTCTGTCTTAACCCTGGGGCACAGACTCACAACCTTGGTGTTAGCTTCACCTTGTCTCCCTGCTGACAGACCTTGTCTGTTTTTTCTTCACAACATCTCAACAATCCACCTCTCCCTGCCTATCCCTATGACTAAAATGCTTCACCTCCTCCTCTCTCACCTCCCCAGCTTGCACCTCATGTCCCAACTTTCATTTAAATCACAACAGGTCAAGTCAGGCTCCTCAAGTGCTGTGTGTCTCACTGCCTCACCTGTCAGTCACCTTCTTTAATCCCTCCATTGTCTTCCTCTGACCCTGCTGTCATAGGTTTCACCCCCACTCTGAACTTTAGGGTACAAATGTGGGGACCTGCATGGGAACTCATAAGCTTAATTACCAGCTTAGATCAGTATGCTGCCACCACCCAAATATTGGAGTCATTTGGGAAACTCTGTCTTCTCCCCCAAAAACCTTTCCCTCCCAAGTACTATAACCCTTCCCTGGGTAGTTTTGAGAGACTCCTCCACCAATTCCCTGGTGAACACCGATCCAAAAATCCTTGGATCTTAAAACAAGGAGAAATTAACCATCCCCCCTCCTTTTCCCCACCAATTCCTGGTGAGCCCAGATCCAACTCCTTTGGATCTTAAAACAAGGAAAAATCAATCAGGTCTCTAAAAAGAAGGCTTTTAATTAAAGAAAAGAAAGGTAAAAGAAAAACCTCTGGGAGATAGCATACAAGCTGATCTCACAGACAACAGATTTAAAACACAGAGGATGTTCCCCTGGGCAAAACTCTTAGTACATCAAAAAATAGCCAATTTGATTATACCTATAATGCCCAAGACAGGTTACAAAAGAAAATAAACATAAGCTAATTCCTTCACTAAATACTCACTACCCTGTTTGATTCCTGATTCCTTTTCCTCTCCGGCCAGAACTGAAACTGACCCAGACAAAGGGAACTTCCCTCCTTCCTTTTGAAACATCTTGTCCCCCCATTGGTTCCTTTGGTCAGGTGTCAGCTAGGCTAGGTGAACTTCTTAACCCTTTACAGGTAAAAGAGGCATTAACCCTTAACTATCTGTTTATGACACGCCCCCCAAATCTCAGACAGTGTTGGACCGCACTGGCTGTGATTTTTTTCCTAGAACTTTAGAATAAACAGATTAATAAAACACATGCACCTTTACATATACTACTAATTATGTAAAAACTACAAGATTTTTCACATTTCAAGGACAATTTTAACCAGTTACTTCTGGGAAACTTTCCCGGGAGAGTGCATCTGCCACTTTGTTAGAAGCTCCTGAAATGTGTTGAATTTCAAAATCAAAATCTTGGAGAGTTAAACTCCACCGAAGAAGTTTTTTGTTATTTCCCTTGGCGGCATGAAGCCACTTTAGTGAAGCATGGTCGGTTTGTAGTTGGAAACGCCATCCCCAAACGTATGGGCATAGCTTTTCCAGCGCGTACACAATGGCGTAGCATTCTCTTTCGCAGATTGACCAGTGGCTTTCCCTCTCAGACAGTTTCTTGCTGAGAAACACGACAGGATGGAATTCTTGATCCGGTCCTTCCTGCATTAAAACTGCTCCTACACCACGCTCGGACGCATCTGTGGTTTGTCAAAGTCTGGGACCCTTAGCACAGGGTCAGACATGAGTGTCGCCTTAAGCTGGTTAAAGGCCTTCTGACACTTATCAGTCCACTGAACTGCATTTGGCTGTGTCTTTTTGGTCAGGTCTGTCAGTGGGGCAGCGATTTGGCTGTAGTGCGGTACAAATCGCCCGTACTATCCGGCCAAGCCTAAGAAGGATTGGACCTGTTTCTTTGACTTTGGGATAGGCCACTTTTGGATAGCATCCACTTTGGCCTGTAGGGGGTTTATAGTTCCTTGACCCACCTGGTGTCCAAGGTAAGTCACTTTGTTTAGGCCTATTTGACACTTTTTAACCTTAACAATTAGTCCTGCCTGCCTGATGCGCTCGAAGACCCGTTCCAGGTGCTCCAGGTGTTCTGTGTCAATGGAGTGGTATGCCCGTTCAGTCCGTCCTGGGGTGGCTGAGAACATTGGTGCAAAGCTAGTGCACAGCTCCTTGATCTGCTGTCTCTGCAGACATCCAAGGGTCATGGAGAGGTTCACCTCTTCCATGCCACCGTCACTTTTTCCTTCGTAGTAGACACCTTCAGGCCACTCCGCGTCATCTGTTCTCTGGGCTGTAAACTGGAAAACTTTTAATTCTCTGGAATAAAAGGGCTTAATTGAATTAACATGGTATACCTTAGGCTTCATATTTGAGGTGGGGGATGCTATGAGATAGTTAACAGCTCCTAGGCGTTCCTGGACCGTGAATGGCCCTTCCCATGACGCTTCCATTTTATGGGCCTGGAGTGCTTTTAAGACCATGACTTGGTCTCCTACTTTGAAGGACCGTTCTCGGGAATGTTTATCATACAAGGCCTTTTGCTCCTCCTGCGCATCCTTTAGGTTTTCTTTAGCAAGGGCTAAAGAGTGTCGGAGGGTGTTTTGTAGGTTGCTTACAAAGTCTAGAATGTTAGTTCCTGGAGAAGGCGTAAACCCCTCCCATTGCTGCTTCACCAACTGTAATGGCCCCTTAACCTCGCGGCCATACACAAGTCCAAAAGGTGAAAACCCTAAACTGAGATGTGGTACAGCCCTGTAGGCAAAAAGCAACTGCTGCAATACTAGGTCCCAATCATTGGAGTGTTCATTTACGAATTTACGTATCATGGCCCCCAAAGTTCCATTAAACCTCTCCACCAGGCCATTGGTTTGATGGTGGTAAGGGGTGGCAACCAAGTGATTCACCCCATGAGCTTTCCACAGGTTTTTCATGGTCCCTGCTAGGAAATTAGTTCCCGAATCTGTAAGGATGTCGGAGGGCCAACCTACCCTGGCAAAAATGTCTGCTAATGCCTGGCACACACTTTTAGCCCTGGTGTTGCTTAAGGGTACTGCTTCCGGCCATCGGGTGGCAAAATCCATGAAAGTTAGTATGTATTGTTTTCCTCTGGGTGTCTTTTTTGGGAAAGGACCCAGAATATCCACAGCTACTCGCTGAAAGGGAACCTCAATTATGGGGAGTGACTGGAGAGGGGCTTTGACCTGGTCTTGGGGTTTTCCCACTCNGACCATTCCCACCCTCTTGGCTAGCTTCACATGGTTGGCCAAGTCTTCCCCCAGCAGCATGGGGATGGGATAATTGTCATAGACTGCAAAAGTCCACATTCCTGACCAGCCCTTGTACTGGACAGGCAACTTGGCTGTAGGCAAGGTTAAAGAGTTTGACATGAAGGGTTGGATTGTCACCGGCGCCTCTGGGTTGATGAATCTGGGGTCCACTAGGGATTGGTGGATAGTTGACACTTGTGCTCCAGTGTCCCTCCACGCGATAACCTCCTTTCCGCCCACTCTCAAGGTTTCCCTTCGCTCCAAGGGTATTTGAGAGGCATCTGGGCCTGGGGATCTTTGGTGTGATTGTGGTGTAATGAACTGTAATCGGTTGGGGTTCTTGGGGCAATGGGCCTTTATATGTCCCAGTTCATTACATTTAAAACATCGGCCTGCTAAGGTATCACCGGGGCGAGGTGGGTTGCTGGAGACTGGTGTGGGGTGACGATAAGGGGTTTGGGGTTTAACTTGGGATGTAGGTGGGGCCTTGGGCTGCCCCTGGTGGTAGGGTGTGGTTTGAGGTTTTCCCTCTGCTCCCTCCACCCGTTTTGTGTTGATTTTCCCCGCCTCACTGGCGGCCTGGGACTGTTCGTATTGATCAGTGTAAGAAGCAAGACTTTCGACTGAGTCCATTGTCTTATCCCATAACCACTGTTTAATATGATCCTTGGTCATATTCAGGAATTGTTCCTGAGTCATTAAATCAATCATTCCTTCAAAGGTAGTTACACCCCTGCCGTCGACCCATTTCTTTAACAGATCCTTTATCTGGTGTGCATAAGCTGTATTACTTAGTCCAAGCCCTCTCTGAAGGGTTCTAAATTTGACTCTGTAAGTGTCAGGTGTAACTTGAAATTGCTTTAAAACCAAATCCTTAAATTTACCATAGTCAGAAGCCTCCCCAATAGGCATCTTGTTGAATACATCCAGAGCTCTTCCAGTCAATTTGGCTACCAATGTGGTCATCTTTTGTTCTTCAGGAATGGTATGGAGAGTGCATAGTCTCTCAAAGGTGAGGAAATATTCAGCAATATCACTGGACTCGTCATACTGTGGACATAGTCGCTCCCATTTATGGATTTTTGGGGAAGTGGAGCCAGCAGGTGGCGGATTTCGTCTCTTCAACTCCATAACAGCCAGTTCATGTTTCTGGGCCTCTCTCTGGGCCTCCATAGCCCTCTTGTGGGCAGTTTCTTCCCTGACTTT
This sequence comes from Platysternon megacephalum, assembly GCA_003942145.1. Classification (NCBI taxonomy): domain Eukaryota; kingdom Metazoa; phylum Chordata; order Testudines; family Platysternidae; genus Platysternon; species Platysternon megacephalum. Next base: position 60,912 of record QXTE01000473.1, read on the forward strand.
TTCTGCCTCCATAGCCCTCTTGTGGGCAGCTTCCTCTGCCTCCACAGCTCTCTTGTGGGCAGCTTCCTCTGCCTCCACCCTTGCTGTCTCTGCCTCTATAGCTCTCTTGTGGGCAGCCTCTTCCCTCGCTTTTTCTGCATTAATTTCTAATTGTCTTAGTTCTAACCGTCTTTTATGTTCATTTTCTCTCTTTGTTGCTTCTAGTCTAGCTAGCTCCAGCTTGTTGGCTGTTTCACTGCTAGTCATTTTCCTGCTTTCTTCTGCTGGGCCACACACCCCTGCAGTTCACTGACTGGGATGCCTCAGCTCAGGGTTGCTTAGTTACCAGAGACTTCCACAGTATTCGGTGTTCCTTTTCTGGTTTCCCCTAGCTATCTTTGTTTGAGAGGTAGAAAAAAACAACAACCCAGCTTGTAAATTCCTTTGTTATTGGAACTTGACCACTCGGAGTAAGAAAGAAAACAAGGAAAACTGGTTTTGTAACTCGTCTGGCAATATGCTAATTTCCTTCCAGCTGTTCACAGCTGGGAACCTTTCTTCTAACAAAAAGCCCTTGTTAGAAAAACTTAACCTGTTTGCCTTCAGGTCAAAAGATAAGATCTGTATCTCTCCTTCACTGTTTCCCCAGCATCTCCAAGGAGAGAGAGAAAAGAAAATCTGGCTTGGTTCCTTTTCAATCTTCCCACCGCTGCTCACCATGTCATAGGTTTCACCCCCACACTGAACTTTAGGGTACAAATGTGGGGACCTGCATGGGAACTCATAAGCTTAATTACCAGCTTAGATCAGTATGCTGCCACCACCCAAATATTGGAGTCATTTGGGAAACTCTGTCTTCTCCCCCAAAAACCTTTCCCTCCCAAGTACTATAACCCTTCCCTGGGTAGTTTTGAGAGACTCCTCCACCAATTCCCTGGTGAACACCGATCCAAAAATCCTTGGATCTTAAAACAAGGAGAAATTAACCATCCCCCCTCCTTTTCCCCACCAATTCCTGGTGAGCCCAGATCCAACTCCCTTGGATCTTAAAACAAGGAAAAATCAATCAGGTTTCTAAAAAGAAGGCTTTTAATTAAAGAAAAGAAAGGTAAAAGAAAAACCTCTGGGAGATAGCATACAAGCTGATCTCACAGACAACAGATTTAAAACACAAAGGATGTTCCCCTGGGCAAAACCCTTAGTACATCAAAAAATAGCCAATTTGATTATACCTATAATGCCCAAGACAAGTTACAAAAAGAAAATAAACATAAGCTAATTCCTTCACTAAATACTCACTACCCTGTTTGATTCCTGATTCCTTTTCCTCTCCGGCCAGAACTGAAACTGACCCAAGACAAAGGGAACTTCCCTCCTTCCTTTTGAAACATCTTGTCCCCCCATTGGTTCCTTTGGTCAGGTGTCAGCTAGGCTAGGTGAACTTCTTAACCCTTTACAGGTAAAAGAGGCATTAACCCTTAACTATCTGTTTATGACACCTGCACATCAGGATCATGCTTTTCATCCACATCTTCAAGGCCCTGCATAGGGAACCTGCCTCTCCACCTTCATCTTTCACTATTCCCTCTTTCACTTCACCAGATTCTCACCCCAACTTTTCTTTTTATTCTTCTCCCCCTCATCTTTATGCCTTTTCCCATGCTTCCTCTTATTCCTGGCGACCCCTCTTCTCTTAGTATTGAAGGCACACATCTTCTCTACACTGACGTTTCTTCCTAGGTAAAACACCACTAATATTAACCCACAGCAGCAAAATGCTGTTGCAGAAACACACATACACACAAAATCATGTTATAAGACATAAGTACCATTTAGGTTTTATCCATAACATGCAGTGTATGAATATTTTTCTCTATTTATTAGGTACCAATAATGGGGCTTGTAGAAGAAAGAGAGAACATGAGGCCTGGAATAAAGGGCCTGGTATGAGGCCTAACTAAAGTCAGGCCCTGCTGCTATAAAGGACAGTGAGCAAAAGTCAGGCTATGAGCAAAAGTTACACCCTGTTACAAAGCAGATGCCTGCTTGCAAGTTCACTATCCAATACATTAACTTGGCAAGGACAGGGCTGGCATTGCAAAAACACAAACACTCCTAGACACAAAGTATTCACGTAAACACATTCCCGATGGGTAGTATCAGAACACCCCGGTACAAGGTTACAGTGTAAATACACTCTCCAAAGATAGTACCGGGACACACTGACCCCTCCTAAAGATAAGGTCAGGATGACAGTGTGATGGATAGAGATGTTTTGCGCGAACCAATAGGTACGAGGTAAAGGGTGGTAACTAACCATGTCAGAGGGGCGATACGTAATGTGTTTGTATCAGTGTATAAAAGAGGGGTCACAGAGGGGGTGTCTGTCCAGACTAGGGGGGAGCGGAGAGTCCTGCCGCTCACTGAGCTGAGTCCATTGTAACGGGCATACATTTCTTAATATCCCCATAGAGTCTGCCGGGTGCTATTACTGTACTTCATTGACAATAAACCTGGCCAAGTGTCTTCACTACTGAACCAAGTCTGTGGTCTTATTGAGCAGTTCGATCGAGGTCTGCTGTGTCAGTGATCTGCGCAGAGACTGCATAGCACACAGGGCGAACACAGACATAGCCCACACAGGGAGAACACACACATTGCCAACAACTGACAACAGGGGGGGCTATTCATGTTTAGAGTCATGCTCATGTTTAAACACTGTGCTGGACTGGGGCCTTCAACTGTAAACTGTTCTTGACAGGGACCGGACCTTCCAAGTGCTTCTACAGCACTGAGCTCATCGTTAGTGCTTAACAGATAATTACTGCTGTTGGGAAACAGGTCAATACCATAGAATTTAAGGTACCGATGGACTGAGAGATATAATATATGTTTATATTATCTGTAAATATATCCAGTCAATGTACAAGGAATGATTTTCAATTCAAATCTTAATTTGTGAAAGAAAATATCTCATAATTGATAGATAACAGGTTTACTCTATGCACTGGAGCTTACCTGCATAGCTCTGAGCTCTTCTGAATTCTACAGAGGGAAAAAGCAATTACTGCCTTGACAATCTATGGCAGAGTGAAATACAATGGAGTTTAAAATATCTTCTGTCTGCCTACCCATGTGTTTATAGCACACTCATCTCCATGCTGTTTTAATCTAGTTAATACACAAGCAATAATTATAATTTTCATTTAAAGAATAAGCGGATCATTTAAAACCAATCAACTTACCCAGCTCTCCTGAGAGTCGATCTGAAATGAAAGGAAACTCCAGTCACTTACCCTAACTAGTTCTTTTCTGATACTGTTTTTAAAATTCTGAGAACTCTGTACAAACAATGCTTAGACAACGGGGCTCAGTCATGCAATTTTTTGTGTGCTAGTACAGGTCTGTCGCATCTTACGCGCATTTAACATGTGTGATTTCAGCTTTATGCGGTCGGCGAAAAAAAAGAAAAAAGAAAAAAAAAGAGAAAAATAACAGTTTTAATACTGTACCTGTAGTGCAGGCAATTCCGCCCGCATTACACTCAATGTAATTTTGACTATACGCGATTTTCGCTTTACGCGCTGACTGCGGAACGTAACCCCAGCGTAAGATGCGACAGACCTGTAGTTCTTTAACCATGGTAACAGTCCCATTACAGTTAATGGAACTACTCACCTAAGTAAGAACTGAGCTTTTGGTTTTAGAGCTTCTTTATGGGAAACGTGGCAATCGCTTGGCCACTGAGGCTGAGATTTATGAGAGCTGGGAACCTATTTTCCTTAAGCTCCCTTGAAAATCCTAGGCATAAATGTTATTAACAATGGTATGTTACGATCTCTGTGCTGTGACTATCAAAGACGCAAAGCAGAGCGCAATTTTGGTTCATTCCATTAAATACTTCCCCAACATCTTTATATTCAATTGTCTGCAGTGCAGTCCCCCATTAACTCAGCCATTCAAAGTGCCTCTAGCCAAAAGTGATTACCAGGGTCTGTTTTTGTAGTTGTAGCCTCATAAATCTTACGTAAATTATTGTACCTGTATCATACAATCAGGCACCAGAAATAAACGTTTTTAGTTCTTATCTTAAACATCATCATTTACCAGTGCTATTGTCTAGCACTGTTGAGTCCTGCCACACAATTTTTGTGTGATACTGAAGTACAGTGTAGAATGTGTTAGCTTATATGATTGTTGTCTCCCTAATAGCAGTGTTGCAAAAACTAAAGAGCCTAATTAATCCCTGTTGCAGTTCCAATGACTGCCGTGGATTTAAAACGAAGATAATTTCTTTAAATAAATAAATAAAACTCACAAGTATTAATATTGATAATCTCAGCACTATGGTTAGTGCACATACTATCATTATATACCTGAATCTGTGTAAGTATAAAGATGTCATTACCCTTAGCATCTAGGCTATAATCCTAAGGTAGACAGGGCCACAACATTTTAATGATTTTGCAAGTGTGTGTGTGTATCACCAGCGCCTTCTGCTGGATGGAATCAGAACTGTTCAACTGCATTTCACAAGCCCTATACATCTTACAGTTATTGAAGACATTTGTTTAGCTGAAGCAGTAGGTGCCTGTGTTATAGAAATAGGAGCGATCTGGGTTCCATCTGTGCTGTTGTCATGGACGTCCAAGTGGCCATGATGTAACATCTGTAGTCTTACTTAGATTGTAATCCCCTTGAGGCAAGGGCTGTCTTTTTGTTCTGTGTTTGTACAGCACCTAGAACAATGGGGTCCTGCTCCATGACTGGGGTTCATAGGCACTATCATAATACACCTACTAAATAACATACAGCACCGAACACTATGGGCTCTTGGGTTATGCCTGAGGATACTAAGTGCTACTGTAACTCAACTAACAAATAATACACACCGTCTAGCAAGTGCCATGACTGGGATCCTAGATGCTACTGTAATTCATCTAATACATGTTGTACAGCTCCTAGCACAGTGGAGTTTGGCTAGGTGCTATGGTAATAAATAAATAAAAATTGATTTGTGCCCAGAGTTTTGTTACAATGTATTAAGCAAGATAGACTCATGATCAAAGGAGAATGTTTCTCAATCCCAAAAGAGTGGGGATAATGGGCCACATGCTTTGCTTTCAAAATACAAAAGGCAGGGGTCACACCGTGAAAGTAATAGGGAGGTTCAATACAACAAGAGGAAGTACTGTTTTCTTCCAACACCCAGTCAACCTGGTATGTTGTGATGGCCAATTTAATAAATGGGTTCAAAAAAGGACTAGATATATTTATGGAGGACAGGTCTATCAACGGGTATTAGCCAAGATGGTCGGGGATGCAACCTCATGCTGGAGGTGACCCTAAATCTCTGATAGCCAGAAGACAGGAGGGGAAGCTTAGGATGGATCTCCTCAGAATTGGCTGCTCTGTACACTCCCCCTGAAGCTCTGGTACTGGCCACTGTAGGAGACAGGATAGCGGACTAGATGGACCTTTGCTATGACCCAGTAGGGCAGATCTTATGTTCCTGAAGTAGAAGCAGAGTCTCACAGGCTGGTATTTGACCACATTTATTGGGCTTCACCTTCAAGATGCCCTAGACAGCCTCACCAGAACATTCACCTCTTTTATTCTAAGACAAGTAACAAAATAGACAAGTTTTCTTACCAATATTTTCTTGTATGTCTTGAATTGCTGCAAAATAGTAATTAAAATTAGTGCAATGAACAGCAGAGAGAGAGAATAAGAACTGAGAAAGTGAGCAAAGAGTTAGTGATCCATGGAAAATGTTGTGAAAACTATTCATAGAGAATTCTGCTATTACACATGCATAGCAGGGATCCTGCTAAATTCTCACTCAATATTTAATAGCCATCTGTTTTTACGACTCAGTGTGCCATTTATTTCAAACAATAGAGTGCAAAACACTTGAAGAGGCTTTGAGTGATCTCTGTCATTATTTTTATTATTTGTAGCATGCCAACAGCATGCTACATGCTTTAAGACATTTAACTCAACAAGGCTCCTGCCACTAAGAGCATGTAATGTACACTGACAATTTCCTGTAGAGATGAAGGATGCTATGCAAAAAGAGTGATTGACAGAGATGTTTAGCAGAGTCCTCTTAGTTAGTTCCACAATTCATCTTTAAATGCGTGTGTGTTTGTTTAATATTTATTTTATCTCATTATATGATGGAGCAGATCAGGTTTTTTTTGATTATTTCAGAACTGTGAAGAAATTATAAATGGAAAAAGGGGAAAATTGGAAAAAAAATGTTTGTGAAAATTGTTTCCATTTTTTCAAGGAGCTCTACTTTGTGGAGCTCGGGTTTACAGGCATTAGAAGTGAAATGTGTTTTAATAAGAGACTTGCAGTTATATAGTGCGGAGGCACTTTGGATCATCATTGGTCTGTGAGGTTTAAAGCACAGGGGACACATGGGAAGAAATCATGGATGAAAAATGGAATGAAAGTTGCAGTTGCAGGTGGAGCAAAGAAGGTGCTGGAGGAGAGAAGAGAAACTATTTTGGAGAAATCAGACAGGAGATGAATTTTAGGACAACAATCTCATCTTTGTTGTAGATTGCAAGGGAAAGCCAGTGAAAGATCAGAGGAGAAATTAGGTGACTTGTCAAGCAGAATTTGAATCAATGGAAAGTGGGAGGGGATGCGGTGAGGGTCTAGCAGGTTGTAAAGGTGGACGTTGTGGTGGTCAAGCTGAAAGCTGGAGAAGGCTTTTGGTGATGGAAATGGAGTAGAATGAGCCAATGTCACTGTGGAAGAACGCAAAATAGTCAAATCCTGCCCACGCCGTCAACCTATGGGAAAATGGAGAGAGAGGAGAAGGAAATGATGACAAAGCTGCATTCCAAGGGCGATAGAGATGGGAGGAAGAGAGCAGAGATTTTAAGGAAAATAAATTCATTTTGCGGTTGCTAGTGGCAAGACAGCCTGGGAGTGGTATCGGAAAGGTAGACAGAGATGTGTGAGTGAATGGAGAGAAGAGATAAGAGGTGAAGAAGATGATCTATGAGTCTTTTTGTTTTAGAAGACCTAGTATAAGCGGTGTGTTCAAATGATGTCCCACAGGGAGAGAGAGAGCACAGGAGAGGGTCAAAAGCATAGAGACAAGAATCATAGAATCATAGAATCTCAGGGTTGGAAGGGACCTCCGGAGGTCATCTAGTCCAACCACCTGCTCAAAGCAGGACCAAACCCAACTAAATCAGCCCAGCCAGGGATTTGTCAAGCCTGACCTTAAAACCCTCTAAGGAAGGAGATTCCACTCCCTCCCTAGGTAACCCATTCCAGTTCTTCACCGCCCTACTAGTGAAAAAGTTTTTCCTAATGTCCAACCTAAACCTCCCCCTCTGCAACTTGAGTGGAGATCTCTATCCAGTCCCTAGTATGGGAGCAATAATTATGATGTCAGTAAGTAGGCAGCTATGTATGATCACCTTTTCTAGCATCCAGCCCCATTTATTAATAATCTCTGACAGTTATTGAAAATAAAATACATATAATAGTCATTCAAATAAAAAATATGCTGCTGTTCATTTTTATAAAGCAGCTTATTTTCATTGATGGCAAAGCTCTGTCTGTCCACACTGAGCATTTTAATAAAATGAGACTTACTTATTTGAGCTGTCCTTTTGTTTCTCTCTAAAAGAGTAAATGAATGAAAAACAAGAACAAATGCATGTTACTGGGGTAGTGATTGGCTTTAATTGAGAGAGTCCATGGATTCCAAGGGTAGAGGGGCCATTGTGATCACCTAGCCTGACCTCCTTTATAACATAGGCCAGAAAACTGCCCCAAAATAATTCCTGGGGTCCTGGGTGAAAAGCTGTGAGATGGGCTGTGACACTTTATTCCATAGTATTCCATTGTTAAACCAGATTCAAGTGTTTGCAAAATGGATATGAATTTTTTTTTTCTAGAATAATAAATAACCCATGAAATTTTAAAAAAATCTAAATGTCTCCACACACATCCAAGAAAGGGCATTTCACTTGCAAATGATCTGCATTCAATTATCCATATTTAATATTGAAAATCTAAACTCATATAAGAACTTGACTGGGCCTGTTAACCAGACAAAAATACTTGGGGATGGTGGCCCCTCTTTTATACGTGCACATGAACACACATAAGAGAAATGACGAACCATAAGAGCATTTGCATTCTCACCTAGTGTGGAGAGCAGATGTTCTTTTTCTGAAAGAAATGATATTTAAATATCATTGTATGATAGAAGGCAAATGTTGTTTAGTCTGTTTTATGGCATTTATGAAATATGCATTATGCTTTACACCTATATCTATAATTTATTTTAAAATACAATCATTCATACTGTATGGGTCAAATTCTGCTCTCAGTTACTCTGGTGCAAATCCAGTGTAAACTCACTGATTTAATCCATGATCATATCACAATGTTTTTTACTTTATTTGAATATTTGTATAGTTCACTACATTTTTAGGTGTAACTGAAAATGGGCCTTTTTTGTCAAAAACACAAAATTTTAAAATCTGCATGCAACAACCAAAAGTTTAAAATGTTCAGGCAAAAGCCAAAAGTTTTTGTTTTAGAAATGTGCAGTGTTTGTATGAATACTGTAGGTTTTCCACAGAACATAAACACTTTCTGGAAGAAAAAATAGTCACGCCCCCCCACCTCCAAAATTTTGAACAGGCCAAACTTTGGACCTTGTTGAAAAATGCAGTATTCCCATGATTTTGATATATCTCTCACATACAGCCTTAGACATTAGAATATATTTCATTGACAGAGGAGTACTGCTTTGGACAAACAGTTTATCTCAGCCAACATAATATATTAATATAATCTGCCCATGTATAACTCAATGAAACTATATAACCAACCTGTATCAAACAGATCCCCATCATTCATGAATCAAAATCTATTAATACTTTTTTGAAGTAAATTACATAATAAATTTTCATGCTCAGATTGTACTTACATATGAAGGTTTTCTGGTGTTATATGATAGTCTAAAGATTAGTCTTGTTTAATCTATCATATACAGTTATTCAGTCATTACATAAATTATACTTAGTTTAAATTATACTTTGAGTGATTTACTCTTGGTTCCTTTCTTTCTTATTTTTTGTAGTGGATTAAGATTCAGTTTTTAAGTTTTTTGTAGTAGTTCATATCCACTTTTGATTGATTTTACTTTGGTTGTTTGTGGTGACATACAGAAGCTGATTTTAATTTTGATTTGATAGGGGATTAGCACCTGAGTTAGTTCAGTGAGACTACTTGGGTATTTAAAATTGAGCAAATGCTTAAGTATTATGTTGGATTTCAGCCTAGGCTTGTTTCACTTAAATGCATCAGTGATCTAATAATGTTCCTGTAGTTTGAAGTTTCTTTTGAGCGTACTTGCGGAACTGAAATATGGAAGCTCATGAGACTGGGAAATGACTTTACTGTAATTTCTTCTTTCCTTTCCTTTCTTTTTTCCCCCCAATATGAAATTTTATTTTAAATTTTCTTGCCTTCTGAAAGACAGGGCAGCAGCAGGTCTAGGTTTACTCATAATTACCCATACTTAGTGGCTTTCTAATTATTATGTGTGCTACATTCCCTATGGAGAGAAGTTGGCATGCTTGATAGCAAAGCTCACTCACAGCAAAATTCCCCCCGGTGCAGAATGAATATCTTAATTCCTATTTAAGACCTCAGACTAAAATTTAAGAGAGACGTAACTCATGCACAAGACTAGTGTTGGCTCTCTAAGGCTATGGCTACACTAGAGAGCTTACAGTGATGCAGCTGGATCGGTGCAGCTAAGTTCTCTAGTGTAGCCATTCTAAGCTGATGGGAGAGAGTTCTCCAGTGGATTTAATTAATCCTCATACAACAAGCAGCTATAACTTTATCAGCAAGAGAAGCTCTCCCACTGACATAGTGCTGTCCACACTGGCACTTAGGTCGGTGTAACTTACGTTACTTAGGTATACTTAGGAGCTTATTCAAACCCCTGAGTGACATAACTTGTTGATTTAGTTGGGGTTGGTCCTGCTTTGAGAAGGGGGTTGGACTAGATGACCTCCTGAGTTCTCTTCCAACCCTAGTCTTCTATGATTCAATGATTCTGTGATAATTTACCGACCTAAACTGTAGTGTGTACATAGCCTAAATCTCACTTAAACCTTATTTCGAGGGCATAAGTAAGTCTTTAGTAGTGAATAGCCCTGGTGTAATCCCTTAGTGACAGATAGATTCAGAGATTCTTATATTAACACAAGTCCTAGTCCTCAGTGATTCCTTTACCTGGGTAAGGACTGATACCTCTGTGGTTAATGTCTTGGAAAATTTCAGCATGCTATGTAATACTGTCTCCATGAATCTGACTCATGGAAATACTCCTAACACCTTATGTTATATCACATCAAAAATATATTTACCTTCTTCCATTGTTTTCTTCTCAGTTACTGCAAATACATGGAATCACATTGCAATGTTAATTACTCTTATAAGTTTCCCAAAGCCTTATTTCAACCACAAAACAGCTTTAAAATACAGGACCAGATTCTCTCCATTTAGGAAAAACCTGCTTTAGGAGACAGGAACAGATTGTTTCACTTGAAGATCATCTCCTCATTCACTGTATTGGAAGATGGTTTCTTCCAGTTCACTGATTATGCAGAGAATCTGATGACATAAAGCAACGGATGGCCCATCATCTGTGAAAATGTCAGGATACTTATAGAGACCCCTTGCTTCAGCACATCCCCCCAACCCACATCCTCTGACTTTACAGGACAGCTTCTGAGTGAGCCAGACAAAGCCATCAGTGAACAGGATCAGATACCAACTGGTACAATGATTGGGGTGGGAAAAGAGGGGCATCAGAGTGAAGTTTTGGGAGAGCTGAAAAATTAAGGAAGGAGTCCAAAACAATTAAGTGTCGGTGAAGTGAAATAAATAGAACCGATCAACAGACTTACAATCTGCTGAAGAAGACTAAAGTGAAACTTTAACATAACATAAGATGTTAGAGACATCCCAGGTCAAAAGCTTTCGGCTTCGCAGTGAGCTCTGGGCGTCTTTCGATGACCCTCATTCACACTGGTTGGCACCCCCCCCTCCCCCCAAGGCCTCTATTCCTTCATTCCACGATGCATCAGTTTTCTCCTCTTTTTATCTTTTTTTTTTTCTCTCTCTCTCTTTCTTTTTTTTCTTTTTTCTTTTTTTTAACCTGAGGGCGCACCACAACCCCTCTGTCCAGACTGAACACACTTGTGTTCTTCTCTGAGGGCGTTACCACAACCCCTCAACTCAATAGGTCTGACCTAAGCCACACATTGGCTTACCCTGGGGCAACAACACATTTTCCTAGCCCTGCGTACGCATACAACTAACCTTACATGGGGCAACCAATTCCCCAACACCGTTCTGTGTCTGATCCTGTTGCATAAACAAAAGTTTGCATGGCGTGAGCCCAAAGGGACAGATGGCCCCATGGTCAGTCCTCCTCCAACACCCCAATAGAGATTTCAAAAGGTCTCTTACCTCTGAGTTGGCCTGGGGTTCGAAGGGGAATGGTCCGTAGTAGCAGTCACTGCCTCAGCCAGGCGTAGCCATCTGAGTCACGGCACCAAATATTGTGGAAGAAACAAAACTCCACTCTCAGGTTGGAAGCAACAAAATCAGAGACAGCTTTATTCAAGCAATTGCAGGGGAAGAATACAACTGGCAGAGAGCACCTCTGCCTCAGTTTCTCCAAAGTACACGCAAAATCACACAAGCATTTATACCTCTTTGTGACGTGCATGAAATTAAAAACATCTACATTTTATTTAGACTATTTGCTATCTAGTCCAGTATTTTCTCACTTTCTCTTCTCAAAAACATCGTTATCTCAAGGCTAGGTCACACTGACTATTCTGCTGTTTTCCACTCGCTTCTGACGTGAGCTCTGCTTCTACAGGTCTCGCGATATTAGGCTAAGACTTAGCTCAACAGTTGTTCTGCCTCTGACACTTAAATGGCTGCACTTAAACCCTCTCTTTCTTTCCCTTCTTCCACAAACATGACAGGATAAAACACTACTTGCTGCCCACAATGATAATACCCATGAATTTCCCCATTCACGTGACCTGATGTAGCAAACATAAAAATTTGTGTCCCGTTGGTTCACGTACTTTGTAGGGGCCCTTGATGACCTGTGAACACAATATCTTGTGTGCAGCAGTTACAACTTGACAGACTGGGTTCAGTGCAGCCCTAACAACTCACACATGGGAGAAGGTGATAAGTCCCTCCACAGATTTAATAGGCAGCAGGTAATAAAATCCCCAAACCCTTAGCCTGTGGCATGAGGACACAGTTCAGGGAGCAGGGAATCTCCCAAACATTTTACCTGACAATCTAACTAAAGGATGGTGCACTCAAAACTCTGTGAACAATCCTCAGGTTCAGAGATAGATCTGGACTCTTCAATCATTGCAGAGGGGCTGATGATTGCTGCTAGTAGGCATCCTCTTCATGTAGGAGTCATGCTGCTTCTGGACCCAGGATTTCCCCTGACCGCAAAGGGATGGAAGGCTCAAGATACAGATTATAACAGCTCTACTAAAATCCTAACTTGAGTCTCTCAACCTAGCTCTCAGAAACACTCACAGCAGGAGGCTGCCCTGAACCAGCAGCCACAGCTGCAGTGCCATGTGGAGACTGATTTTCCCTAGGAATCTTAAAGGCTAACTCAGCCTGGCTGGGTGGGAAATTTCCCAACAAAAATCTACGGACTGGGAGTCACCTTGAAGCGGGAAAGGGCCAGGCTATGGGATATTGCTTCCAAGTATTCAGAGGCCAGTTTTCAAGGGGACACTGCATGCAGGCCTGACCACAGCCAGTCCTGCCCTTCTGTGGCTGACCCCAGACTCCTCCAAAATGGCTTCTCCCTTCTCCATGGGTCCCAGGGGAGGGCATCTCACTTCCTCTGTGTCAGGCTAGCTCTTCATCTCAGGCTTTCACTTGTCAGTCATTTGATTCTGCCCCCTCCTTTCTCTCAGACATTGCCCCCTCCTCCGAGCAGGCAGACCTGGTATTCTCCCCACACCGACAGGGCCCCTGTTGCTATGAGCAGTGGAGACTCCAACAGACTTTGGTACCCCTTCATCTCCGTGACAGTGCCTCTCCCTGAATTGCATGCACACAGGAACCTAGGTAAACTCTTGGGGATTAAATTTTTATTGAACCAACTTCTGTTGGTGAGAGAGAAAAGTTTTTGAGATCCACAGAGCTCTTCTTCAGACCTGTCTCTCTACTCAACAGAAGTTGGTCTAATAAAACATATTACCTCACCCGCCTTGTCTCTCTAATATCCTGGGACTGACATGGCTACAACAACACTGCATAGATGATTTTTGTGAAATAACCAGAACAGGGTGTATTTTGAATATGACAAGTGGTTATGTAATTCCAAACATACTTTATAGTAAATATAAGAGCATTCAGGTTTAAAATTTGCTATTCATGAGTATTCATACTAGCTTGAATGTTCCCCGAAAGGAAACATGAGAGGGTTAAGATGATGGCCAAATCCAAATTAGTTTGTAATTTGAACAAACAGATGTGGAATATTTTTTCACAATTCACTCATTTTTAGAGATAGCCCATCTTAATACCAAAGACAAGTAGGTTTGACTGAATTTGATTTTTACTTTTTCATAATTTTGATGGATAATATCAATGTTTATTTTTGAGCATTTTTTATTTTCACAGCATCCCCTGGCAACGAATTCCACAGGTTGACTGTGTATTGTGTGTAGAAGTACTCGCTTTTGATCATTTTAAACCTGTTGCCTATTAATTTCATCGGTTGAGCCCTGGTATCTGTGTTATGTGAAGGGGTAATTAACAATTCCCTGTTCACTTTTTCCACACCATTCATGAGTTTATAGATCTCTATCATATCCCTCCGTGGTTATCTCTTTTCTAAGATCAACAGTCTTTTTTTTTTTTTTTTAAATCTCTCCTCATATGGAAGTTATTCCATACTGCTAATCATTTTTGTTGCCCTTCTATGTACTTTTTCTAACTCTAACATATTTTTTTGAGATGGGGTGACCAGAACTACTTGCAGTATGCAAGGTGTGGGAGTACCATGGATTTATGATATTTTCTGTCCTATTATCTACCCTTTCCTAATAGTTCCTAACATTCAGTTAGCCTTTTTGTCTGTCGCTGCTCATTGAGCAGATGTTTTCAGAGAACTCCACAATTTTGAGAATTACATCTGAGTTACACCTGAATAGGACTTAAGGATTTGGCCAACTATTAGTTGAGGGTGCTCAGTATCTCACAGAAACAGGCAGTGAGAGACAAAAGTTATTGGCATAAGCTGCCTACCTAATCTAACTTTTTTAAAAATTGCATTTTCTCTTCTCCTCTCTTCCTTCTTTATTTTGTGGCTGTGGGAAAGCCTCACTTGCTCTGGAACTAGTGAGATCTGAGGCCTTCTCACCTGCTTCAGAGACAGCTAACTAGTCTTCTCACAGCTACTGGGAGCCTCACCTGTTGCCCTCATGAGTTCAACAGGTGTGGTTGAGCATTTTATGCTGCTTCTGTGAGCTCTCAAGAGAGATCGTGCTGTAAGGTATACAAGTGTTTCTTTATCCTCTTGTGTACATATCAAGAGCTTCCTTACAGATGAGCCTTGATCTTGAATTTGACTCGGGATTTTATCGGGTGCCAATGTGAAATGCCAGGATCATGAGCTCTCAATGGCCAGCTTTTCTTCAAGTTCACACATAACCGTCACCTACACCAAATTGCCCACCCTACAGAATACTTGTTTACAGAAAAGGGCAAAAATATGTATTTATTCAATGCTGTGTCTTTCCATTATAGCCAAATGTCAGCGGGAAGAAGGTAAGTTACTATTGATTTATGTAGTCTTCTAATCAAGCCAATATTAAATGGAACATCTGATGGAATTGTGTGTACCATATATTTATTGACAAGAGTGCTACTCTCTCTCGGTATAGCCCACTGTACTGCACTGGTGAAATTCATCCCTATTGTAATTCCAGGCAGTACAGTTAGAATAGGGAAGGATAAAGTTGCTGGATTTTTGGGGATATTTTGAATATTCCTATCAGAACAAAACATAATGTAATTAATTCCCCAAAAGAGAATAACTGTGTAGGGTTGATTTCACCTAACCTTTGCATAGTGTTTGATATGATAGGAGCCAGATTTCAAATACAGCATGAACCTAGATGGAGATCTTATGAAAACAGTGATCCTACACTGTGAATAATGAAGTTAATTTTGCTTGATGGTAGAAAAGAGAGTGAGAGAGTAAAATAGTGGTTATATATATAACATAACACAAGTATTAAAAATTAAATACTCCATCATATGTGGCTCATTAAATAAGGCTGATTCATGCCATTCATTAAGTTAACAATTCAATCAGCCAATTGCAATGTTAACCAAATTTCCACTGAAAAAATGCATATTTTGAATTGATTTAATCTGTTGCAGACCAATTCCACAATGAATATGGTAAGTTTGCAATGATTTCTAAGCAGTTGCTCTCAGATTTTCTATCTTTCATGAATGTATATCCTATTTTACTGAGCTGTCTAATTAGTCTTGCTACGTAATCGGTATCATGTACCTAAACATTTTTAGCATTTCATGCTAAAGTATCTGATTCTTGTCAGCACTTGTATAAAGACCTCATAGCAGGGAACGACTGTTATATAGATTATTCATTCCCTATTTCCTGATTCCTCAATGATTGTGATAAATTTGCACTTATTTGTAAGTAGTGGTATTCAGATTTTTCTCTCTCTCTGCTTTGGCATGTATATCCTATATTTCTAAACTTTCTACTTATCTACTTACCTACTCTGTCTCATTTACCTCAAAATATTCAGCAGTTTCATTTCTAGAGTGACTGATCACCATACAAATAATCACTTAGATAAAGTCTCTCATATTAGAGGTAGAAGGCAACAATTCTCAAACAGGGTTTTGTGGGGAGAGGGGGGAGTTTGTTTTTTCAAATTTCCTACTTCTCTCTTTGTTCTCCTTTTTGCAGCTGTGGGAAAGCCAGGCTAAATGAATGGGTTGTCCAATTGCTCTGTACTTTGAAAACTGTGGCATGATTATCACAGTTCAGGGCAATTCCCCCTGAATTGCCTCTCCGTGATCCCTAGAGGGCTTGTCAGCCCTCACCTCTTTTGTGCAGAGACCTATGTCTCTCTCCTTCATAACCATTTTTTTTCCAGGATGCACAGTTCCCTGCCTATATTGTGATATCCCCAGCAAGCCTGCATCTGTGCTTTGCTTTCTCTTCAAAGGCTATGTGCAGCTGGAATTGTCAGCAGGCACAAGTTACCACATAGCTTTTTATATGCAAACACATTTCTTTGCAAGGTGAAAACATTACAGAGAAAACCTAAAGAACAGTAAAAGTTCTAACCCATTCTAAAAGATCACCTATCATCAGTCGTATGGGTCCTCTATAGACCCAAATCCTTCTAACCCTTCCCAGGAAGGATTGGGGTCCCCTGGGCACAGCACGTCCTGTCTTTTTGCTGGATCAGAAAGAAGGCCCTGAGTCAGTTTAAACTCAGGTTATTTATGCAAATTTCCCCATTTGTCTGTCGGTCCCTGGAGAATCCAGTTTGAACTAGTATATGTGATCGTCTCCAGGAGGTGGTTCCTCCTGGGCAGTGTTACAACCTGAATAAATTTGCATAATCATCCCCCACTGTTCTCACTTCCTGGAGTGGTGTGGTCACCCTCCCTCATGAGATTATATATAATCCATGGCCAACTGTGATACATAAATTTAGTGCAGTAAGATCTCCCAAAGATATTTTAGGAAATTGTCATATCTGCCACAGTGATATTCATTGGTGACTGGTATGAGTAAGGGATCCAGGGGGAACTAATTCCTTATCCATGAGAATCCTGAAACCATTACACTTTTCCTGAGGTCTTTTTATAGCTCCCACCTAACAGCCACCTCTGCCAAGTCATCCTATGTAGAAAACATTTGTTTACAGAATAGGACAAAATCTCTGCTGTCACTCAAATGTGTGTCATTCCTTTACAGCTATTCTAAGGATGGAAATGGGTAAGTTTGACCTGATTTCTGTAACCTTCTATTGTAGCTGAGATGGCGCTTCTGATGGATTTACACGTGCTTTATATTTGCTGACCAGAGCACCCCTCCCACAAAGAACAGTCCAGTGCACAGCAGTGGCCTGATGCATCCCTGCTGAAAATGAAGAGCTGCTAGCGCAGTCTCAGTCATGAATTAGGCCTTTCTTTTTTTTTAAAGTGCTGTCTTTTTATAACTCTCACCTAACAGACATCTACCCCCTCTCAACCTCCATAGAAAATATTTGTTTATAGAACAGGGAAATTATTTGCTTATTCAAATGAGTGTCATTCTTTTGCAGGCCAATATCGGAGGAAAATGAGTACGTTTTCATTGATTTATGTTGCTTTCTACTCAAGCAAAGGAAAAAAGAGCAGATACTGACAGAATGGTGGGTGCTATGTATTTGTTGTTTAGAGATCTGTTCCATCTGAAAACATTCCGATGCACAGAACTGGCTAAATTCATCGGTGCTGTAACTCCAGTTATGTAAGTCTAGTTACACCTGGATGAACTAGCCTCTAGTTCAAATGCTTACAGAAGGGAAAACTATTTCATTAGTCCTATGTGCAATATTGCCAACATCCATCAGACAGCATCCTTGCCTTCCACAGATTTGAGAAGGAATTTTTAGGAGCTGCGTGTGCTTGAATGTCCAGCAACAGTGAAATGTCCAGAAGGACCTAGAAGTTGATAGTCAAATTCAGAACAGTGCTTCAGTCCATCAGTCCTACTTCATTCTTAACAGTCTGGCTGAACTGGCAGTTACCACCTTGGATCCGATGGGCACTGACATCCTCTGCAGAGCACCTAAGATTCCTTCCCCCCTATATGGAAGAAGTGTGCAGAACGTATTTAAGACCCTTATCAGGATCTCAAATCCCTTTAATGCCACACTTTTTTCCAATTCTGCATGAATATGTGTTAGTGAAAACACTGAACAAGAATTTAAAATGCTGTAATTTTTGGCTTATTTTTCCAGCTACAGTGAGGACGGAATTAGGTGAGTGAAGACCGATGTACACCCTTGCTATTGTCGCCACTCCTATTGCTTAGATATTTGGAGAGAGGGGCCATTTCTGCTGTCTGTCCTCTAGAATCATAGAATCATAGAATCTCAGGGTTGGAAGGGACCTCAGGAGGTCATCTAGTCCAACCCCCTGCTCAAAGCAGGACCAAACCCAACTAAATCAGCCCAGCCAGGGCTTTGTCAAGCCTGACCTTAAAAACCTCTAAGGAAGGAGATTCCACTACCTCCCTAGGTAACCCATTCCAGTTCTTCACCACCCTACTAGTGAAAAAGTTTTTCCTAATGTCCAACCTAAACCTCCCCCTCTGCAACTTGAGACCATTACTCCTTGTTCTGTCATCTTCTATCACTGAGAACAGTCTAGATCCATCCTCTTTGGAACCCCCTTTCAGGTAGTTGAAAGCAGCTATCAAATCGCCCCTCATTCTTCTCTTCTGCAGACTAAACAATCCCAGTTCCCTCAGCCTCTCCTCGTAAGTCATGTGCTCCAGCCCCCTAATCATTTTTGTTGCCCTCCGCTGGACTCTCTCCAATTTATCCACATCCTTCTTGTAGTGTGGGGCCCAAAACTGGACACAGTACTCCAAATGAGGCCTCACCAGTGCTGAGTAGAGGGGAATGATCACATCCCTCGATCTGCTGGAAATGCCCCTACTTATACAACCCAAAATGCCATTAGCCTTCTTGGCAACAAGGGCACACTGTTGACTCATATTCAGCTTTTCGTCCACCGTAACCCCTAGGTCCTTTTCTGCAGAACTGCTGCCCAGCCATTCGGTCCCTAGTCTATAGCAGTGCATGGGATTCTTTCGTCCTAAATGCAGGACTCTGCACTTGTCCTTGTTGAACCTCATCATATTTCTTTTGGCCCAATCCTCTAATTTGTCTAGGTCCCTCTGTATCCTATCCCTACCCTCCAGCGTATCAACCACTCCTCCCAGTTTAGTGTCATCTGCAAACTTGCTAAGGGTGCAGTCCACACCATCTTCCAGATCGTTAATGAAGATATTGAATAAAACCGGCCCCAGCACCGACCCTTGGGGCACTCCACTTGATACCGGCTGCCAACTAGACAAGGAACCATTGATCACTACCCGTTGAGCCCGACCATCTAGCCAGTTTTCTATCCACCTTACCGTCCATTCATCCAGCCCATACTTCTTTAACTTGCTGGCAAGAATACTGTGGGAGACTGTATCAAAAGCTTTGCTAAAGTCCAGAAATAGCACATCCACTGCTTTCCCCTCATCCACAGAGCCGGTTATCTTATCATAGAAGGCAATTAGGTTAGTCAGGCATGACTTGCCCTTGGTGAATCCATGCTGACTGTTCCTGATCACTTTCCCCTCCTTTAAGTGGTTCAGGATTGATTCCTTGAGGACCTGTTCCATGATTTTTCCAGGGACTGAGGTGAGACTAACTGGCCTGTAGTTCCCTGGATCTTCCTTCTTCCCTTTCTTAAAGATGGGCACTACATTAGCTTTTTTCCAGTCGTCCGGGACCTCCCCCGATCGCCATGATTTTTCAAAGATAATGGCCAATGGCTCCGCAATCTCATCGGCCAACTCCTTTAGCACCCTCGGATGCAGCGCATCCGGCCCCATGGACTTGTGCTCGTCCAGCTTTCCTAAATAGTCCCGAACTACTACTTTCTCCACAGAGAGCTGGTCACCTCCTCCCCATACCGTGCTGCAGAGTGCAGCTGTCTGGGAGCTGACCTTGTCTGTGAAGACAGAGGCAAAAAAAGCATTTAGTACACTAGCTTTCTCCACATCCTCTGTCACTAGGTTCCCTCCCTCATTCAGCAAGGGGCCCACACTTTCCTTGACTTTCTTCTTGTTGCTAACATACCTAAAGAAACCCTTCTTGTTACTCCTAACATCTCCGGCTAGCTGCAACTCCAAGTGTGATTTGGCCTTCCTAATTTCACACCTGCATGCCTGAGCAATACTTTTATACTCCTCCTCCTCTATATCCATGGCTGCCTCTGAGAGAGAAAGGGATCTTGACAGTCCATTTTCTTCCCCATCCATAGCAGGGAAAACAGTAGCTCCAGGCAGACCCATTGCATCTCCCCACACTGCTCATACATAGCAGGCGGCATGGGAGATGTGGTCTGCTCCGTGCTGTCTGAACCTGTGGGGAGGAACAGATCCACTGACTCCTTTACAGCCAAGGGGCCCAAAAAACCTCAGTAACCACAGCTGGAGTGTCAAAACCCTTTAACACCACACTTTTCCCCATTCCACATAAATATCTATTAGTGATGATTAATCATCCAAACCTTAAACCCTCCTTCCAATTCCCCAAGAATTAGTAGGGGAAGCAAAAGTGGATGGGAACCTGGGAGGCAGTGACCATGAGATGGTCGAGTTCAGGATCCTGACACAAGGAAGAAAGGAGAGCAGCAGAATACGGACCCTGGACTTCAGAAAAGCAGACTTTGACTCCCTCAGGGCAGGATCCCCTGGGAGAATAACATGAAGGGGAAAGGAGTCCAGGAGAGCTGGCTGTATTTTAAAGAATCCTTATTGAGGTTGCAGGAAAAAACCATCCCGATGTGTAGAAAGAATCGTAAATATGGCAGGCGACCAGCTTGGCTAAACAGTGAAATCCTTGCTGATCTTAAACGCAAAAAAGAAGCTTACAAGAAGTGGAAGATTGGACAAATGACCAGGGAGGAGTATAAAAATATTGCTCAGGCATGCAGGAGTGAAATCAGGAAGGCCAAATCACACTTGGAGTTGCAGCTAGCAAGAGATGTTAAGAGTAACAAGAAGGGTTTCTTCAGGTATGTTAGCAACAAGAAGAAAGTCAAGGAAAGTGTGGGCCCCTTACTGAATGAGGGAGGCAACCTAGTGACCGAGGATGTGGAAAAAGCTAATGTACTCAATGCTTTTTTTGCCTCTGTCTTCACGAACAAGGTCAGCTCCCAGACTGCTGCACTGGGCAGCACAGTATGGGGAGAAGGTGACCAGCCCTCTGTGGAGAAAGAAGTGGTTCGGGACTATTTAGAAAAACTGGACGAGCACAAGTCCATGGGGCCGGATGCGCTGCATCCGAGGGTGCTAAAGGAGTTGGCGGATGTGATTGCAGAGCCATTGGCCATTATCTTTGAAAACTCATGGCGATCGGGGGAGGTCCCGGATGACTGGAAAAAGGCTAATGTAGTGCCCATCTTTAAAAAAGGGAAGAAGGAGGATCCGGGGAACTACAGGCCAGTCAGCCTCACCTCAGTCCCTGGAAAAATCATGGAGCAGGTCCTCAAGGAATCAATTCTGAAGCACTTAGAGGAGAGGAAAGTGATCAGGAACAGTCAGCATGGATTCACCAAGGGCAAGTCATGCCTGACTAACCTAATTGCCTTCTATGAGGAGATAACTGGGTCTGTGGATGAGGGGAAAGCAGTGGATGTGTTATTCCTTGACTTTAGCAAAGCTTTTGATACGGTCTCCCACAGTATTCTTGCCGGCAAGTTAAAGAAGTATGGGCTGGATGAATGGACTATAAGGTGGATAGAAAGCTGGCTAGATCGTCGGGCTCAACGGGTAGTGATCAACGGCTCCATGTCTAGTTGGCAGCCGGTTTCAAG